>OY740771.1:13784509-14147246 GCA_963513935.1 Aphrophora alni
GTTTGGGCTCTTAAAGTTTTAGCATTGTTTTATAAAAATAAATAGAACAAAATGTTTTGGAAAAATGGAATTTTTATTTTTTGTATTATCGCAACTTTCTAACCTCAAATTAAAAGTGAATCCGGCAGTTTAATGCACAGACGTACAATTATAATGGGAAACACTTAAGTCAATTTTACTTTCTCTTTTTCCTTGTTAAAGGAAAAACCTCACGCCTAATAAAAAAAGAAGGAAAAGAACATAAAATAAAGTGACTTCAATAAACTGATATCGTCCGAGTCTGAAGAGAACAAGAGTTGGTCAAGAGAGACCTGATAACGTATATGAAAGACATGATCTAACCCAAGACTAGATGAAGAAAAAAAATCTCAACCCGTGTACTCCCAACGCACCTAGTGAATTCCCATAGGAGAGATGAATCAGAAGGATCTAACCTATAAACAAAAACGTGTAGATCAAGCTAGACTCCCTCGGGATTGACACCTCCACTATAAGTAAGCCCCGACAGTTAGACTTTATCAGGGGGAGTAATTTTATCTATTAAACGACTTAACACGTTTTAATTAAATTAAAATCTTTTCCTCTCATACATTTATATAGTTAACACAATATGGTTTCCCACAAATACAATCTAGAATTGAGTTTTGATTACTTGACGATAGAGGGGTCTGGTGAGTTTTTCATTGTTACCAACATTAGCAAGATTAGATTTATTGTCAATTCCAGAACAATTTACGAGTTGTCTTCGGATATTGTGGCGTTTCCAATGACCTTTAAAAATCTGCTCATTTCTGAATTATAATACTTTTTGATATAACTGGAAAAGAATTTTAATTAATATTATGTAGAAGAGAATAAAACTAATAACTCAAATATTTATTATGAAATGAATACAAATTAGGTTAGAAATAAATGTTGAGCTTGACTTGTGAAAAAATATTAAATTGAATAAAACTGTAACACAAGTTCTCACAAAACTTAAGTTTACCTAATCAAACGCGTTTCAACGACACAGTCGCCATCCTCAGAGATACATGATCTACAATAACTAACTATAACTGTTATAGTTTCGTTATTGTAGTTCACGTATCACTGAGGATGGCGAATTTGTCGTTGAAACGCGTTTTATTAAGTACAAAGTAATTTTTTTTTGAGAACTTGTGTTCGAGTTTTACAAATTAGGTTACTTTTTGAGCAATTTAGAGGTTAGCAACTTTTAAGGGAAAAAAAACCAATATTTAACGTTTCAGTATTGCATAAACCACCATAGCTATTAATCAAAATTGTTATCACTTGGAATGATTTTATGTTTTAAGAGTTTTTTTTTTATTGTTTACGATTAACATAAAGATAAAAAGACACAAATTATAAACATTAATAATTAAATAATAAAGGAACAAAAACAGAAAAGGGACAACAATTAAAAAAATCAACAAAGAAGTTTATTAACCACAGCAATAAAATAAAGCATCACCCTCTAGGTCCACTACCCATAGATTTTCATTTTAAAAACATCTGAGACTAAAAATCAATGTTGACGTTTTAATGTCCTAGAATTAAAACAAGAAGGTTTTTTGGAATGATCTCTGCCTGTCTGTCTTATATGTAGCATAAACGCGTTGATGGATTTAAATCAAATTTGTTATGTCAACATATTGTAGCTATTTTGAAACATTTCTTTTTAATTTGACTAATTCAAAATTTGAGTGAATACAAAATTCTTTTTCACTCTCTGATTGACAACAACCGAACCGACGATTTTGGTTTTTTATGAGGATAAATTAGTGAGAAAGTTAGTGCAATAAGTAACAATAAAGACTTTGAAATTCCGACCTCTACAAACTAAACAGATGTCAAAGAAGTAAACAGCTGTCAAACATTCAACTTAATCAAACCTAGAGTGTTTCCATACTCAGGTGTCACGCCCAGTTGTTGTCTTTCAACCTGTCAATCGGTCATTGTTTGAAACTATGAATGGAGTAGTAAACGTGACTTGGGAGGTGGTTGACCTTCTGACCTCTGCCCATTCATATTCAACAATTTATTTGCACTCCTCAATCTGTTGCTATTAGGTATGTTCAAACTGGAAATAAATTGCAATTCATTAGGAAAAAAATGAAGTTGTTCGGGTAGCGTACTTGAATAAAAGTGAAGGTAAATGAATGGGCAGCCATTGTTAGTTGACTTTCTCCGTGAATAATCCAGGTTGTTTTTTTTAATTGATTCGTCGTTCTCCCTTCTTTAACCACTTCAAGTGGGTTAAGAGCATTAAAATTAACTGTTTGTACAAGTATACTGAATTCTTTTAGTGAACAAACAACGATCCAACTTTTCGTTAAACAAATAATTTATACACGAACTTTTTTACAGAAACGAAAAACCAAACTCACATTTAGGGGGGGGGGGGATGCTACCGTCAGATTAAAACTAAAATTTTTCAGAAAAAATACATCCAAACAATATACCGGGTGTCCCAAAAGTGTGGATACCGCTACATATTTTGCAGAAGTGTAACAATAACAATAAATATTTAGGATTGCAATTTTATTAATATCGTATAAAAATCAACGGCTATTTATTATGGCGACAAATATTTAAGGACATGTTCACAATTTTTGCCCTCCATCTTGAATCGGACATATTGTAATAAGTTCTTTAATGGAAAGTTGGTTGTGTGATACCTTATTTTCAATTGAAATTTAACGATAAATTCAACGGCGAAAGCAGATTTTGATTATCTTCTTTCTTTGAGAAGTTATACCCGTAAATTTAAAAAAAATAGTAGTGTATTAACTTAAATTCAATTGTTTCTATCATATTTTTAAAGTTTATAATTTTATCATTTACTCAACTGAACGATAATAACTGTTGGTTGTATCCAAATCCAAAACAGAAATGTAAAAAAATTGATAATGAATTAAAATTGTCAGAAGAATTTTAACAGTTTTAAATAATAAGCATTTGATGAATACGCAACTGATGCAGAATTTCCTTAGCGAATTAAATACAAGATTGTCTTACATTAACAATAAGCCATATAAACGGTTTAGCCAAATGTAAGCAATCAAACACAATACAACGTCCCCCCCCCCATACAAATAAAGTACTGTAAGGAGTATTTGAAGAATATGGTCGAATACAAGACATTTGACCGATAGTTGTTGCCCATTATGTTTCTCAACGGGTGTACGTACAAAAATAATTAAACTGTACTTTCTGCACACCCTTTACATGGATAGACTAAGTGGACTTGGTTGTCGTTTAGGTGAAACCACAAAAGCTAAACTGTCTGCAACAGAATTACGCCAAGACAACTTTAAAAGGTCAGTGTGTTACTTTTTCTAACAAAACTAATTTAGAAACCAGACATTTGTATTTTTTTCTAATTAGGTAAGATTTAAACTGCAAAACAGGATTGGAACCCCCGTCGTTATGTACAATTATAACGTATTAATAAAACTACTTGAGAGACATAAAATATTGCTTCTGTCTTGAAACAAAGGTCGAGTGTTTTCAATGAAATTGGACAGTTGGTATTTCTCTGTCTGTACAATCGGAATTCAATGCAATTACTGGCAGTTAAAATGGATCTTGCAATCAAACGGCAGCTTTTAGAATTATCTCGACACTTTGTGATTCTATAGACACTTTGTATTGGCACTGTTGGTAAATCGTAAATTAACTTCAACACTTTAAATCGGGTAGCATTTTTTTTGCAACTATTTATCCAATATGACTGCCAATTTTTAAGTTTTTATTAAGAGCTCTATTTTGTACGGTGTTTTTTGATTGTGTTCAAGATTTTAAAACTTTTTTTATAATTTGATGAAACTACTATTTTAGTAGTAATAGGCTATTAAAGTTTCGAACATTTGACATTTGAAGAATTTTCAGGCGATTTTCCAAACTTTCCATTGTTGAACCAAGATTGAAATATAAGTAGAGTGTGTAAATACTAATGTAGGAATACAAATAATTTGTTCAACAAATAAAAATTTGCTACCTTAATTTAATACCTTACTTAGCTTACACTAGATTCTAGCAAGTTTTTATTTGTTGAACAACCAATTTGTTTTATTTGTAGTCCTTCATTAGTATTTACACAACCTAGACTATGCCTAAATACATTTTATCTTGATTCAACAATAGAAGTATGGAAATTACCTCCTGAATATGCTTCAAACCTAAAGTAACTTTAGGGCCTAAGCGCCAATTACTACAAAACTAGTAGATTTATCTTACAATAACCAAGAATGTAGATGTCATAAACATTCTAAACAGAATCCGAAGCACCTTAAAATATAGGGGTCCTTACAAAAAAAAAAAATAAATTGGCGGCCATTTATCACATTTTTAAAACATATTTTTAGTTTTATGAAATAGTAACAACGAAATTCCATTGGTTGTAACTAAATTATTAATTTAAGATAGGATATTAACAGTGCCTACGATAAAAGTATCACCCTGTATATGTCATTAAACCACATAAATAATGTAAGAAAAAGTAGGCTAAACACTAACCTATTAAGGGGAAGTATAATTAACAATAATTTTCAAACTATTCAATTAAATAAAGGGTTTTTTCTTATGGTAATTGTTTACAAACACAGAGTAAACAATTTAAGCCTACATACGTTTCGTAGAATATTCATGTTTAGCCTATATTATATTCAATGATACAAGTTGAATAGGCCTCTTGTGTTAAGAATTTTAAGACAATTTAATTAAATAAAAAGTTGTTTTTCTTACAGCATTCGTTTTTCAAACACATAGTAACCCATTTATCTTCAGGCCTACATACGATTCATAGAATATTAATATTTAGCTTACACATTCAATGATACAAGTTGAAAAATACTCTCGTGTTAAAAATATTATGCAAAAATAGCATTATTTATGCCGAAAGTTTTTAACAAAATTAAATAATAAGCTTAAAAGAAAAGCAAATTACCGGACACAAAACTATTTCGTCAAAATAAGTTTATTCATGAATCATGAGCAAACCTAACCTCCAAAGTATGTTGTTAAACAAATGCCTATTTTCACTTTGCACTGGTTAACCCATACAGCAATTTAAATTCCAAGTTCTTTAATTTTACTCATAAAGAATAAATAAGCCTACTATATTAAAATTCCTTTTGTGACTTTAATATTATTATAAGACTTCATATTTTTTCCGAATTAAAACGGATAAGACTAAGTTTACTCAAACAACCAATGAAGAATTTGGTAATGAAATACAACTCTTGTAAGGAACAGACGATCCAATTTAGTGCGTAGGACTAGCAAAAAGCCTTTGAAAGATTTATAAATTATTTACGGTTGTAGATTCACTGACATGCATACAGAAACAATATTAAATTCATTTGCTAAAATAAACAATAGTAGATCAATAATATTTAACAAACTTTAGGATTAATCACCGGTTATTTACCTAAAAACGAACATAACCTCCAAAACTACTAATCCTAATTCAACATATACAAAGTATTACACGGTACAGTAATTACTTACCAAGTGAAAGTCTGCTTATTTTGTTTCACCACAAACACACACTAGACAGTGAAATTAACAAAAACTGATCAAAACTTCGAAAGTAAAGTGTCACGAAACGGAAATAAACTAAAATCAAACACAACACAATACACAAAGATATGACAAGCTTATGTCGACGTTGTCTTATTTGCCACTGCCTTTGTGATTCATTCGCCATCAAATATTTAGTTATCAATAGTGACGGTATAAAAACAACAGAGATATTAAGAATTGAGAGATGGAGTATTGTTTGTTTTATTTATATCTTACAAATTAATATTCAACCAAATGGAAACCTGCCTCAGTATAGAATGCCAACTATTTATATACAGCTTTTCTTTGGTTTATCGCTTCTGTACTCTTGCATTTTCGGTGATTATTGTGGGTAATTGAAAATCTTTTAATAAATTGTATAATTATTATCCCATAATTTAAGGGTTATGTTATCAATCCTAAATAATTCAATGTTTATGACAAAATAGGCCTTTTAGAAAAGAAATTGAAAGTGATATAATGGAGTCGACCTCAATATAGGCAATATAGAGAAAAGTAATTTCAAAATGGCAAAGACATTTGTAAATTCTCACTGATTTTACAAAGGCGTAATGATTTAAAATAATAATGATCTGGAATTTATATTCGCCTATGTTGTACGATAATATATTTATTTTTCAATCGATTTATAGCCGAATTATTTTTATATGATTTTAAGAAAGCGTATTTCGCATTACTCAATATTTTCGCAATGGATTTTTATCAAACTTATTTTCTGTATGTTTATTAGGGTTAAAGAATTTACTACCACTCTTGTATGTGTCTGTTCTTTAAAATAAAAAAAATGGCGGCCAAAATTTGTTTATTTTTATTTACAAACTGGTTTTTATCAAACTTATTTTTTATTTGTAAATTTATTTCTAATTCATTACGTTTTATTGATCTTTTATTAAAAACTTTATCTTTTCTCTATTTAAGTCCCAACACAAATTAGGAAATATTGATTTTCAATTTTAATAAACTCGTCAGATTTATATTTTTCGGGTCATTTATTTTAGTTCTGAAATCAGGATTATAGTATTTTTAATCCAAAATAATCAAAACGAATTGATGGGTTTGTCATAGTACTTGCCCAGTCCCAACAAGGAGTTTGAGACGTCTAAATGTACTAAATGTACTGCCTAAAAGTTGGTTTCTAAGGCCTTACCCAATAGAGTAAGTTTGTTTACATCACTACTTTCTTAACGTCGGCTTTTCTTGTTCGCTTCGCTCGTGTCAATATCTCGGGCCATGGCTGGCCTTGAAGTTGTACTTATGTGATGAAACTTCCACTCGCTACGCTCGTATCGGTGTAGTATCGCCCTTGACCGTTCTCGTAACTGTACGAATATCACAGTTCTTTTAGAGGTCAAGGTTTTTTGAGAATAATTTCGCTATTTGTCCTCCTAGAGAGTTTGTATTGGTACTATTACTCGAAGATTGGAAATTTTCAAATTCATAACTAATTAAATGTTATAAGTTGAATAACACACGAGGTATTAAAAAAATTATTTAAAATGGCCGCCATTTTAACACTCATATATGGCTATAAGAAATGTCTATCATGCCCTTTTTCCATCAACCCACATCAGTCTTCCTCTACTCCTTGTCCGCCCAAATTTCACTCGAAGGTCATCTAGAGTGGGTACGAGAGCTTGGCAATCCCGATGGACCCTAGCTGTATCTACACCTTTTCATCTTTCCTATCAGGTCTCTATTGACCAACTCTTTTCCTTTTCCGATCCTGACGCTATTAAGAGTGTTCGAGAGAAGATGGGTCTCAATTTTATCTTTATTCTTCCTTTTTAGAATCCGTAATAATTTCACACGTGTCCGTCTATCTATAACTCGCAACAAGTCTACCTAGATAAGACGACGCATTTCAAACTTTACAAATATATTCTTTGTATTGTCCCACATATAGGGAAAAATATAGCGGTACAAAAAAATGATCTAAGGTTTGTTCAGGAGCAAAAAAAAATTTGGAGTATCAAATAAAACTAGAAGTTATTCTGATTACCAATATGTATGTTTATTTGACGAAGAAATTAATATGTTATCGCTAGGAAAAAATAAAGTTTCAGATATCACGTCACCCCTGTAACTTGAATACGGCGTGACCTACAAATCAGAAACAATATTATTTGGCTTGTAAATTGAATTACAGTGCGAAACCATATATTATAGTTTTTTGTATGACGAATACAACTTAATTTAACCATACAATTATAAATTCGTAGCGTATAAGTTTTAAAAGCAGTGTTTGTGAGATGTGAGAGAAACAATTAAATAGCCATTAAAAGATGGATTGCATTTTCATTGATTTCTCTTTATTAAGTTTCGTAGGCAAAACCAAGTACCTTTATAATTTCACATGTGTGTCTGTCTGTACAATTTAAATTGCTGCTTAAAAGATTTCGACTTTATAAAAATAACTTCCTCTATGAATACAGACCCAAAGTCGTGTAGTTTTAGCACACGCTTGAACCATTATTTTGTTTACAAAGAGATGATTACTGAAATGTTTTTCACATATAAAGAACAAGAAACAATAATCGAAGACCTTTCTACGAGTTTCTTCTTGGTTCATCTCCCGTTTTATCTAGCAGTTGACCCAAACAGATCATATAATTAATGTGTCTTAACTGGGTAAAAAAATCTGCATTTATATGTTCTTTTCAAAAATCATGATCTAACTCTCTTCTGACTTGGAGAGCATCCAAGTTCTTGAAGCGCAAGTGAGAACTGGTCTGACTAGCGATTTGTAAAGTATAGCTTTTCTCTGCCTCAATATACCTCGACTTGTAAGATGTTTACACAGCACCAAGTAACACTTATTTGCATTGATTTCAACTGATATCCTATTGTAGGATGTCAGTATTGATCCTACGTATGTTATTCTACTTTATCGAATTTTTCATGAACTAATTTCTACAATTTCCTTCGCTGACTTATATTATCTATATTCCCTGTTCGTATATACTTAGTTTTTGGATATAAAGTAAGCTCTGATTTCTATACAGAAAAAAAGCTAAGATCAAAAAAAGCTTTCGTCAGTGAAATAAATATCTGCATCATCATTATAAGTTAGTGTAACCTTGACCTGTAATTTATTACATACAGTTTCTTTGTATTCCTGAATATCGTATTACAGTATTTTCTTTTAAGAAAATTACACAATCAATGTATCTTTTACCAGGATCATAGGTATAGTTAAAATAACAATCTAGCTTGAACTATGACTTTGCACGTGCTGAAGAAAATGAATTAGTTTAAGCATTTGGTGTTTTTGTGAAGTGTTCAAGGGATTGATATTGTTTTAATTTATTCTAAGGTAAATGTAGAGATTGTTGAGTACTCCACAGTTTCTTTAAAAATATGTGAAAACCATGTGTTTTCATCGTGTGTGTTAATCAAAACTTTTCTATTGAAACGAAGAGGAAAGTCATTTCTTTAATATGCGACATTGCGCACTGGTTGGGTCATTAATCTTCATTAGTGACTAACAAAATTTGTAAAAAAGTCAGTATGCAGAAAACTAAACCTAACCTAACCTAACCCAATCTAACTTCTTTGTGCGTTGTTAACTTGTTTCTTTATTTATTTTCATAAAACCAACCTCTTGATACTAGGTTTAGCAAGAATCATGACAAATAGGTTATGTTTGCTATTGTTGAATATATTTGCTGGACATATGGAACACTCTATAAATTTGACACTTTACAGTTATTTTGCATAGCAGATATGTAAAAACATACCCTCGAGTATCACTTCTTTTTTTGTCAATGAAAAAAAAATGGCGGAAAAAACAAAATATTGGTCCGTTTTCACCAAAATGATTTTATATCCATTATAAGCATTACGATTTGTTGATTTGCAGATAACATGGAAATTTGTAAAACTTAATAAAGAAAAATAACAGTAGTAAATTAATTATGAATGATCCACATTTGACTTTTATTCGAATCGATGACCATTAATAGCTACGACCTAATAGCGTCAAAACAAAGAAGAGTCATAAGCGCTTTTGAAAAATTGCCGAGATATCAACAGTAATTTCTCTTCAATCAGGGTCATTAATTCATCATTTGTTCACATAGGGTGAGAATAAACTTTTTCTTTAAAGAAACCCCACAGGAAAAATCGCAGTCAAGTCTGGGGAATTTGGAAACCAGTCCATGAAGTTGTTGCCAAGACCTATCTAACAGTTGGGAACATCTCGATCTAAAACTGCTTTGGCCACATTAGCATAATGAGGAGGTACTCTATCTTATTGGGGAAAAAACTTCCCTTATCTTCGGCTGAGTAAGATGAGGAACTATGTGATCAGTTAATATTGATGTATATTTGTCTCCAGTCATTGACTGATGGGATATGTCGTACGATAAAACACCATCCTTGCTGACAGCACAGTTATACTCATTGTTTTCAAGCTCTCTTCGAGTAAGATTTTGCGTGTTTTAATTTACAATTATGTCTGTTTACAGATCCTGTTTGGTAAAATGTAGCTTCATCTGAGAATTGTGTTAGAAATTCAAATGTATTTTTTTTAAACTGATGCAGTTTCTAGTAGCATAATTGTCCTTTTATGAATTGATATTTTCGATTGAGGAACCACATTTGGGTAGGTTATTTAAAAACACCTTATCGCTTCATATTCACTTTCAAAAGGAATAACCCAAGAACATCAATCCACTTTTGTTCGCCTGAAAATGAATTATTTCGAGGTTAGACATCACACACAAACTGATTAAACAAAACTACTAAATTGTTTCATTGTTGTGTGTAAACAAAAGAACAGCTGAGCGAGATTCAACAGATGGCAATGCAGATTTTAATTGCATTATATTGTGGGAGGAAGTGGTTCTATCCAGAAGATTAATGTTCTATTTGTTTTTTCGCTATTTTGTTTTGATTGACAATACAAAATTAAACCCGAAGGTACTTTTTTTACATATCTATGTAACATAACTGTAAAGTGTCAAGTTTTTAGAGTGTTCCATATGTCCGGTATATTAATTCAAAAATAGCGACCTTTTCATAGGACAACTAGTATATTATGTAGCCTAATCGTGTAAACCCGCGGATAAGTAATTATAAAAGTCTACATGGAGGTAACTTGGATAACAAATTTGTACTTTGTTTACTCCTTTATTTATTTATTTCCTTATCATAAAATGTTATTCTTTGTAATAGGTTCGCCAATAATTGTCAATAATAGGTTAGGTTAGGTTAGGTGGTTGTATACACATAACAGTGCAATCTCTCGGATAAGCGATATATTTATGTAAGTTTTTTGGTTAAAAAAACGAATATCTCGGACTAATTTTCAATTGCGAACATCATTTGATGACTAATGGAAGGGATTTTATAAGAAAAAAAGTGGCGCTGGAATTCCGAAAAAGATCCAATTAGATATTTATAACACATCTATGCACAATTATTTTCCACATTTTTTTTTACTGAGAACTCCTTAAACGCCTATGTCAATTATTAATACTTCAAATTTGTTCAGAATTGTTAAACAAGATATGGAGAATATCTTAATTTGAAGCTATTCCTAAATTTTAAATTATCAAAAAAATGAAAAAAGTCTCGATATATAGTCAAAAGTATGTCAAAAAGTATATACAAATCTAATTTAATCAAAATGAGATCAAGCGCTTCATAGAAACGTCAGGAGATATAATTATAAAACCATTTTTTTTCGGATTCAAGACGATCTAAAACACTTCTATTCACGAAAAATTCAACATCAATTTTTTAACCTATCCCATAACTTTCTCTAAAATGTTTAAATGTCAAGTACAAATTTAATTGAATTAATTGCTAATAAAATTGTGTATTTAATTTTAATTTCCGTTAATTTAAAACATCACTTAACTATATTACAAACGATAACCACTCTTTTATTTTGTAATTAAACGATTCTTTTAAAATCTGTAATAAAAAAAGAAGATAAATCTATAAGTAACGCGATAGCGTAGTCTAAAGAAGGAGTGAATGAGTTGACATTTACGGCCTTAGAATAGTCCCGAGGGTTCGCTTTATCTTAGCGTTTAATGAAAACAGTTTCCTTTAGCGTTATCAGGACCAGCAGGGAAACAAAAAGTGGGAAATCATCAATTGACAGACGTGTGTTTAGGGCGGACACTCTCATCCCCCCAGTACACTCAATACATCAACTACAGCCACTGTAAAACATCTGTATTGCTTTAAATTGGAATTTATGTACGTTTTAAATCAATTTATACGGTGTATCGGATCAAATATTGTACGATATTGTTCAAACGGTGTGTAATTCTTAAATTGTTAACAAAATTATTTAATAATATTAATTTAAATTATTACATACTCAATATACAAAGGGTAATTTTGGAAATCACACACATATACCTAAGTTATTTGACCTCAAGAAACCGATAAAATGATTTTCGACGTTTGCTGTTGAGTTTGTCTGTACGTAGGTACGACAGCTGCCGCAAAAATTAAGATAAAAACATGAAATTTGGTGCAGGGGAGTAGTGAGCTATAATACAGAGTGTGTCATAGAGAAACGGAAATAATTTCAGGACGAGTTTTACTGATGAAAATAATGAAAAAAGTTTATACAAACATATGTCTGGAAACACTTCGGTTTCCCTGTCGGCCATTTTGTGTTAAAAAATAATGATAACTTTTGAAATTAGTAAGATTATGAGTTTAAATTTGGTATCCGCATTATTTATTATCAATATACCAAGATCCAAAACTTTACTATGTAAGTATTCAAAATGGCGACCGTTGAAATTGTTTAAAAGTTAAATAGCCTATCCCGAAAACCATAAATTTAACGAACATTTTATAAGAGACAAGATATTTATATTTTTAATGATAAACAAAATGGGTTTTTTTAAAGTTATTGTCAAAAACCTAAAACGAAAAAAATTGGTAATAGACAAGAACACACAAAACATTATTATATGCCTACTAGTTATTTCTTATTATACAGTATCAATAACTCGTGCTGAAAATGAATATTTTTTTATGATAATATACTTAAAGAGTAGACTTTAACTTGTTTAAAAATTCAATTTTCTTTATTAAAAAAATGTAATTACAAAAAATGGCAACTACACACGCATCAAAGAAATAAAAGTCTTATTGGAAAAATCGAATAAAACAGATGACATAACCGTACCTGTATTAGGTTTTGAGAAATCTGGGTTAAAAAGAAAAAAAAGTGGTGTAAACTCCTTTTTTATGATTGAATAACAAATACGTTGTTAAATGTGTAATGATCACATAAAAGTTTTAAACAAAACTTGTAGAGAAATACATTCTGAGAAAATTGATGTAAATAAAGTCAACTTAAAAACAAAAAGAAGTTATTCTTTAAATAGAAAAGTTTTAAACAAATTAAAGTCTATTTTTTGAGTGTTATCATAAGAAAATATTGCTTTTCAGCATGATTTATTGATATTGTATAATAAGAAATAACGAGTAGGCCTATAATAATGTTTTGTGTGTTCATGACAATTACCAATTATTTTCGTTTTAGGTTTTTTTGACGATAACTTAATTATTTTCAAACTTACGAAAAAAATTGTAAAACCCATTTTGTTTGTCATTAAAAAATATAAATATCTTGTCTCTTATATTATTTTCGTGAAATTTACGGTTTTCGAAATATTTGACTTCAAACTCATAATCTTACTAATTACAAAAGTAATCATTACCTTTTAACGCAAAATGGCCGATAGAGGGAAACCGAAGTGTTTCTGGACATATGTTTATATAAATGTTTTCATTATTTTCACCAGTAGAACTCGTCCTGAAGTTATTTACGTTTTTTCGTAAAACACCCTGTAGAGCACTATAGAAATTAATAAAAATTGAATTGTAAATGTTAAAATGGTGGACATTGTAAACAGTTTTTTGTCCATTATCTCGTACGTTAGACTAATTTAACAGATTATCATAACTAAACAGATTATTTAATAACAAGTTGCGGATTTTCTACGACGTACCAAACAAATTTCCCCACGATGACAAAAAGCAAAGATATGAACAAAAATGTAATTTCAAACCTCCCTAGAAAATGTGATATTCGATAGTTACAAGACCGACCAAGGCCGTTCACCAACACAAGCTGAGTGGATTCCTTCTTCAAATATCTACAACTTCGAGGTCGACAGAGTAAAGACGCTGAGGCGAGCGTAGCAGAAAATCTGCTTAACAACTCTTAAAAAAAACTTACTGGGTAAGATCCCTTAATCTAAAAATACAATAATTAAGTATTTCACAACAGCCCTTCTGATATATTTTTTTTTTTGTTTTTCATCATCAGACGCATCGGAAAATTTAGGAACTACGAGATAAAAAACTCTTTCCGGAACTCACTTCACGTTTTAAGGAAATCCTTAAATATCGTTTTGACCTCATGATATATGCTCATCTCACATCCCAAGTTTACCTCGCTATAACATAGGCTACAATAAAGAACTGACAACATCGGTGGTGTATAGAAATGGAAATATGAAATTATAAAGATTTAAATACCACTGTCGTAAAGCGACTTCAAGAATATGAAATAATGAAACGGCGTAGGTAAAACTTGTTTCGAATTGTCGGTCAGTGCACGCGTTGCAAAAAGTAGTTCTCAAACCGGTTTTCTGGTTTTTAAAATCTGTTACGCCGCGAAGAAACGTTATTTTATAAGGAAACCTGATAATTGTAGAATATGAAACAAACTTTGTGTAGGCTGTTGTCAGACAGTAGGTTTGTAGTGTCGATTTTTCTTTATTGAAAAGAATAATTGTTATTGATTTTAATTGAAGGATTAGTTTAAAGAGGAGGTTTTAAGGACGAAATATAGGTACTTTTGAGAAAATAAACTGTAAATAACAATCGCTCATCCATCGCCAAAAGCAAAACTTCATCAAAACGAAAAAGTCAGTTAGTTAAATGTCATTCAAAATTGGAAACAAACAATGTACGCCATCTTGAAAAATACGGTACTGTATTATAGGATTATCCTTTTTTGTACGTCGAAAAGGAATTAATTAAACACATAGTGCAATTTTGTATTATAAATAACCTAACCTAACCTAACCCATTTGTAGTAATTTTTACTACTATTCTTCTACATTTTTGTTTACCAAAAACTCAAATAGTTTAGGTTAGGTTATATATTAAAATAGATTTATGAAATTATCAGTTTATATTCAACATAAGTTAATAAATCAGCAAAATGACAACAAAAACAAATATTCACAAACAATGATTCTCGTAAGAGTGTTGTTAATGGACAAATTGCATTATTAAGCACTATTAATAAATTTGTCGGCTATAATAACTTATTCACAAGGCATAATACATCCAGTAATATTAGGTGTTCTAGATAATTGCCAGAAAAATGTCCGTTTAATCTTTACTTCGAATGTCAACATAATTTTTCGAAACGGCTTTGCATTGTAAAATTTACATAACAGCTGTTTTTGGGATTAAAGAATATCAAAATAATTACCTCATACTTATAAAGTGTTTGTCAACATTTCTTTTATCCTGGGAAAATAATTATATATGTCTAAAAAATGTTGCTTTATCCTACCAAATGAATAAAACACAAGTTGTTCAAACTTTAAATTTTTATACATTACAGTCTATCTATATTTCAATTTTAAAATTCGGTTCAACTGTTTAATGCACTGAAAATGGACCTCTGAAAACGTCTTAAACCTTTCGTGTTCACAAACGTGTGCACTTACAGCTCGTTAACGGTTAAAGATATCGGAAAAAACAAAAATAAGTAAGTCTTACGTTTTAATATGTTTCACTTAAAATCGCTTTAATAAATAAAAGTTCTCACAAGAAAATTTATAGCTTACCGCCATATTAGAAAAATTGTAAGTAAAATGATTTTTTTTTTTGTATAATACCTCTTGTTTTATGTCAAAAAAACCTGGTTTGTCTTTTGTTATTTAGTGGTATAAAGACCCAACTTGAGAAAATAATCAACCGATTTTTTTTACTCACTTCAAAATGGCCGCTATCTAAACTTTTTACGTCGAATATCTCAGAAACCTTTAGTTTAACAAACTATTAACAAGAGACAAAATATTAATTTTTTTAAAGGCAAACCAAATGATTTTTATTCTTACAGTAGTTCAAAGGATAATAATTAAGTTATAAAAAAAAACTGAAAATATTATTTCTTCGTAATCGTCTACAATACCCAAGATTAGCCTGGAATAAATTTGAGTAGGAAAAAGTAATGAATCAATTTGTTTTTTAATGAAAACGTATTTTACAAAAATAGTAATGTAAAATAAGGTCTGTATGAACTAGCTAGAGGAGCTCTATGTATTACTACAAAACACAGAAGTTTATGAATTAGTTATTACTTATTATTAATAAGTGTGTCAATAACTCACTTGTCCTTTTAACTACAGGAAAATTTGGAGATAAAAAAGTGCAAAATTCAAAAATTTTGATTGTAGGGTAATCTTGACTGTTGTAGCCAATAACCAATGTTTTCAGTTTTTCTGTCGATAATTCAGTTATCCTTTAAGTTAGGGAAAAAAATTGTTTGTAGTTAAAAAGGAAAATATAACGTCACTTGCAAATTTACAGATTTCAAGATATTCGACTTTAAAAAGTTTAAATAGCCGCCATTTTGAAATGATCAAAGGAAATTGGTTAATTATTTTTCTAGCATTGGATCTTTATAACACTAAGTTGCATACAAAATTTCTACTCCATATCATTACCGTTAAAAATATGATTTTTTTTGGTTAAAAAATCAAAATGGCGGCTAGATAGTAAACTAAGAATTTTAGGAAGCATCTTCAAATGAATTTTTTCATTGCTATTTATATGAGGAATAAGCTTCTGATTTGTTGAAACTTTTTTTAGCACCCTGTTTCAGGAAACCAATGCCAAATATTCTCAGATATCCTGTATAAATCTTGACACGTCTACTGACGCAATAACCAACTTGTGAATATGGAAATCACCAAACACCAACAGACGAAGAATAACGGACAACTTCCGGTCATCGTGTTTCTACGTAGGCGAGATTGGTCCCACGCAAATTACGTTCCTTAAACATTTGATTTAGATAAATACATAAAACGGCTTCTGTTCTCGAGATATTTAAGCAAATAGACGAACGTTTAAATAGATAATTTTACCTCTAATAACCCGAATCCTAATGTAGGCGTATGAATTTAATTGCGCATCTAACAGGAAGTATAAGGTGCGCCGTGCACGGCTATACCCGTTACCTGCCTACGTCCACCTGTGTCGTGGGCTAGCCAATAAGTTTCTTAAGCTATTTTAGGCTAAACTGTTTTTCTTTCTTAAACACAACATTGGATTGTAAAAAACCAAAATTGATGGATGCCATCATGGTACGTTCCCAGCCATTTCGTACAATATACTACAAGGGGATCCGCTTAATGTATTGATCTAAAGTTGGTTTCATGGGCCTTGTAAGAAATCTTAAATTGGATTGGTTGAACAAAATGTCTAACCCAAAAGGGTACGTCTGTTTAAAGCAGTTGTTAAAAATTCAAACCTAACCTAACCTAACTTAACGTATCCTATCCTAACCTAACCTAACCTAACCTAACCTAACCTTACCTAACCTAACCTAACCTAACCTAACCTAACCTAACCTAACCTAACCTAACCTAACCTAACCTAACCTAACCTAACCTAACCTAACCTAACCTAACCTAACCTAACCTAACCTAACCTAACTTATCCTAACCTTAACTTCGAAATTGTATATATTATTACTTTCTTGACGTCAGATAGGTCTTAGCGGGACTTGTTTATAAAAAAAAGTCAAAAAATGAAAACTTGTAAAAATTAATAAAATTTCTTTATTTATTCTGAAACTACAAATAAAACTACTTTTCTACATAACCGCCATATCGATTCAGACATTTATCATATCGAGTGACAAATTTTCCAACTTCTTCATTAAAAAAATTGCGTCCAAGTTTTGACAATAATTCTTTTACTGCATATTTCACTTCTTTGTCATTTACGAATCGGTGTTTCACAAGAGCTTCTTTCATTGGACCGAAGATGTGAAAATCACAAGACGCAAGGTCTGAACTATGCAGAGGGTGTTCCCACTCTTCCCGCTTGATCTTCTGCGTTATGGGGACTTTTGTGACACGAGTAGAATGAGAGGTTACATTATCGTGGAGAAGCACATCTTTTGACAGTTTTCTTGGGCAGCGATCTTTAATTACCTTTCTCAGTCTGTTCAAAGTTTAACAGTTAGCTGTTTCCCTTGGCGAATTAAACAGTCAACATCACTTTCCCTGCTGATGGAAACTATTTTATAGTGGGAGATTGGGCATGCCTCCATTCACGTGAACATCGTTTTGTTTCAGAAGTGAAATGATGCACTCAGCTTTCATCTCTAGTTACAATTCTGTTCAAAAATTCAAAAAGAAAAAGGTTGAATTAAACATGCAATTTAGAAAAATGAACTGGTTAATAGGGAGAAACTCAGATTTAGACCTACACAACAAACTGCTTCTATATAAGTAAATACTGAAGCCAGTATGGACCTATGGAATCCAGCTGTGGAGTTGTACAAAAAACACTAATATAAAAGTAATTCAAACTTTCCAAAACAAAGTCCTGCGAAGTATTGTAAATGCTCCGTGGTTCGTTCGCAATGACAGTCTTCATAGTGACCTTAGGATAAACACTGTCTAGGAGGAAATCAAAAGCTTTGCAGAGAAACCCAAGCAAAGACTTCTGCAGCACGAGAACAAGGAAATAGCTTGCTTGTTAGACAACTCTGGCGAGACCCATCGCTTGAAAAGGACGAAGCCTCTAGAACTTTGCAATGAGAAAGTGTAACAGTGAACCACATTCTATGAATAAACTAAGTAAAAATGACTGTTATAACTAGAATACATTCTCTTGTTTTTAATAATAAAGTCTGAAGAGAAATACTGGGTAGGTTGATGGAGGGGGGGGATTGAGTCAACCCTGCTGAGAATATTTGTGTTCCATTAAAATATAAAATAACTTGTTCCTCGGAGAGTTGGAAAGAGTCTTTCGTAAATAAACAAATGAAAAAAATACAAGACACACGATAAGTATATTCTTGCAACTTATTATAATAATTAAGTTTTATAAAATGCGGAAAATATAATAAATTTCATAAACTTTCTTTTTACATGACGGAGGATAAAATTTCATGCGTTTTAGACTTATTGAAACCAAAAAAAATATAATTGTCTGCACGAAGTCAAGTTCTAAATTGATCAATTTGCTGTGTGTTTGTGTTTCTTTAAAATAAAAAAAAATAACTTCTTTATCTGAGAGTTGGAAAAAGAGAGTATAGCTCTTACTTTGTTCGTAATTTATTGTTTACATCTCGCAAATTTTAATGGTTTATATGGCTTATTGTTAATGCCTAACAGTTGTATCTAAATTTTTTATCTCGTAGAAGATAACCACGTATCTGTTGATACTGTATAGCTCTTTTTGTTTGTGATTTATTGCTTACATCTTGCTAATAATAATGGTTTATATGGCTTAGTGCTAAAGTGTGACAATTCCGTGGGAGATTAGATATTCAAAAATAGAAAACTGATAAAAATCTTAAGTGAAAATTACTAGCTTTAACTAATTAAAATTCAATGTGGAAATAACTCATACATTTTTCCATTAAAAAAGTTAAAATGGTATGTTCTTCATGTTTCTAACCATATTAAGTAAATTAAATATAAAATGATTGTCTTTTAACTATCTAAAATGCATTATTTTGTTTTTAATAATAAAATCCGAAGGGAAATACTGGATAGGTTGGGGGGATTGAGTCAACCCTGCTGAGAATATTTGTGTTCCATTAAAATATAAAATAACTTCTTCCTCTGAAAGTTGGAAAAAGAAAGACTTTCGTGAATAAATAATTGGAAAAAATACAAGACACAAGAACCAAATCAAATGTTTTCCTTATTAAGACACACAAAATGTACATACTTGCAAAAAGACTCACAAAATGTACATACATGCAACTTATTAAAAATAACTTAGGCCTAGTACCTTACCTTATTAACGCCCTAATCTAACCTAACCTAACTTATCCTATCCTAACCTAATACTTTATAAAATGTACCATGCTTTGGTGAAAAATATTATAGGCCTACATATTTGTTTCATATACTCAAGACTGAGGATAAAATTTAATGTATTTATGATTTAATGGGTCACTTTCCTGGAATATGGAAAAAAATAGAATTCCTGTTCTTTATTATAGCCCAAAATCTCCTATTTAAAATGATGTATGGTCTACGGTTTTCGAAAGTGTAAACAATTTTTTTCTAGAAGTAGTTTTGTAGCTTTAGGACCAAACTGATCAATTACATCTAAGAACTAGTTTATTTATTTAGTTTTAGAACGTTTTACATTTTGATGAAACTTTGCATATACAACAACGTTACAAAGATTAAATTTCTACAAAACAGCAAATTGATAGACGACTATTTGGTACTTACCCAGCCCCATCGTAGAATGTAATACAGCGGATCATCAACTTTTAATATCCAAAAAGTGGTTTCTTGGGCCTCATTAGGATATATTAAATTGTATCGGTAGATCAAAAGTTCGTACGCAATAGGGTGAGTTTGTTTAAAACAGTTTACAGCTGTTTTGAACCTAGTAACTGTGTATATAACTACTTTTTTGACGTGGCTTTAACGGGGCTCGTATATTTGTATATATTGAAAAGTTTCCACTCGCTTCGCTCGTGGCAGTGTCTCTGTCCTAATGGGCTATGAGGATTTTCTTAGGAGGCGATGGTTCGATATTACATAACTTCGCTGTCATCGAAGAAGGTTATGGTTGGTGCATGCAGATTTGAAATGTACAGATTTGTTTCTACTTTTTTTTTTTTTTTTTTTTTTTTTTTTTTTACAGATTCTGGTTAAATTTGGCTTATAGAGACAAAATTGACAACAAAAACAAAAAGTATGTACATATTAATTTCCCATTAATGTATTTTTTCCTAAACTACAATATGGTACGATTAAAAAAAAAAAAAGTGAACAAAATTTCCTACTAAAAGTTGAACGACCCTGTCACTAATACGATAAGCAAGCTCGAAGTTATATAAAAACTACACCATTATATACATCAATGTAAATTATTCAATATCAAGGATGGGAGTCCATCGAGGCGTCACATATCGACAAAATATACAATAGGCAGTGGCATTAGTGATTATTGACGCTAAGTGAAATATCCTATTGTCCAAGATCCGATGATAATCTTCCCATGCCATCAACAAAATCAATAAACGATTGGTTCCTTCAATAATAAAGAGAAAGGAGGGGATGATGTTTCTGACTGAGGTATGATGGATGTTTTCACTGCGAAGAATGGACGCTTGGAAAATTAAATTAACTTTTAAGATACGACACGAGAGAATTCAATGTTTGTATCGATTCATCGACAATGTAAACATCGCGTGTTTCACTTCCACAGCACGGAGTTCCAAGTTTTCTTATGAATACTGGAGGAGAAATGAGAAATAACTTTGCTCAAACTAACAGTGCGAAAACATGCACTAACTTTCTCACACTATCCATATTCCCTATAAAGGTCATCATCGCCTTAAGTAACATAAAATAGACATCTAGTACTCGAATACTGTAGTAGCGTCAGAGTCAGAAAAGAACAAATATTGTTCAAAAAAGACTGGATAGAAAAGATAAAAGAGGGGCATCTAAACCAAGACTACTTTAAAAGGGTGTAGATTCAGTTAGGTCCCCTCGGGTTTGCCAAGGCCGTATTTATTATTATCAGCCCATGGGGGCTATTAGAGTATTCGAGGGCTACGTGTATTTATTTTGTAAGCCTTTTCCCCTTATATATATATATATATCCCTTTCAGTCGTCATCACAGTTTTATATATAAGGCTGTGATGACTGAAAGGTTTTTCGCCTTTAAATAAGAAAACAGCTATATATATATATGTCAAAACCCATTGAATAATCACGAAATCTATGGATCCAAGAAGCCTAGAAATATGAATTTTTTAACATGATTTAGGGCAGGTAGACGTGTTCTAAGAAAGGGTTTTGAAAATGTTCCACTCCACGGGTGATTTTATCCCTAAGTATATCTCTGGATTCAAAAAGTCTAGAGCTAAGAATTTTTTTTAACATGGTTTGGGGTAGGTTTGTAGACGCATAATAAGAAAGGGTTTTGAAAATGTTCCACTCCAAGGGTGTTTTTACCCCTAAAGTATATTTTTGGTTTCAAGAAGCCTAGAGCTATAACTTTTTAATCATGATTTGGGGTAGGTCTGTAGATGAGTAATAAGAAAGGGTTTTGAAAATGTTCCACTCCAAGGACGTTTTTTTACCCCTAAAACAAGTACCATATTTTTGTTATTTATGGGTCGATTTTGATCAAAATTGGTGTGTGACTGTATTCGGTGATAATTTATTTACATAGCACAGCCATTAGACTTGTGCTAAAAAAATATATTCATTATTATAAAACTATCTCAACCATCCCCAAATGAAACTGGAGCCATTTGGTTTTTGTTATTTAGCTAATTGCAAATTTCGTTAACAATTTTCTAAAAATTCGCGATCAAATATTTTAAATGATATTTTGAAACGGTTTCGTATGAAATTACATATTTTGTAGATATGTTGAAAAGTATTATCCAAAATTTCAATTAGTTACATAGATCCGTTTCTGAGAGGTTTGTTCGACGTCATTCGTAAACCTCCAGTTAATTAAAACGTAAAAAACTAGTGAGACGAAAAGTTTTTTAACTGCTTTTATTCAGTTAAAAGCTGTTGAAAAGTTTTAGAAAATAGTTTAAATTCGTTTCCATTGAAGTTTGTTTTGATCGAATGTTTTTCGCAATTTTATATTCATCGACATGTATTGCTAATCAGAAAACTAGTCCATGGAATACTATTTTGAGTAAACCTATTTTAAAAATAAAATGAAATTTAAAAAAACCTTGCACAAATATCGTTTGACCTAGTTACAAAGTACACATTCCTAAATTTGTCGACCCTTTTGACTGTAAATACTGAATAAACGCAAACAAATATACAGACAAAATGCTGCACTCAGTCAATTATATTTTTATCAGTTTAAATAAATCAAAAATATACTTAAATTTTATCCTCATTTATGGGTTAAAAGAGTTCATGAAACAAATATATTCCACATTTTATAGATATTTAAATTAATTTAATAAGTTTGTATACATCTTGTGACTTGTATATTTTCTACTGTTAATTTATGAAAGACTCTTTCCAACTCTCCGAGGAACAAGTTATTTCATATTTTAATGGAACACAAATATTCTCAGCAGGGTTGACTCAACCCCCCCCCCTTTAACCCAATCCGTATTTCTCTTCTGAGTTTATTATTAAAAACAAGAGAATGTATTCTATATGGTTAAAACACATTTTATATTTTATTCACTCAATGTGGTTTTAAACATGAATTGAACAAACTACCTACATAATATATATAAAACGTTTTAAAATGAAAAAGTTATTAATTATTCCATATTGATATTTTAATTAGATTAAACTAGAAGTTTTCTCTTAAGAATTTTTAATAGTTTTCTTTCTGTGGTCGGCATTTAGAATATTTAAGCCCCACGCAATTGTCACACATTAACAATAAGCCATATAAACCTTTAAGTTTTACGAGATGTAAGAAATAATTCAAGAACTAAGTAAGAGCTATACAGTATGTACAGTTAGGCCGTTATATTTTGCCAGATAAAAAAATCTGACCCAATTGTCACATATAATAAGCCATATAGACCATTAACTTTTGCGAGTTGTGAGCAATAAATCGTAAATAAAGTTAGCGCTATATTTATGTACATTTAAGTTGTTAATTTTTGGGAGATAAAAACTTAAACCCAATTGTCACACATTAGAAATAAGCTACATAAACCATTAACTTTTGCGAGATGTAAGAAATAAATTACGATCAAAGAAAGACCTATATAGTATATACAGTTGTCGTTATATTTTACCAGATACAAAATTCAGACTCAATTGTCACACATTAACAATAGGCCATATAAACCATAACTTTTATGGTTTTATGGAGATGTAAGCAATAAATCATAAATAAAGTAAACGATATACAGTATGTACATTTAAGTTGTCAACTTTTGGGAGATAAAAATTCAGAGATAATTGTCACACATAACCAATAAACCGTATAAACTGATTAGTTTTGCGAAATGTAATGAATCACAACACAGCGTAAATCATCACACATAAAGTAAGTACTATGTAAGTTAACCTAAAAATAATTTAAAATAGCTGTTATAAATTCTCCAACAAACAACGAAAAAAAAAACGTAATCGCGAATTTATAACAGATGTTTGAAATTATTTTGTTCAGAAACATTTTATTTCCCATAACAAACATGTTATTTTAAATCATAAAGTTAACATAAACATAATTTAAAACAACTGGTATAAATTCTCAACAAAACAACAAACTACAACTTATATAGTTTAATAAATTCATTTTCAGTACCCAGGTCACTACTATTTTAAGATAAAGTTTCTTACCTTTGTTTCCGTCAAGTGACATCTTTTTTGTAATCGTGACGCGTTTCGGAACTTTTATCCCATCTTCAGACACAGATATACTAATTTAAATTACTCGAACAAGGTCGTCAAACACTAAAATTATTCACGAAACACACATATCACATTAAAAGTCCGTTTTGGTGTACACCTTCTGTCTACCGGACATCGACCGATCATCTGTTATCTCGCGCACTGTTCTTATCGCGGGCTTTTTGCATTCTTATCGCCGTGTCGTACAAGGTATTTGAGTAGAAATTTAGTTGGTCGTTCAATAGTCGATGTTCCCAATTTGCGACGTCTATTTTAAAATATGTTCTAAAGATCAATATGAATGCAGTCGAGGAGTACGAGATTTATGAGGCGTTCAAATCGAGAGATGCAAATGGCGACCATCGACTATTGAACGACCAACTAAATGTCGACTCTAACACCTTGTACGACACGGTGATAAGACTTCAAGAAGCCCGAGGTAAGAACAGTGCGCGAGATAACAGATTTTCAGTTGACGTCCGGTAGCCAAAAGGTGTTGGCCCCTACACCAAAACAGACTTTTAATGTGATATGTGTGTTTTGTGTGTGTTTTATGAATAATTTATTGTGTGACGACCTCGGTCGAGTAATTAAAATTATTATATCTGTGTCTGAAGATGGGATAAAAGTCCCGAAACGCGTCACGATTACAAAAAAGAGGTCACTTGATGGAAACAAAGGTAGGAAACTTTATTTTATATAGTTTAGTTATTGTAGCTCATGTATCACTGAGGATGGCGACTTTATCGTTGAAACGCGTTTGAACGTAATTAAGTAAACGCAATTTTTGTGAGATCTTGTGTTCGTTTTATTTTAAGCAGAAATATTAAAATCGGTCCTCTACAGTATACGCGACTGACGCAGAAATTCTTTAGTGAATTAAATACAAAAGACACAAATTTGTATTATAATTAAATTTTGGCAGGTTTAATGACACATGTCTTTGAATTATAAAAATAAAATAGAAATAGAATAAAAATATAATTCTAATTAACCATTAATAATTAATTTAAACCAATATTCTCGACGACAAACTACCTCCGCAAGACGACGTTTCAAAGACTAAGTGGTCATTAGCAGGTGGAAATCAGTACAGCTACTCAGAGAAACAAAATGGCTAAGTTGGACAACAATGCAAATTAGGAATTGTTTAACTCAGGTGCCAATGACAATGATTCACTAGCTGTCCAGAACTAGGATTATTTATAAATATCCAATCTAGACAATTCTGAACTATATTATTTCATCAAGATATTCGTGGCTTTGGAGTTATATTCCATAAACGTAATGATAGCTTTAAAGAGCACCTATTTTATGAAAATCGGCCTAGAAACTAAACGATTTGATCTATATCAAACAAATATACGTGACGTTGTATCTTTTGGGTTTTTTTGGTACTCCTGCAACGGACATATTTCACAACTTATTGCTAAGGAAATGTTTCATTGTTAGAGATTTCATAGCCTCTGGTGTCAAAGTTCGTAACATGACCCCTCCAACCCCAATGAGTTCACTGCATGTATTAAGGTTCATTAAACCATAATTAATTCAATAATATTTCAAGCGAAAAATATACTATCCAGACTGGGAATTGAACCCAAGACCATTGGCTTTACGCGTCAATGCTCTACCAACTGAGCCATCCTTAGTCGCTTCCCAGCATAGGGCGTACACTTCTCATTTGACTTTGATTTTTGCTGCAATTTTCGAGTTATCAAATTAATTACCTCCTTAGAAATGACATTGAAATTAATATTTGCTTAACTTGTATTCCTTACTATAAATTTATTGATTTTAACGCTTATACGTTTTTACAAGCTAGTATTGTTAAAAACAATAATATTTCAAGTGAAAAATATACGACCTAGACAGGTAATTGAACCCCAAATTGACTAAAAATGTTAATTTCATTGTCGTTTCAAACGAGGTAATTAACAAAATAACTCGAAAATTGCAGCAAAAAGCAAAGTAAAGTGAGAAGTGCTGGGAAGCGACTAAGGATAGCTCAGTTGGTAGACCATTGACGCGTAAAGCCAAAGGTCCTGGGTTCAATTCCCAGTCTAGGTCGTATATTTTTCACTTGAAATATTATAATTAACAATATTAGCTGGTAAAAACGTATAAGCGATAAAAACAATAAATTTAGAATTATACTTAATTATCTAATTGTTAATAACATTAAGTTTTAACTTTGGCAATGAAATACATACAATAATTAACACTAATTAATATTTTACTACATGTATATTGTAATGTATATAATTAGTTATAATAATTAACGTTATAACCTAATATATTACATTCAATAATTATAATTAGGTTAGAATTAAAGTCTAATATGAGAAATCAACAGTATTTTCAACCGGTATAATAATGGGGGTGTTTATCAAGAAAGGTTCATCGGGGCAGGGTAGCGAAGATTTTGTTTTAAGAAATTCTAAAGAAAGAGTATAAAGGTAATTAAAATTAATTTTTATATATGTTTAAATTGTTTTTATATACTGATATATACAAGGTGTTCAGAAAATATCGTGCCAAACTTTAAGTGATGGTTACATCGGTAAAAATAGGAAAAAAAATCGTATATATGTCCGAATACGCTTGGTTTTCCATCTTTCCGGTATTTTGGGTTTTTTGAGAACTATAAAAAAATGTAAACAGCCTCTATTTTGAATATATTTGAGATAAAGTTTTCTTGGTATACTAGTAAATGGTCCCGTTAAAAATGCGTATACCAAATATCGTCTAGAAACCTTAAAAATTTCAAAAGCTATAATGATTTTTTAAACAATCTCAAAATGATCTACAGATGGAAAACTACCCGTTTCCGCTCATTTTTTGAACACACTGTAAATAAAATAACTTGATGGGTCAAAAAATCGAGGAGCGTTTTTGACGTTATTTCGTTTTGAATATTGGAGATATTTAGTGAACAAAATCAAATAGGTGTCATTTTGAAATATTTAAGGGTTACATTTATATTTTTCATGAAATCAGAGGAATAGATATAAAAATTTTTATTAAAAGTATAAATTTGAAAAATATTTTTATTCTAGGTCAACCTTTATTAGTTTTATGTTTTTGTCAATGAATTGATTATCCTTTGAACTGCAAAAAAAAAAAAAAACTGTTTTGTTTTCATTAAAACAGGAAACGTTTTTGTCTTTCCTGATTTTTTTGTAAAGTTAATGTTTTTCGAGATATTCAATATTAAAAAAATTAAACGACCGCCATTTTTAAAATATACAAAATAAAATCTTTATTTTCTGTACAGTTATAAAACGTAACATACAAAATGCGTGTACTAATTCCGAACTCAATATCTTTTTATTTCCAAAGTTATAATTGATTTCGTAAAAAAACAAAATGGCGGATATTTGATAAACTAAACGTTCTCAGATTATAACACATTTTTAATTTAAATTTATTCTGATCCACACAACAGAGAGAATCATTTCCTAAAGTTGGCTGCTTATTTACGGTAAACGCTGTATAAATATTTGTTCGAAGACGGCGTCCATTTTTCTTTTTGATTGAAAACTACCTATTTTTGGTGACGATTAGTTTTGGTTGGTGTGACGTTATTTAACAAAATCGTTAAAGCAGATTTTGAGAAATTAGGTACTTGAAAAAAAAAGAACATCGACAGCTGTCATTAAAAGCTCGAATTCAATGAAATACGATTTACGCATAGCAGGTATGTACAGCACAAGCGAAGCAACTTTATATCCTATATAAATATCATTTCAAGATCATGACCCATATTCAGATTGTGACCGATAACTAACAAACATTTTTCGTTTTTATTAGCTTTTGGGGATGGATGAGTAAGACGGCTTGTGCAATATTTTCCCACAGTTTATTTTATGTTATTTATTTAAACAATAGGATACAGCCAGTCTCCATTACAACTGACAACGCTCTTCGCTTTACGGTGTTGCAGATAAATGACTTATGGACAATGAAATTATCGCATAGAGACATGTTCAATACTGTTTGCGACATTTGCTAGCGAATTTACGTAGGGAAAATGAACGAAGACGAGAGCGTGTAATGTGCACAGATCCTGATCTGTCGAACAGGTTTCAGTATTAAAAAAAAGTAAATTCAGAGAGTTTCACGATCTGTCCACCAAACTTTGGCAGGTAATAAAACATCCTTATGAACATATTTGTACAAAATGCGACGTTTTCCATCTTTCTTTCTTTTATAGAAAAAAAAAACAAGATGTAAACTCCAGAGCGATACCAAATTTTGAAATGGTTTCTAGTGTACCACACGATTGTAAAATTTTACATTCAACCATTTCAAAATGTTTACGCAAATTATCTCGAAAATCGTTGGTAGAAAATATTTCCAAAAACATTTTGTAAGACTTTCTATTACGGAACAATATATTTTTATATTCACTTACCCAGGATAAATTTGTTAATCACGAAAAATTTATAAATCCCTTTTTTGACGGATTTTTAATTTCGTGGCATCGGGAAACCGAAGTGATATCGGCACCCCGTTCGTACGTAAGCTCGATAGCGACCACAATTAAAATAGGTAAATACAAAATAATAATATTAATAATTATATCTGCTAGGATATATACTTAGTAAATCCACCATAGCAAATAATACTGGAGGCGGAGTCTGGTGGTGCGGGGCGGGCAAAGCTGTATAGACGAGTTCTTAAAGGACGTTTACTGCAGATATTCCAAGATTTTGATAATACACACTAAAGCACCAAGACGCACCAGAGTTAGAACCTTACACAAAGACCTAAATGTGCCGTTTACAAGAGGGCTCGCCATCAACATCAACACTATACAAGCCGCCACGAGTCACGTCCGTTAAGGGAGAAGCCAGTAGACAGTCTGACCTTGAAGAAACCAATAGGGACCGTGCAGGTTTGCCAACTCGGTTCATCTCTGTGACAACGCTTGGCAATGCGATTCATCTGCAGTTACCTTCATTTAAGGAGGTCGGAAAAATCATAGATGCTTCATTTAATTTTAGATCACAGTTGCAAAGAGTAATTTTAAAACTAATTACGTACGAACGAGTACAGCTTCCATGCTACTTTAAGACGGAGACACGGACAAGAGCGAAGCGAGTAAAAACTGCTCATTAATGGATAGACTAACGCATCTGTGAAATTCTGTTTTAAATAGTTTTGACTCATCAGTGGAATGTTTTAACATTTTAACCGTCAAAATCGGTTCAATAGTTTGGAAGAAATAAACTTAGAAACACGCTTGGACTATTAAATACACGCAGCTAAAAATAGATTTTTTTTTTTTAAAATCATAATCGATATTTTATTCATACGTTCCAAAATGTAGACAAAATTACCCAATTGAAATGTATTCCTTGTTTAAAACATAAACAAAATAACAATTAAACAGCTAACCATGTACCTTTCAGGGGAGTCCAGTTTTGTTAATGATATAAACACAGGGTTTTGTACTTTAATAAGACGATATTGATGTTTTAATTAGCATAATTTATAGCATTCCATCTACGTTGTGCCAAATCACTGGAGAAGCAAGTTTGTCAGCGCATTCTGGTGTTGTTTGAGATTATAATTGTTTGTAATTTACTGCTTTGATAGTTTTAGCTGTATAAACGCTCTAAAATTGCTTATTTAATTCTAGAAACCTGTTTCGGTCTAATTCATACAATCGTTTTAATGACCCAGTAACAGGGTGGATTTGGTAATAACAAAATATTTACACTTCCTGAAAGTGAGTTTCGACATGTTGTCCGTCCGTCGTCGTTGCCGTCTGTATCAAAGCACGAATACGGCCACAAAAATTTAAATACAGAAAATTAATTTAGATACACGGAACTATAGTGTGCTCATATAGAAACCTATTGAAATTCAGAAAAATCAAATGAAAAATGATAAAGTGGCGGCCTTTTTAAACATTTTCCCCCATATCTTGTGTGTTAATCAACACACTAAATTAGTTAAAAATTTGCGTATTTAAATTTTGCATGCAGTGGTACCAACCTCACCTAATTTCCCTTCAGGCGCTCTCATAACGTGAGTACGGCCATGCCAATCCTAATGGTTAACCTAGCTGGTTCTACACCTTTTTACACGCTACCTTCACTCACTATCATACTGGTTTGTCATCTAATCTTACAAGCTTAATTTAACCCACTTCTCTTTATCACAGAAAGAAGAATTTTACTCACTAACGTAAGTCATGTGACAATATTACTTTGTTACTTTTATATATATATATATATATATATATATATATATATATATATATATATATATATATATATATATATATATATAGATATTTTTGTTACTTGACGATTAATTTATTACACTTCGATACATTTCGATAAACTTTAATATGTTTCGACTTACTCGTTATATTAAAAAAAAATTCAAATATACTTTGTTATACTTCCAAATATTTGTTATATAATGAATTATTTGTTATTTCGATAATTTCAATATATATTCCGACTTAATAGTTATATTTTTATGTATCAAATACACTTTGTTACAATATTTATATAGTTTGATAACTTTCGATATTCTGATACATGTTACATTTCGATATATTTGTTATATGACGATTTATTTGTTACACGTCAAACACATTTAGATACATTTCGATGAATTTTCATATTTTTGACTTACTCGTTATATTAAAAAAAATTCAAATATACTTTGTTATACTTCCAAATATTTGTTATTTCGATAATTTCAATATATATTCCGACTTAATAGTTATATTTTTATGTATCAAATACATTTTGTTACAATATTTATATAGTTTGATAACTTTCGATATTCTGATACATGTCATATTTCGATATATTTGTTATATGTCGATTTATTTGTTACACGTCAAACACATTTAGATACATTTCGATGAATTTTCATATTTTCGACTTACTCGTTATATTTTGATGAATTCAAATATACTTTATTACTATCAATGTATTTTGATAAATTTCGATATTTCGATACATGTCATATTTCGATATATTTGTTTTATGACGATTGATTTGTTATATTTGAATAGATTTCGAAGAACTCGTTATATTTTGATCAATTTAAATATTGATAAAATTAATGATAACATTATAAATAAGAAATAATTTATACAAAGTTTTTTTTTACCCAGTAGAAGTAGAATTCTAGGGTAAGTATGGTAATCGCAAAGAAATTTCGATATCCATTACCGACCGATCTTCGCGTTTTTCATGGTCTCAGGAAATCGAAAAATGATATTCGATATCCCATTCATACGTTGTGTGTATATAAGTACGATAGCCCCCAGAAATATAAGATATGAACATACAATTTAGTATACGAGAATATACTGTTCGTATGTAGAACCCTAATCAACTTTAGAAAAATGGAATTGTAAATGTCAAAATGGCACCCATTTTAAACAATTTATCTCATTTATATTATTCAACTTATAACAATAAAATAGATTTCAATATTGCAATGATACCAAGCCTACTTCTCTACGATAACATAAGCGAAATTATTGTGAAAACTGTAATTTAGAAGCCTAACCTCCTAAAAAATCTGATAGTTATTTATTACGAGACCTGATAGTGTCGCGTTACGAGGGTAGCGAGTTAATTTTTTTCTAATTTGTACAGCTTTGTGGCCGCCAATGACTTGACACTGAGATGAGCGAAGCGAGTGGAGACTGTTTAGAGACACACCTATGAGGCCTAGCCGATGTCAAGAAAGTAGTGATATAGTCTACACAATTACGAGGCTCAGAAAACCTGTGTAACAACAGTTTTTTAAGGATGTTCTTTTATCACATTGTATGATATAGCTGGGTAAGTACCATGATGACGTAATTTTCCACTAGTTTTGCGTAGTACAGTAAACTATTATATATTGAAAACCAATAAACAAATAACTGCAGATGGAAAAAAACAGTCACTAAATCCAGCGCGTTTACTATTTCAAATCCATTGACTTTATTTGTACAAAAAATAAATCCAATTTCAGTGTTTATTTTTATCGCAATTTCCACAGTTGATATTACTGAGTATTTCATGTTGCAATTTACATAGAGGGAGTTTCTGTCGCGAGTATGTAAACAGAAAGACAAAACTGTGAAGAAATACGTGATCTTTGTATGTAAGGGTAAACGTGACGTCAGTAAAGTCACAGGGGAAATTGAAAGTCCTGTGTAGTGCAAGATTCCTTTTAACCTGTAACGACTTGTGACATGGTCTTTCTTTAAAGTGGAATTTTAATAAATAATAGGCTATAAGATGTACAAATTTTGCACAAACTTTCTCACACTGTAATAAATGAAACCAAATAATAAAGGTTTAAAGGTGAAAAAGTTCTCGTTCATAATCGCTTTATTACAAAAAACTGAACAAAATAAAATAAAAACATCTAGTCCTGGAATACTCAAGGTCAGGGGCGGAAAGAACAAGACATGGTCATGAGAGATCTGATAGTAAAAACGAGAAAGAGGGATCTAAGAAGAAATATGTGATGTTTGTAAGTGAGGGTAAACGTGACGTCATTATAGTCACAGGGGAAATCGGAATTCCTGTGTAATGCAAGATTCCTTTTAACGAGTAATACCGTTTCTTTTCTCTAGTTTTTTTAAAAACGAAAAAGTTCTCGTTCATCATCCCCTTTATACAAAATAGGGAAGAAAATAAAAATTTAAAAAACATCTAGCACTGGAATACTCAAGGTCAGGGTCGGAAAAGAACAATACTTAGTGTATCTAAGATACAAGATGTGAGGGTAAACGTGACGTCACTAAAGTCACAGGGGAAATCGGAATTCCTGTGCAATGCAAGATTCCTTTTAACGTGTAATGACTTGTGATATTACATGGACTTTTGTAAAGATTAAATTTCATTAATTTAACGTGCACTAACTTTCTCTCACAGTCGGACAAGATATCAAACTTTACTTAATTGATAAACAGTGAAAAACATTGCGCGAACTTTCCCATTTATCCGTTCCCTAAATAAAATAAAAACACAAAGATAAGGCAATAAACAATCAGTTGTATGTTGAGTATTTCAGCTTAAACCTTGACTTGTGAAGGTGTATTTTGGTTCCCATTTTACATAGCTTGCTGTAAGATTCCCGAAAGTAAATTCAAAGAATGTTTCATTTAGGCGTTACAAAAGAGAGACTCTTTGGAATGTTGAGTGTTAAAATAAGTTGTTGGAGATAGTTTGATGGTATGTAAACAATGTTAATTGTAACCTCATCACTGTAGAGACATATTGTCACGTGGTAAAGTCTCTCATCGTAAATATATTTGTTACTGTTGTGGTCAGCTGTTTTAGAGTTCTATTAAAATGTGTAGGTCTTGTTATACAGAGTGATTGAAACACCTGTGGCCGCTGTTTTATTTGATAAGTAGGCCTATAGAAGTCACAAAGGTTACCGTCCCCAGGATTATTTTAGTTAAAACATTTTTTGAGGTAATTGTTTATAACATTCCCAATTTTTCCAATATGATGTCCAATTTGTAAATTTGTAACAGCAACCGAAATATTAATGTTTCTTTTGGATATAAGGCAATACGTTTTGCATATTTATCCTTGAGTATATTATTGGAACGTCTTGGAACGTTTAGGAAACAAATACAGTTTCTAAAAATTGCATTGTTTCGTATTTGCTTGTTAAAAATTGATAGGTTGTAGAACTTTTGTAACACCCGTTACATATAACACATAAAAAAACCAGTTTTTATATCAGACTTTATGGAAATGTATTAAAGTAATCAAATCATGGATCTTCTTGCATAAACAACACTCGTAAAAAAAGTATAAAACTAAAAATATAAATAAACAAAACGTTAGAAAATTGATGAGTCGCTAGTTCCGGATAGTACAAAGGTTTTGACGTTTATGACGTCACAAATATAACCGGGCTGCAAATTTATCTCCGCTATTCAGAGTAGTTTTACCACCACACGAAACACGTAAAAAAAAGAAATCGATCCAACCAACTGTAGCGAAACATGTCCGATATAATGGTTTGTCAAATTTTACGACTTGACTAATAAAAGAGATACCTTATTTGGAATAACGTATCAGGAAAAGTCGTGCGGACAAAAATACGAACATAGGCTATAAATGTGGTCTTTACGTCAAAGTAAATTGCGCAAATGCTTTCTAATTTGACCAGATACAAAAGAAAATACCAATTGAGTTCGAAGTTTAGGGAGCACGCTTATAAAATAAAAATTATTTAAAAATTAGTTCAAGTAGTAATGATGTGGGAGTGAAATACAGTGTGACCTTTCTATGTGCCCTCCTACTGGGAACTCCCGTCTGTAGAAGCCCCTGCAGCCTCAACTTCTAAGAAGTAAAGCACATGAAGTGTGTCAAGTATCTCCTCTACATAAATTTGGTACTCTCCTAAATGTCTTGCTCTTGTGTATTACTGAATTCAACGAACAGATGACGTGGTGTCCCTCCTCACCATCTAGGCAGCCATCATCTCAATGGGTCGTCTATCCAGGTGTTGCTAGTGGAGAGGGATGGGATCTTTCATGGTTCTAAGGTCTTTTAATCTTGAGAACTTATTCTATCAAGAATATGATTCCTCCGGAGTGACGTCTTTAATCTCTCTCTGGGTTCATTATCTCCGCTTTCTCGACGTAGCTGAGGTCTCCATAGCAACCACAGATTTCATCAGCTATGGACGTTGAGATGCGGTGACGTCATTCGCAAGCATGTAATTTTTCACTTCTCTTTACATGTGTTCTGCACGAGAAGCTAGGGAAAGGATGGTCCACCCGGCCAGAGTCCCGCTCCGTCGAATAATGCGAAATACTCTGAGAGGGTACAAAGTATATCACAACTTACTTGATACACTTTTAGACCGGTGTAATTCATCCCATCAGTGGAGGTCGCTTTATACTTTAAGAATGGGCTGAAAACAGAAGAAAATTAGGGGGACAGGAGAAGACATAGTAATAGATGAAAAAGGCCTTTATAATACTGTAGATCAAGAAAGACGTTGAACCTTTATAATAGATCAAGAAAGACGGGTAGCAGTTAGATCACATAAAGACGTTGAAAAGTAGAGATCTGTGTAGGCTATAGAAGATACAAAATGAGCGATGGGTTCACCAACACCAACCCTTACGGAAAAACAAGCTTAGATACAATTTTCCAAAAACGTACAATTTAAGGATATAAACAAAACGTATTGTAAGTCTTCTTCCCCAAAATACATTTACAGGAATTATCGAATAATTGGGGAAAATCAACCGTCATGAAAGTTGGAATATTTCAGTATCAGCGCAAACGATTTCGTTTAAATTTTCTTAAGTGTGACGATTTATAACCTTAAAAAAATGCGTCAAACAGAAAGGGAAAAAATATACAATGAAAACTTTAGAGCAACGTTTTATCGAAATCACCTTAATCGATTTTGAGATATTCCACCTTTTACAATGGTGCTCACGATTCATTCTCAAGAAAGTGAAAATTTTCCCAAATAATATATTTGAATTTTTGAATTCAACATACACCACAATTTTATCAAAACCGTTGCACCAATTTGACAAAATAATGATATTGAGTTTAGTTATGGAAACTATTTTTTTCACTTATTTATTATTTGGTTTCAGATATTATATGAGGGTGTGACAAAGTTTGTACAATATTTGTACACCGTATATTATTTATTAAAATTCAACCTTAAAGAAAGTTTGTCACAAGTCATTACCCGTTAAAAGGAATCTTGCATTACACAGGACTTTCGATTTCCCCTGTGACTTTAGTGACGTCACGTTTACCCTTACATACAATCATCACGTATTTCTTCACAGTTTTGTCTTTCTGTTTACATACTCGCGACAGAAACTCCCTTTATGTAAATTGCAACATCAAATACTCAGTAATATCAAACTGTGGAAATTGCGATAAAAATAAACGCTGAAATTGGATTTATGTTGCATTCAAATAAAGTCAATGAATTGAACGAGTAAACGCTCTGTATTTAGTAATTGTTTATTATACTGTTTTTTTCTGCAGTTATTTAACTGCGGGAAATAAAATTAAAAAAATAACGGATGTACAAGTTAAATTCTAATATTTATTTAAAAAGTTGGAAATATTGCCAAAATGTGCCCACATAACAAATTTTAATAACTTGGCATTTGTTTAGGCTATAGATCACGGCACAGACAGATCATTCCAGCAGACTATTTTATTGGAATCATAGGACCACAAAATGTACATTTCCGTTCAAAACTGGACACTAGTTTTTGACGCATGACATATCTTTCTTGAAACCTATCTTACTTAATGAATAAGGAAAAACAAAAGTGAAAAGTCACGGAAAAATCAAATGTAATGTTATAAACCTTCCAAATTGTGTTATTCTATACAGGTTTATTGAAACAATCAGCTGTTTTATTAGATAAGTACACAGGTACAATGAAACTTTAAAAGATAACCACAGGATTTTTGAATAAAAACTTAGTGGTATTTCTAAATTGTTTATGTAATGCGTCATTTGTCCAAAATAAGTTCAAGTATGATTTTGCATATAACATATCATTTTAAGACTTTTTTATTCCTAGGTATTATCAATATCTTTAACTGTTTAGGAACTACAGTCTATTAAATGTTTCAAAAATTTACATATTAAGCTATTTCCAAAGACGATTTTCAAATTCAAAATTAGGTGAAATTTTAATTAGAACTAGGGTAAAAGAAGTTATTTTTATTTGTTCTGTAGGTGTTAGAAATAAATAAAAAAATTGTTGGCAATTGACAAGAACATCCACTGCTGTACAGCAGCTCTTTATTATTACCAAATTTATCAAATTATGTTTATAAGCACTGTTAATACATTTTGCTTCGGTTATAATATCTTATTGGCAAGGTGTAATACGTCCAGTAATTTAAGAAATAGAGAAAACCACTAAAGGTGTTTTAGAAAATTATGATTTTTGTTTTCTATCGATAATTCTGTTCTTCCTCAGCCTACAGAACAAATAAAAATAAATGTAGTATTATTACACCTTTTCATTAGCTCTAATTAAAATTTCAATTCAATTTAACTTTGGTGATATTTATTAGAAAATTATGAACTGGCCACCATATTTAAATAATGACGAATAATATAAATAAGTAACCTCAAAAAATACTCTAGTTTTATCTTCTGAGATATTACTTTTTAAAGTTTTATGTAACTTCTGTAGGCCTACTTATCGCATAAAATAACGAAACACTTATATCCACCGCCCTGTATAACAAGACGTACACATTTCAGCAATACATTTTAATAGAACTCTAAAACAGCTGACCACTAAAAGTAACAAATATATTCCCTTTGCTACTTTCACGATGAGTGACTTTACCACGTGACAATATGTCTCTACAGTGATGAGGTTACAATTAACATTGTTTACATACCATCAAACTATCTCCAACAACTTATTTTAACACTCAACATTCCAAAGAGTCTCTCTTTTGTAACGCCTAAATGAAACATTCTTAGAATTTACTTTCGGGAATCTTACAGCAAGCTTTGTAAAATGGGAACCAAAATACACCTTCACAAGTCAAGGTTTAAGCTGAATTACTCAACATACAACTGATTGTTTTTTGCCTTATCTTTGTGTTTTTACTTTATTTAGGGAATGGATAAATGGGAAAGTTCGTGCAATGTTTTTCACTGTTTATCAATTTAGTAGGCTAAAGTTTGATATCTTGTACGACTGTGAGAGAAAGTTAGTGCACGTTAAATTAATGAAATTTAATTGTAAAGAAAGTCCATGTAATATCACAAGCCATTACACGTTAAAAGGAATCTTGCATTACACAGGAATTCCGATTTCCCCTGTGACTGACGTCACGTTTACCCTCACATACAAACATCTTGTATTTCTTCTTAGATCCCTCTTTTTCATCTTTCAGATTTCTCTTCGCTAAGTATTGTTCTTTTCCGACCCTGACCTTGAGTATTCCATGGCTAGATGTTTTAAAAAAATATATTTTCTTCCCTATTTTGTAATAAAGAAATGATGAACGAGAACCTTTTCGTCTTTAAAAAAACTAGAGAAAAGAAAAGGTTAGGTTGGGTTATTTAGAATGATTTATCAATAATGTTTGTGAATATTATGAATACAAAACACCTTAAAGAACAATTGTCTTGCTATCATTACAATTTGTTTTACACAAAAAATACCGCATCTTCTTCGATTGTTAAGGTTTAGGACTTTAAGTAATTAAAAAAACCCTCAGATTCAGTTTCCCTCGAGTATAAATAAATATCAAATTTGATCAAATTCGGTCGTCTCTTTCGGGTTGTAGAGTGCTGCACAGACTATAAAAATCGTTATAAAACCTTATTTCATTTACGAAGTGTGGGTGTTCTCAGGTACCCGAAAAAGTTATTTTCGACTTGTTGCATGATAACGGCCATAACATTTTGATAGGAACATGAAATTAGGTATAGGAGACAATACGTGCTCATATAGAAATTCTCTTTTGAAATTCAGAAAATTAATTTTGTAAATTGTGGCCATTTTCAGTTTTTTGGCCACGTCTCGTGTATTATTCAAGGTATAACATAATAAATTATACAAAAAGGTGTAGATTTATATTCTACACGCAATGGTACCAACTGCAAAACTCTACGATGACAAATAGCGAAACTATTTTCAAAAATGTAATTTCGTACCGTGACTTTCCCAGAAAATATATCTACGAGATCTGTCAGAGCCGAGACACCGACACGAGCGTAGCGAGTCCAAACTTTTTAACACATACATATCTAAGAGGCCCTTTAGGTCCTAGTTACTGTCAAGAAAATAGTGATGTGTACAACGAGAATCAGAAAACCTGTATAACAACAGCTGTTTTAAACAAACTTACCCTTCTGTATAAGATCTCTTGATCTACCAATACAATTCAACATTTCCTACAAGGCCTAAGAGACATTACATTTAGAGGATCTGCTTCTTTTATATTGTATGGTGAGACTAGGTAAGTACCACGATGGCGGCCATCAATTTGTTTTAATTACTTTGAATTTTGCATAACATTAGTTTTAATTTTGCTGTTTGTCAGTCATTCCCCGAGTTGTACGTTTGTTTTTTATACAATTTGTTATATTATCACGGATTATTTGCAGTTTTTAAATTTTAACCCGTAACTATGAAAACAAAACAAAACAATAGAATTTTGTAAATTAATTGTAACAGATGAAATGGAAACAGTGTAACATTGTATCAAATGCTATTTTGAATTAAATAGTATATATCAGATTTGTATTCATTCAAATATTTAAAAGCTTGTAACTATTTGTTTAAAATGGAATAATTCTCTCAATAAAGTTATTAAGTTTTGTTACAAAAAATACGCACAATAACATTCCAGAGATAAAATTTTTCAACAAATTTCTAAATAACTTAACGTCTGACTATAAAGTCCTGGACTGACTGTAAGGTGTGTTAGGACTTACACATGGAGGTAACGACTACGAAAGAGAGTGTAAAAGTTAAAATACAATGAAATAGACTGGAACAGTGTGGTGAAGGAGGACAAAGCCAAACTGGGACTGTAGCGCCATGGAGGTAAGGAATACGAAAAAGAGTAGAATAGTGTGGTGAAGGAGGACAAAATCCTACTGGGACTGTAGCGTCATGGTGGTCAGGACTACGAAAGAAAGTAGAACACTGTAGTAAACGAGGACAAAGTCCTCGTGGAACTGTAGCGCCATGGTGGTCAGGACTACGAAAGAGAGTAGAACACTGTAGTAAACGAGGACAAAAACCTAGTGGAACTGTAGCGCCATGGTGGTCAGAACTACGAAAGGGAGTAGAACACTGTGGTAAACGTGGACAAAGTCCTCGTAGAACTGTAGCGCCATGGTGGTCAGGACTACGAAAGAGAGTAGAACACTGTGGTAAACGAGGACAAAGTCCTCGTGGAACTGTAGCGCCATGGTGGTCAGGACTACGAAAGGGAGTAGAACTCTGTAGTAAACGAGGACAAAGTCCTCGTGGAACTGTAGCGCCATGGTGGTCAGGACTACGAAAGGGAGTAGAACACTGTGGTAAACGAGGACAAAGTCCTCGTGGAACTGTAGCGCCATGGTGGTCAGGACTACGAAGGGAGTAGAACACTGTAGTAAACGAGGACAAAGTCCTCGTGGAACTGTAGCGCCATGGTGGTCAGGACTACGAAAGGGAGTAGAACACTGTAGTAAACGAGGACAAAGTCCTCGTGGAACTGTAGCGCCATGGTGGTCAGGACTACGAAAGGGAGTAGAACACTGTAGTAAACGAGGACAAAGTCCTCGTGGAACTGTAGCGCCATGGTGGTCAGAACTACGAAAGGAAGTAGAACACTGTAGTAAACGAGGACAAAGTCCTCGTGGAACTGTAGCGCCATGGTGGTCAGGACTACGAAAGGAAGTAGAACACTGTAGTAAACGTGGACAAAGTCCTCGTGGAACTGTAGCGCCATGGTGGTCAGAACTACGAAAGGAAGTAGAACACTGTAGTAAACGAGGACAAAGTCCTCGTGGAACTGTAGCGCCATGATGGTCAGGACTACGAAAGGAAGTAGAACACTGTAGTAAACGTGGACAAAGTCTCCGTGGAACTGTAGCGCCATGGTGGTCAGAACTACGAAAGGAAGTAGAACACTGTAGTAAACGAGGACAAAGTCCTCGTGGAACTGTAGCGCCATGATGGTCAGGACTACGAAAGGAAGTAGAACACTGTAGTAAACGTGGACAAAGTCCTCGTGGAACTGTAGCGCCATGGTGGTCAGGACTACGAAAGGAAGTAGAACACTGTAGTAAACGAGGACAAAGTCCTCGTGGAACTGTAGCGCCATGGTGGTCAGGACTACGAAAGGAAGTAGAACACTGTAGTAAACGTGGACAAAGTCCTCGTGGAACTGTAGCGCCATGGTGGTCAGGACTACGAAAGGAAGTAGAACACTGTAGTAAACGAGGACAAAGTCTTCGTGGAACTGTAGCGCCATGATGGTCAGGACTACGAAAGGAAGTAGAACACTGTAGTAAACGTGGACAAAGTCCTCGTGGAACTGTAGCGCCATGGTGGTCAGGACTACGAAAGGAAGTAGAACACTGTAGTAAACGAGGACAAAGTCCTCGTGGAACTGTAGCGCCATGGTGGTCAGGACTACGAAAGGAAGTAGAACACTGTAGTAAACGAGGACAAAGTCCTCGTGGAACTGTAGCGCCATGGTGGTCAGGACTACGAAAGAGAGTAGAACACTGTGGTAAACGAGGACAAAGTCCTCGTGGAACTGTAGCGCCATGGTGGTCAGGACTACGAAAGGAAGTAGAACACTGTAGTAAACGAGGACATTGTCCTCGTGGAACTGTAGCGCCATGGTGGTCAGGACTACGAAAGAGAGTAGAACACTGTGGTAAACGAGGACAAAGTCCTCGTGGAACTGTAGCGCCATGGTGGTCAGGACTACGAAAGAGAGTAGAACACTGTGGTAAACGAGGACAAAGTCCTCGTGGAACTGTAGCGCCATGGTGGTCAGGACTACGAAAGGAAGTAGAACACTGTAGTAAACGAGGACAAAGTCCTCGTGGAACTGTAGCGCCATGGTGGTCAGGACTACGAAAGAGAGTAGAACACTGTGGTAAACGAGGACAAAGTCCTCGTGGAACTGTAGCGCCATGGTGGTCAGGTCTACGACAGAGAGTAGAACACTGTGGTAAACGAGGACAAAGTCCTCGTGGAACTGTAGCGCCATGGTGGTCAGGACTACGAAAGGAAGTAGAACACTGTAGTAAACGAGGACAAAGTCCTCGTGGAACTGTAGCGCCATGGTGGTCAGGACTACGAAAGAGAGTAGAACACTGTGGTAAACGAGGACAAAGTCCTCGTGGAACTGTAGCGCCATGGTGGTCAGGACTACGAAAGAGAGTAGAACACTGTGGTAAACGAGGACAAAGTCCTCGTGGAACTGTAGCGCCATGGTGGTCAGGACTACGAAAGGAAGTAGAACACTGTAGTAAACGAGGACAAAGTCCTCGTGGAACTGTAGCGCCATGGTGGTCAGGACTACGAAAGAGAGTAGAACACTGTGGTAAACGAGGACAAAGTCCTCGTGGAACTGTAGCGCCATGGTGGTCAGGTCTACGAAAGAGAGTAGAACACTGTGGTAAACGAGGACAAAGTCCTCGTGGAACTGTAGCGCCATGGTGGTCAGGACTACGAAAGGAAGTAGAACACTGTAGTAAACGAGGACAAAGTCCTCGTGGAACTGTAGCGCCATGGTGGTCAGGACTACGAAAGAGAGTAGAACACTGTGGTAAACGAGGACAAAGTCCTCGTGGAACTGTAGCGCCATGGTGGTCAGGACTACGAAAGAGAGTAGAACACTGTGGTAAACGAGGACAAAGTCCTCGTGGAACTGTAGCGCCATGGTGGTCAGGACTACGAAAGAGAGTAGAACACTGTGGTAAACGAGGACAAAGTCCTCGTGGAACTGTAGCGCCATGGTGGTCAGGACTACGAAAGGGAGTAGAACACTGTGGTAAACGAGGACAAAGTCCTCGTGGAACTGTAGCGCCATGGTGGTCAGGTCTACGAAAGGGAGTAGAACACTGTGGTAAACGAGGACAAAGTCCTCGTGGAACTGTAGCGCCATGGTGGTCAGGTCTACGAAAAGGAGTAGAACACTGTGGTAAACGAGGACAAAGTCCTCGTGGAACTGTAGCGCCATGGTGGTCAGGACTACGAAAGAGAGTAGAACACTGTGGTAAACGAGGACAAAGTCCTCGTGGAACTGTAGCGCCATGGTGGTCAGGACTACGAAAGGGAGTAGAACACTGTAGTAAACGAGGACAAAGTCCTCGTGGAACTGTAGCGCCATGGTGGTCAGGACTACGAATGAGAGTAGAACACTGTGGTAAACGAGGACAAAGTCCTCGTGGAACTGTAGCGCCATGGTGGTCAGGACTACGAAAGAAAGTACAACACTTTGGTATGTAAAGTGCAGAGTGCGAAATTGCAATGGTAAATATTTAATTAACATGAAAAGATTTGGTTTTACTTATTTAGGAAACACAGTTACCTTTAACAGTTAGTTGTTGATTACGATACATTAAACTTACACTATTGTATGAGCCTATTTTATCTACGCACCCAATTTCGTTTCGTATCTTTAATTGCTTAATAAACTTAAAAACGGCGGCAGTTTGGCCGACACAGTACACTAGTAATAGGCATTTAATGACTTACAGTCTCCAATAAGAACATACATCATATACATACTTGGTAAAGGTGAATTCTAAACAGCTTTATAAAGATGGAGAAACACATACCTGAAACAAACATTAATTATTAGAAACAAATATTTACATCACCTAATTTCAATTAATTAGATAAAATATAATATGCAATACAACTTCAGAAATGGATTGGTCAGCTAGTTAGCTTTTCAGTTGGTTTATGTGTGATCGTAATTTTAGCTTTTGTAATCGGAATTCGCTACGAATCGAAGCTCTTCTATATCCTTCGATAAACACATCATTTTTTTAGCCTCCGCTGGAAATTAACACCGGGCGAAAAACCAAAATTTGATCAATCAGATGTACTAAATTATTAATATACATAGAGAATCTATATCTGATAACCTTTGGTTACCGTATATCATGTCTTATATATACGGGGGGGGGGTCCCTCGAAGAGGTAGCTATTTTTGAATTAATATACCGGACACTCTACGAACATTTTACAGTTATGTTACATAGATATGTAAAATCGTACCCTACAGTTTCATAGTCAATTAAAATAAAATACGCTTGTACCTTAAATAAGTCATCACTGAAAGTCGTATTTGAAAATTTGATTTTTTTAAATGACAGAAGTGAAAGTTCATTTTTGTTTTTTAGCTAAATGTCTTGCAATTTTTCAGATTTGCACACGGGTTCAGAAATCTTAACAGATTTCATAATGGCCGATTTTCTATTGTTTCTCCTCGATAACTCATGAACCTGTATTTTAAGAGAAATACCGACAAATATATTTTGATTAAGTTATTGGAATCTACACTTGGGCATAACTTGATTAAAGTAATTAAAATGTATGTCATAATTTGATCAAAGTCATAAAAATCGATTTCACAACTTGATCAAAGACATTATAGTCGATTTCAAAACTTGATAAAAGTCATTAAAATTGATTTAATAACTTGATCAAAGTCATTAAAATCTATTTATAACTTGATCAAAATCATTAAAATCGATTTCAAAACTCGATCAAAGTCATTAAAATTGATTTAATAACTTGATAAAAGTCATTAAAATTGATTTAAACACTTTATCAAAGTCATTAAAATGATTTTATAACTTGATAAAAGTCATTAAAATTGATTTCATAACTTGATCAAAGTCATTAAAATCTATTTAATAACTTAATCAAAATCATTAAAATCGATTTCAAAACTTGATCAAAGTCATTAAAATTGATTTAATAACTTGATAAAAATTGATTTAAACACTTTATCAAAGTCATTAAATTGATTTTATAACTTGATCAAAATCATTAAAATGGATTTCATAACTTGATCAAAATTATTAAAATCTACTTCATAACTTGATCAAAATTATTAAAATGATTTCATAACTTGATCAAAGTAATTAAAATATATTTCATAACTCGATCAAAATCATTAAAATCGATTGCATAACTTGATAAAAATGATTAAAATCGACTTCATAACTTGATCAAAGTCATTAAAATGATTTCATAACTTGATCAAAATTATTAAAATCGACTTCATAACTTGATAAAGTCATTAAAATGATTTCATAACTTGATCAATGTCATTAAAATCGATTACATAACTTGATCAAAATCATTAGGATCGATTTCAAAACTTGATCAAAATCATTAAAATCGATTTCATCACTTGAAAAAAGACTTTAAAATTAATTTCATAACTTGATCAAAGTCATTAAAGTAAATTTTGATAAAATCATTATTATTTTATTGTTTCTTATGACAGAAACTCTCACATTTTAGTTGAGAAAATTTTAAAATGTAAGAAGATGTGTGCATTATATAACAATATCTACTTTATTCTACTAGAGCAAGCGTATAGGATTTCGTAACTAAACGAATATCACATATTCTTGGGAGGTCAGAGTTCTAAATTGCTTTTGTCATTTTATAAGTGCGAGTAATACTATTACAAGCAGAATTGGAATCTCAAAATTTGTGTCTAATTTAGTGTGTTAATTAACACGAGAGGTAAATAACAATAATTTAAACTGGCCGTTATTTTAGAATTTTAAAATTTATTTTTCTAAATTTCAATAGGGTTCTAGAGGAGCACCCATTCTTCTGTACCAAATGTCATGTTTCTATCTTATTTGTGTGTCCACTATCGTGGTTACGCATAGACGACCCTGCATGTCGACATATTTTGCGATTACCCCATAGTAAAATATATACCAATACGTCTTCTATACGTAACATTTTATCGTATAAAACAATAAACATTACGTTCAACAATACAGTTGCCTTTTGATTTACAATTTAATGTTGGTAATATAAAATACAAACCATATCTCTATTTATTTAATCTAAAAACACATTAGCAGTATAAGCTAAAACCTAGTAGTAAAACAACGGTCATTTACTCAAAATAATATATACGTCAGGGCAAGCATTTGTCGTAAATAAAATAATGGTACACTTGCTTTATGCATGTCGGTGTAATATACAAAATTAAATTAACTCGTGTATATATAAGCAATAAAATGGCATTCCATCTTCTCTTTAGAGCTTTGCTTTTATTTCTTTCCCTCCTATATATATCCTACTTTTATTTATAAGAGACATTCATTTCCTTCCTTAATATTTTACAGACTGCAATGACGTTAAGTTATGGGTTCGGTCATTTAATGTTATCAAAACCTGAATGGTATGAATTTAATCAACCCGGTTACATAATTCAGGGTTTACGAAAGATATGGTTAGATTTTTGATTTTGTATCTCTGAAATTCGGTTGATTTTTTAAAATAATATCCGTACACAAATTGTCTCATGAATATTTACACAAAATTAAATACCAAAGTTAAAAAAACTATGGAGGAAGCTGTCGTAAAACACAAATTTTTCCCCCTCATTCGAATTTCATATCCATTTTAAAATTCTGATGTACCTGAATTATTTAAATTGAATCATCTTTCAGGAGTTATACTATAGTGAATATGGTCGTGGCAATCCCGAGGGTAAAGCTGGATCTACATCTTTCGTCATGTTGTCTTGTGTTAGATACTTCTCTTTCATCTTTCTGGTCTCTATTAACCAAATATTGTTCTCGTTACGCTATTAACAGAATTTATAGGTTATGAGTCTTTCTTTTATGCCCTTTTCTTTATTTTAGGCGACAATGCTTTAAAACAACACGAAGATGAAACAAGCAAACGTGACTCCGGCGGTGAACTATGCGAGTTACTGAAGGTACTTTCAAGACATTGTGTTGTGTATTCGTATTTGTGTATATTGTATAATGAAGACCTGAGGATGGACGAATATAAGTCCGAAACACGTGTCGTAAATAATAAAAAGACTGAAATAACAGATATTAAAAATAAATTTTATTATTCACAATTATAAACAAATCGGGAAAATCTAATATAGAAGTAACAAAATAGAAAAAAAAAAAACTGGTGTCTTTCAGTGTTGACTGCAGTATTATTTACTACATTACGTCATTCAAATTAAAAAAAAAATCAACATGACAAAAACGATTCCGAACGTATGTTTATAAGCTATTTTTCTTCAATTTGACCCTTATAAGTACCCCGCTTAATTATATCCGCGTATTTCAGAACCACCCTGTACCATTTAAATCAGAAAATCTTGAGGTTCAAAACATATTTACAGGAAAACCCAATATCGGTTACCAATGACATACCTTTCTTTACACTTAGTAAACATGGAGATTCCAGAGATACGATAGGCTCATATAAGAAGAAACAATCTAAGCCCCGTTTTAACTAGCGCCATTTTGAAAATTTTAAACCATTTTGTTTAGTATAAATAACATATACCATTAATTGAAACTGGATAAAATTGCAATCCCAATTGTTATAACTTACGCTTATTTTTTGAAATTTTTAGTTTAGGTTTTTTACAATTTTCATTTTCAGTTAAAACGTTCCGGGTATCAATAGATGAAGAAAAATATTAGCTATTATAGAGCATTGCACGACAATCATAAACGAATACAAGCGTCAACCGTGTGCTAAAACCACGCCAATTATTTATAAGTATATAGGGAGACTTGTTTTTATAAAGTCGATGTCTTTTAAGCGGCAATTTAAATTGTACAGCCAGATAGACAAGCGCGTGAAGTTATACGGATAATTTGTTTCAAAAAAGATAAATCAATGAAAATGGAATCCTTCTTTTAAAGGCTATTGAATTGTCTTGAAACTGCTTTTAAAACTCTAAACATTTCTTATATGAATGCTATAATATATAATTTCGCACTGCAATTTATATCAAATCGAAATAATTGTTTTGCAGATTTTTAAGACACGCTTTGATAAAGTTAAAATGTCCAATGATATTTGACAACTTTAAATTTAGCCTAGAGTCAATATATCAATTTTATCTTTAAATAAACATACATATATTCGTAATCACAATAACTTCTAGTTTTATTTGATTCCCCAAAAATAATAAAAATAAATACAACTTTGTAGTTTTTACCCCAAATGCCTCAATGTTTTTCTTGTTAGCACTGTATATTTTTTTATATGTGGGACAATACAAAGAATATTATTACATAGTTTTAAATATATAAGATTTATCGCTTTGTATATATAACTGGTTGCGACTTACAGACACGCGCGTCTAACAATCCTTGGTTACACTTAAGGACACTAAAACTTACATTTTTTAATTTACACAACGAGTTTGATTGAAATTAGTTTTGGGCGTTGTTAACAAAACTCACCGTTGTTTACTATCGGAATATTCAGAATCTCTAAATTACAATTTCTCTAATAATAAACGAAACTAGTTAAGTAATTCCAAAACTAACTATATTATTACATACATTGGGTAAACAAAATGAAATAATTTAACACTGCAGCCTAATATACAATACAATATATCTGCTATTGACGTTCAAGTCCAAATTGTCATTTAAAGTCCATTTAACATTAAATACAATTCAATTACACATCAATTGAGCAACCCAGATTGCAATTTAGTAGGGTATTAGTTAGGTATATTACACCGCTATGGATATTTTAAAACTGTATTCACCATACTGCCATTAATTAAAAAAAAACTAAAATAAATAGGTTCCAATAATAAAGCAGTAATATTACTACCAACTTTTCAAAACAAAAAATATAAGTTGTAACTGTTTTTGTTTGCCCAGTATACAAAGTATAGGGCAAGTTTTATAATCTGAAATAAATCGATCTACGTTTTTTGACAAACAATTACGTTTCACGGATTAAGAAAACTAAATTTCGAGATATCGTCCGTAATTGCCAACTGTATGTAAGAACAATAGAGGCTACAAAATTTAGAAGAGCAACACAAAATTTGGTTTATATTGACTTCGTATATAACCATATTGATTTTTTTAAATGTCGTCATTAAAAAAAAAAAGTTTTTGGTTTATATTTGTTATTCAACTTAACATACTTTACAATTTAGAGATTTCAACTTTGCTTGTAACTGTACAAACAAATTACGAAGTTATTCAACTGTAATGAGCTACACTTGTAAAAAATTCAATAACCAATAAATTAAAACAAAACTTTCCACAAAAATTAGAACTGGTGGATTAGGCGTAATTTGTTTAAATTTACATTGTATGTTGCGGCTGGGTAAGTACTATGATTGCGCCTTTCCTTAAATCATAAGATGGGAATCCCTCCGAACGGCCTTAGTGGCTAACAGTGTATAATTCGCTAAAACTGAACCTAAACTACTCAGTATTACAGATCAGTAAAAACAGCGATACCTAATTTGCTGTTGATACAATATCCAGTACTAAAGGAAAGTCCCATTTCAATAACACAACTAAAGTAAAGGAAGTTGTAGACCGCCCCGTCCACCATCACCATATCGCTGCCAATTTACATATAAGCTCCAGGGCCAACTGTGTTCACTCTCGCGTTATATTGAATGTTGGAATATCTGATGGAGCCGTCTGTGGTTCTACATCCTTCCAATGTGCTTTTTTATGAATAGAATTCCTTTACAAAATATTGCAACAGTTCTGTATTGTTTTGTATCTTAAAAGTTTTTATATATTGAAGAGAATTATTACTAAACTATTGTTGTTAATGTATTTCGAACATACATGTTGGGTTTATTTTTAGATAATTTAAAAATTTACATTTCGTTTTCGTATTTTAACTAATATGTACAAATTGTTCCTAATTTTCCTCAGGAGTCACTCACTCGACAAATCCAATTTTTTCTACAAGTAGTCTTCGTTTAGACTCCTTTCATCTTTCTTATCAGGTGTAGGAGGTTTCATATAGTGTGACAATCCCAACGTATTCTAGATGGATCTACAGCTTTCTTCGTGTAGTATTGGGTTAGATTCCTATATTTCATCTTTCTAGAGTGAATATGGGTGTGGCAAGCTAGAAGAACCTAATTGGATCTACACTTTTTTGTTGTAGTCTTTGGTTATATTCATATCTTTCTTCTTTGTTATTAGATCTCTATTGACCAACTTTTGTTCTCTTCCCACCCTGACAATATTAGTGTATTCGAGGTATACTGGTTATTACGTTTATAAAGCAGTCAAATTAATCCGTCATAATTAACCAAACAACAGGTTTTATCGTTTTCGGTTGACAAAGAAACTACTTCCATGCGAGTTTCCATACATATTGGAAATTAAAAATAAGACAATGTCAACAAACCTAGACAAAATCTGTGAGTGGGGGTGAACAAGAATCTCTTATGATATGACTAAAATATATTTACATTGAAAATTTAATCAAAATGGGTTCATTTGATTAAACAGTAAAACACTGAAAAGAGATCAAAAAGAAAAACATTGTTGGGACTTTAAACATTGTTTAAGGGACTTTAAAACGAATATTTTGACGAAAAATCGAAAATGAATTTTTTAAACTATTACATATTTTTCTTTTTAAAAATTAAAATCAAGTGTGATAAAAAATATACAATACATTCTTTTTATAATAATATTAAATTTACTTAAATACGAGTTAAAAAAACCTTCTATTTTGTCCCGGACGCCCTAAGAATCGTATCACGAAACAAACTACGATGATAAGTCCTACGTGAGGAAACTGCTCAAAGTAAGAAAACATTTAATAGAAAGTAAATATCTACCTCAATAAGAAATAAAACATTTAACCGCAGAAAGTAAACTACAAAAATTCCAACAGACGTGTGCGACTATGTGAGATCTCACCCTTCGGACAAAATGGTGATAAAAGTACGGTAAATTACAACCATCCTAAAATGTCAGATATTTCTTAATCATTTAAAGAATTTCACGAAATTGAATGTGTTGGGGGAAGGTAGGGAGAGAGACCGGGGGGCAGACAGCATGGGTCTACGTGCTGAGACTTGGAATAGCGGCACAACTTCCACGTCAGCACGGGACTGACCCTTTGACCACCCGAGCAAAACAGAAAAACGACAACTTCTTGTGACAGAGACTACTTGTCTATTCCGTCCCAGTGCAAAGGTATAAATAGTTAAGCTAGCTTACAATTAAAAGAAGATTACAAGACCAATCTACAAATCCGTTCACGTTTCTTGGAAAGTCCCAATTAGTATTGCATTACGTTTAAGGCTTCCTCGTTTCTCAATGAAACAATAATATCCGGTCTCACATCCACTTCAGCAAGCGAATGTGAAATATTGTTTGTAAATCCTTATTGTGGTCGCGTCATTACATTTCCTAAGGAAAACAATTTAGTAGTCGTTTTTATTTAAACACTATTTTTCAGACGCCATTTTAAAATACGTGAAAAGAATTAAGAAATTGTCATTGTGAGGTTTAAGAAGCGAAGCATAGCTCAAAAAGAGGCGGTGATAAATGGAAAAAAGGAATGTAGCGTGATCCTAAAAAGATCGATTAAGCTTTAGGAGGAAGATTCATACTGTGGCCCTGAAAAGGACAGTTTAAGCTTTAGGACGGATTATTCATCTATTATCACTGGCCCTGAAAAGGCCAGTTGAAGCTTTACAACGGAAGATTAATCTACAATCAGTGAACCTAAAAGGGCGGAAAAATCACCTACAATCAGTGGTCCTCAAAAAACGGTTTATGCTGTAGGGAGGAAGATTCATCTATAATCATTGGCCCTGAAAAGGACCGTTTAATTTTTAGGGAAGAAGATTCATCTATAACCAGTAGACGTAAAAAGACCGATTAAGTTTTAAGGCGGAAAATTCATTTACAATCCATGTTCTTGAAAAGAGCTCCAGCTTTAGGGCTGAAAATTTATGTATAATTAATCCCCCTGAAAAGAGGAGTGCTTAAGTGAGGAAAATTCATCTATAATCCGTGGCCCTGAAGAGGAACGTAAATTTAAGGGATCATTGTTAGAGAGGAACGTTAGGTCGTACCAGGGGAAATACCAAACCATCGGGATTTAATAATTTCCGGCAAGAGCTCCCGGATTTTCAAGTACAACTGTCGGGTAAATTTTCGACACGAGACTGTAATTCCCGTTATCTGAAACACTACCCCTGCGGAGTGCTCTGGTACGTCGGTTACTTGCGGGGATAATCTACCGCTAGGAAATGATCCGGCAAGACCGATTACGCTGTCGATACAGTCGACTTGAGTCTGCTACTCTCAATCATCGAGAGGTTAATCCTCGAAAGTAATATTTAGAACTATGCAATACCTCTCGACATGTAAGCAATTTTATCCTAAACCAAAACTGGTATTTTGGAGAGAGCTAACTAAAAACTGTTTTGTCTTTAAATGCAATAAATAAAGCGCTCACTCGATAGACTTTCCCTAATTAATAAATGTTCTTCCGAACTCCCAGGTACAAATCATTATTTCAGTCTTCACTTGTGTCACTTAAACAGGCAAAAATAAACATGATTTCCCAATAATTATTATCGAAGCTCTAAAATAATACAGTAATAACAAAAGGGTTGTCTTTTAACTTAATTTGAGTGCCGTTTTGAAGTGTCTAATCAATATTTATTAATTTTCCTCGACAACAGCAACGCGCGAATTCAATTAATACAGAAATGATCGTTAAAAAGAGTTTCCGGGTTGTTGTTCTTTAAGTCGTTACATCACGATGAAATTTAGAAAGTTTTAAACAATTCACATTAGTGTTTTGCTGTTTGTTTCCAACCGTAATGTTTTATGTTTCGATAAATTAAAAACTTTACTTCTTTTATGTTCTGTTAATGCTTTAAGAGGGGTTGTTATTTTACAACACAGCCAAATGTGGTTAGAAAAATTGCGTTTAGTAACCTTTTAGTTAAATTTATTTACGGATATTAATTTCGAAAAAAATAATTAAGAAATGTCATATCAGTTTGGTATCGATTATCAGCTTTGAATGAAATTTCATATTGACAGTTTGATGTGGATAGAAAGACTTCTTGGAAATGATAAAATGATATTTTTATATGGATAAAATGACACGATATAGGAAAAATAACGTTGGTTTTTAGTTATTTTCGACAGGAAGTCAAATACCCCGATGTTAAAATAGAACCAGGAACATAATACATAAGTATATTTTTTTGTAAGGGGTGCAAAAATTTGCACAAACTTTTCCACTAACCCATAATAAAAAACAAACAAATATATTCCTCACCGAAATATTATTTTCGATAGTTGTCGGTAAAAAATTGAAAACGAACCATGGACCGTATTTGAAAAAAATATTTATACAGAGTTTGGAAAATTGTGTTTCCAATTCCAAACTTCAGGAGGTGGAAGTTTAACTTAACTTTTCTATATTTAGTTTTACACATTTTCATGTCACCTGCAAAACAAACAATTGCTTTATGGAAATAAAATCATTTAGGTAAAACCATTATTTTGATATTCCGCCATTTTGTTTTGATTAACCATAAAAAACAAAACTCGTGGGTACTTTTTTACACATATATAACATAATTGTAGTGAAAAAGTTTGTAGTTTTCCATATGTCCGGCATAATAATTCAAAATTAGCGACCTCTTTCGTGGCACACCCTGTACAAATAGGCTATCGTTTTGACAAAAAAATAAATCCGAGGTTAAAAACCTTACTGTCCCATTATTTTCAGGGTTTGCTAACACAAAATAAACTGTCAAGTACGGTATTTTCTTTATACAATGACTTTCTGCAAAAAACGATTTTGTAACTAAACGTGTTTAACTACAAGGCAGATAAATATACAAAAGCTCTGTATGATGAAAGAGAAAACATGGATGAAAGTGTGTGACTTATTGAGTTGTGTGCAATGAGTGTTAGACGTAAAACATAAGAGGTGCTCTGCAATTACCACAATAATGAGTAAGTCTGAAGAGACAAATTAAGAGAAACAAAAATATAAGCGTTTATTTATTTTCACAGTAGGTGCCAACATTTCAACAATTTATTTTAAAGTTTACGCGAGGTTGAATGTAACTGTTACAGTATATCGTTTTTTGCATTAATTCGGTTGATTTTTACTTACCTAGAATACGAAGTATAGGTTAGGTTAGTTTAAGTTAGGTTAGGATACAAAAACTGTTTCTTTACAGATCTCAGGACTCTTTTAAATTTATTTTATTTTATTGTTTTAATGACTAAATCGAATTAATTAAATTTAATGATAAATAAATATTGTACCTTAATAAAATAAACATTTTCTTTTTAAAACAAAAACAAAATAAATAATTATACAAAAATAGTCTAAAGAATTGTCAACAAATTAAAATGTTCAATGTAGTGTTATCATCATGCACTGTTACATAAATTTTGATGAATTTATTATATGCTGATCACTGTTGTAATTAGATCTTCCATTTTGAGAAGTTGCAGTATGTTGGATACAAAAGGTGTTACACAGACTTTTCCTCAAACAGGTAAGCTTTTGTAAGATTCGTTAAAAAAACAACATTTTTAATGACATGGATTTGAGTACTCATTTGATTGGGCCTAGTGGAAACGCACAGAGTATTACAAGATTTCTAGCAAATTACTTTCACTAAATTGTGTGCTATTCACAGCATTGCCACTCCAAAAGAAGGAAAAATCCAATGTACGATGTATATACAGGAAACATGTGATTTTCGGCATGTCGTCCTTAAGTCATCGTTGTCGTCTATGTAAACATGTTAGCGGTCTCAAATATAAGGATAGGAGCATGAAATTTGATATAGGAAATTATATTGTTCTTATATAGAGAGCCCTATTGAAAATGTCAAAAGAACAGGTATTTTAAACAGTTTTTTGTTCATACCTCTTCTCAGATTCATCTGCAGTTACGTTCATTTAAGACGTTTGAAAAATTTACGAATAATAAAAAAAATACATCCGTAGGTGCTTTCCTTCCTTGTAAACAAATCGTCAGAAATTTCTCAACGAAAACAACACTTTTCCTAGTAAATAAATAAATGTAATAGAAATCTTTCCCCTTAAAGTGTACTGGGTTATTACTATTGTTACAGGTGAAATATATATTACAGCAGGAAAAAATAAATACGTCAGTACCACTGATAAAATGTTAATGTATCAGACTAAACATGTTTAAATTATTAATACAAAAAAATATCGATTAACTCATAAAAAACTACGCAAACAAATAAACCTACTCATTTATGAATCTATATAAGTATTGTAAGATATCGGTAGCCTTGCTCGGGGGTGGGGGGCGTAGCCTCGTGCGGGGAGCATTTCGAATTGACAACCGCGCGCTATTCTTGCTCTCCTATTAGTTATCACCCAACGAACTTGATTCCTGGCGTACAGTATAGTGAAAAAAATTTAAATCTTACCACCATATTGGGAAAAAACGGGTGATATAAAAAATTTGTTGAAACTTCAGGTTGTAACTCTTAAATTTGTTTGTAACTTTTGTACTTATAGAATAAAACAGAACTTAGTTTTTATCTGAGAAGATATACAGTAGAATGTAACACATACAATACTAATATAATTCCGATGAAACTTAAGAAGTGAGGTTTAGACACACCGACAGGCTAACGGCAAACTGTCAAACAATCCATTAGTCCACTTGCTGTCCACGTCTTCTTTACTCGACACCGTATATCAAATTTTCCTTCCATCTTCCAGATAATAAAACTATCTGGGACAAGAATGAATCAACGTCGACACAAAAACACTTCTTTCACTTTAAGGATAATTTATATACGCAAGTACAGCTGCTAGTAAAATGGATATAATGCTTCTTTAATAGAAACCTACTTCCGAAGTGTAGTTTCTGTAAAACGAGTCGATTTACATTCATTCTTATTTTTTCCTTCTTGTTTCATAAAGGTAATCTTCTAGGTTATCGTCTATTATAAGAGAAGAAGCGCCATCATGGTAGTTGTGGGAAATGTTTATTGTATTGGTAGATCAAAGGTCTTATCCAGTAGGGTAAATTTGTTTAAAACTGTTGTTTTCAAAAACTCGTAGTTGTTATGTATTGACGTCAGCTAGGGCTTAACAAGCCACGAAGATGTATGTGTCAAGGACCTCGCTACGCTTGTGTCTGTTACTCGGTGCTAAATTTCGTAATTTTAGGAATATCAAATTTTCTTGGGAGGTCAGAGTTTTGAAATTACATTTTTGAGAATAACTTCGCTATTTGTCGTTGTAGGAATGTATCATTGGTACTATTACATGCAGAATTGAAACACCAAGATTTTATAATATATACAGTATATTATAAATTGAATAACACACGAGATGTGAACAAAAAACTGTTTAAAATGACCGCCATTTTGAAATTTTCAATTCAGTTTTTCTGATTTTCAATAGATCTCTCTATATGAAATGTTTTTATCTTAATTCTTGTGGACGATATCGTACAGGCGTCAAAGACAAGGGACGGACGGTTTGTCGAAAATCATATTTTCGGTTTTCTGAGACCACGAAACCCAAAGATCAGTCATAAAAATATGTATGTTTAGTCTTGCACAGTTTAGTGAAATGTAAATATTAATGACCCAAACCGTGTACACAAACGGAATTAACAAAATATTAAGGTTAAGAAATAATTGGCAAAAAATATATATAAACCTTGGCCCCGTCGTAAAAAAAAAAACACGATTTTAAAATTTAAACGTGTTTTTGTCACAAACTTAACACGATTAGGACCTTGTTTAAATATATGTTTTTTTAAGACAGCGCCCATGGTTTACTTTGACTTTTTGATTGACATACCGAAATAATAATTTTGGTTCGTTTTTATTTAATTTTGGTGATGGGTGAGTGTGAAAGTTTGTGCACAATTTATTTCTAAATGTATTTATTTAGAGACTAAGCTACTGTTACTTTTAATTGAAGTTACTGTATATTTGCGTAATTCATATTCAAACTTTGCATTTACATTTTTCGTATTGTCCTAAATATAGAAAAACTATAAGCGGTAAGAAAAAATGACCTTAGGATAGTTAAGATGTAAAAAACGAGTGAGTTGAAAATTTTTATTTTTTGAAATATTATGTGATATTAAATAAAATTCGAAGTTATTTTGATTACGAATACGTATGTTTATTTGACGAAAATAATATATTAGCGCTAGGCCAAATTTAAAGTGTCAGATATCATGCCCCCCTCCCTAACTTGAACACGACGTAACACACAAATAAAAAAAAAAAATATTATTTGTATTTAAAATTAAATTGCAGTGAGAAATTATAGTTTTTCGCAAGACGAATACAATTTAATTTAACCACAATATGAGAAATGCTTAGGGTATAAGTTTTAAAAAGGTTTTGTGAGATGCGAAACAAACAATTCAATAGTCGTTAAAATATGAATTGAATTTAATTAATTTTTGTTTATTAAGGTCCTTAGGTAAAACTAAAGACCTTTACAATTTCTCGCGCGTGTCTGTCTGTCTGTAAAATATAAACTGCTGCTTGAAAAACCATTTTTATTTATTTTTAATTTTGCACATTTGTTCGGGTTATGAAGCTTTACTTTTCACAAAAATTAAATCGGAATTATATTCAAGTTTTCAACGATCGAAAAAAGTCTCATAGATAGGGTTCAAATTCGCCGTTTACTCATTTGAGGGTGTACATAAATTGATAGAAGACAAATATCTTAAAAACAAAACAAAAAACACACGAACTATTTCTTATGGAAATCTTAAAACAGATATATTCCCGAAAACTCAAATAGATTTTTTGACCCAACACATAACTTTCTCTATACAAACTATAAGTAAGAAAGAGAAACAATAAAACGAATAACCTGCAACTTATAATCCATGTCCTGTTTACATTTTTAAATTCCTCCTTTACGACTACGATGAGCAGATAATTCCTCAGCAAGCGTGTAACCAGAAGGAAGTGATGCGTGTAGGTATGTCCAGTCTATGGGAAAGCAAACATGCTAATAACCAGCTATAATCTATTAGTTCCCGCCTGGAATAGTCACAAAAACACTTTACTAGTTTCAAAGAAATAGGTCCTCTTCCCAAGCGAAGCGGTCCATAGAAAATGCTCAACAAAAGGACATTGGGTATTCCGGCCACGGCCGATCGGGACAAGCGTGTAATCATTTTAGACAGAATGGCAGCCAACTTTGCGTTCCAAAGTTCGCAAACAAGCCGCCATTGTCTACCTAATTCAACTTTATAGCTTTAGTATGCGCTACGTTTTGCGACCCTAATATTCGGACTTTACGTTCACATAGAACAGAAATTAGTTGTTTAAAGAAAATGTTACAAAAGTTGATCCGAGGGGTTTTGTTATAACATATATTAAAAATGAGTTAATTTATATCAAGACTATTGCAACTGTAAGGAAGTTTTAGAAAACAGGATAAAAAATTATCAAAAAATTCGTTAATAAATATAGAAATAAATTGAGAGAAGCGCAGGATAAATGACTTCCTTAAAGACCTCTCCAACATTTTATAGAAATTACAGAAATCAAATATATTTCATTACAAACTAATTAAACAGAAATAAGATGTGAAAAAAAACATAATTAGTAAGAACTCAAAAATATGTGAATTTAAATAAATGGTGCAAAAACATTGCACAAACATCATTCACTCATTCAACAAAAACAAATAAAAACGAAACAATGACACCGTCTTTGAAAAAAACAACATTTATTTTTAAATAAGAACGTAGACTTGCTTACTTAAACATGTCGTCAGCGTAAATCGTATTGGATTACAATCGAGCTTTTAGTGTTCAGGTCATTTCACTAAAGTTTTAACGAAATCGGTGTAGACGTTTTCGAAAAGTTTTCTAATAGCTTCACGGCAATTTTGGGGCGTTTTACGTGTAACAAACGAACCGGCATTTTTAATAAGAACGTCCAGCTACCTAGAAGCACGCCGGTTGATTTAAAACTTTGCCTCATTCGCTCTACGATATCGTCTCAGGATTTGTTATGGGTTACTGAACACACAGTTTAGAACGCTTATACAATTCGTAAATGGTAAGCCTACTGGGAGTATCTTTGTTGTACTCGGTAGGAATATTCCGTTATAAGATTGTAGCAGTGTTCGAGTCTTCAAAACACAAAGTAAGTTCGCTTGGGACCAGTGAAGGCATTGTTACACCTGTCGCTAGCGATTGCGTTGGTGCTAATCGGTACTATTCACTACGTGAGTATTAACTTGATCTATTTTGTTACAAAATAACTCCAAAATCAGCCCTTTAAGTAGTCCGAATAAATTTATACGCATTTACAGAGTTGTAAAGTTCTTCTTGAAGTAACCACTGTTTGGAGTAGTCGCCACAAAACCTACTACCACCTGTTAGACTAGCAATATTTTTGTCCTTTCTTCTATTTCTTTCCTTTTCTACTTTTCGCAAAACATGATCCCCTGTTTCAAATTTCTTTAACAGATGACTCTTCTCCGACATATTACTCCACTCGAACTTCTAGAATATTTACAAATTAGTCTATTATGAGCATGTAAACTTACTGCCACCGTGAAACCTTCCTCAGTACGTACACCCTAGGGAAAATATCCCCGAGGGCTGAATGAACGTTGATAACCAACTTCGTCCAGATGTCCACAATTTCGCGAGCCCATGGCCATACCACGCAGCATCCCCAGGGGACTATCCAAGAGCTTTACGGTTCAATCCTACTTCGGCTTGACTTAACCCACCCCTTTTTAAGTCGGATAGCACCCCCCCCCTCTTCAGTCGGATACTTAAAAATATATTCAAATTAGATTGGCAGTAAATTAAACTTTGTCTTTTGGATTGAGAGAAGGTAAAAGTAGTAGGGTGGTAAACTATTACATATGCACTTCAGAAATAGTAGAATTTATCCAAAACGGTATTCAATTTAAAATTGAAACAATTAATCATACGGTTTAGAACTGGAGAAACAGTCTTACATTCACAGTTCTCTCTAAGGTTCTTACCACAGTTATCTTAGTGTATTTTCTTGGAGTTTGAATACTCCATCATTTCGCACGAACCATAGCGCGTTTACCATGCTCCTCAGAGCCTTATTTTGGAATGTTTGAATACCTTTAACATTTGTTTTCTTGGTACAGCCCCATAGCTGTATCCCATAAGTCCAAATTGGTTTTAATATTTGCCTATACTGTATACTAGAAGTTTATTGTGTAGATCTAATGTTGATCTCTTACCAAGCAACCAAATCATTTTCCTGAATTTAATATTCAGCTCTGTAATCTTCTTCTTAACATGCTCCTTCCAATGAATCTTTGCATCAAGTGTCATTCCTAGGTATTTGGCTGTATTTCCAGGGGCTATTAAGTGTCCATTTATTATAACAAACAGAAAGTAAAGTGGTTTTTAGTATTAATTTAGTAAGAGTCTCTACTATTGGGAGTTCGGGCGTACAATTGTTTATGTTAAATTTTTCAAAAGAAAAACAAAGTGTTCTACGACGTCTTCAAAACATCGTCTAATTGAGGTGTTTAATTGTTGCCGAAATTGGTGTTTTTCAATATTTACTCATTTTCGTTTTCCTCAACATATATGCAAAGAGTTTAATACATTTTGAAAAGTTTTTCCCAGAACGAAACTGCATCTATAAATATTACAATTTAACCTCTCCTTCCGTTTATTCCGAAATATGTTATTCGCAAATAAATAACCGTAGAGGAAAAAAATACTATAAAAAACTCTCAATAAATACAGAGCATTTATTCAATTGATTTTATTTATACACAATAAATCCTACTTCACTGTTTATTACTATCGCAATTTCCAGAGTTGATATTACCTAGTTGCAATAGAGGGCGTTTCTATCACGAGTATGTAAACTTAACGACAAAACAATGAAGAAATACGTGATGTTTGTATGTAAGGGTAAACGTGACGTCACTTAAGTCACAGGAGAAATCGAAAGTCCTGTGTATTATAAGATTCACTTTAACGTGTAACGACTTGTAATACTACAAGGACTTTATTTAATCTGGGATTGTATTAAATGAAACATGTTAAACATTACACAAAATGTATATTCTGGTTTACATTAAACAGGTAAGACTTAGAAAATTTTCGTAACGAACCTAAATATTGCAGTTGTCTTTGTGTATATTATAAAATCGCGAAATATTAAATACAATTTGTCTACAGTTGATGACAAAGTGGCATTTTGTAACGAACCTAAATATTGCAGTTGTCTTTGTGTATATTATAAAATCGCGAAATATTAAATACAATTTGTCTACAGTTGTTGACAAAGTGGCATTTTGTTCATTTAAATTAGTTTGCAAAACAGTTGATTTCTCAACAGTTTCACTTTGCCCACTACTTTGCTCACTCCGAATGGCAACCGAACAAAACGAAATTTAGGTTAACTTTATTTGAATTGATTTATAATATACAGGAAATGTCCCGAATGTAGGTTAGATTAATTTATTCTTACATGTAAAATAACATAAATAAACAACAAAACAACGTTTTAAAGTTGAAAAAGGAAGTAATTATTCATGAAGATGATTGGCATTGTATGTACACGGAGAGTATTTTTCGTTTGCCGAGTTTTGAAGTTGGCAATCCCGTTTCCTCAACAATACACCTAAGTTATATGTAATATTCAAAATTAACCTCAGTTTTGACGTGAGAACTTCTACTCGGTGTTGATGTGTTGTTTAGAATTTTGTGTAGTTAGTTTTAAAATATGAACAGTTCAGGTTTTAAAATAATCAGAAAAATGCAGTTGTTAAAGATCGAATTGTAATTGAATGTTTGTTTGAACACTATTGTATTAAATTAATGTTTTATTAAATTGTGTTACTACTGAAGTATGTTTTTTATTTGTCACAAAATAACAATTGTAGACAAAGTATAATGTGCAATTTGTGAGCAAAGTGTCTTTTTTAAACTCGATAAAATTGACGCATTCGGCAAGCCTCGTGCGTCAACATTTTTCGCTCGTTTAAAAAAGTGCCACTTTGTTCACTAGTTGCACAAATAACTATATTTTTTAAATAACGCAGTTGAACTTTATTTTTTTTACATATATACATAGTATAGAGAAATATATGTGATGGATCAGAAAATCAAAAATAAGTTTTATATATTTCCGTTTTGATATCGCCTATGGCATCGCGTTTTCAGTGATATACAGCCCAAACATGGTTGTAATCAAATTGATATGTGGGAATCTCAGGACTTGTTATTCAATTAGTTGATAACTCAAAATTGAGGGGGGTAGCTGACATAAAAAAAGATAAAATTACGTTTTGATCAAATTATGCTCAAGGGTACCATCTAAGGACTTTTAAGGTACTCTATAAAAAAGTCCTTTGATGTGTTATCATACAAAACCAAAACATCAGCTGGTACAACTAAATAGGGATGTTATAGAAAACGAATTTTCTCTAAATCGTCCCTACTGATGTCGTGCAAACTTTATTCCAATTAATTATTTTAATATTTCTTCTTTTTTTTTTAAATTTATGAATCCTTTTATTCCTCTGTCTTTTCTAGATGGAATACGTAGAGTCATGTGTATGAATTTATTTAATGCTGTCATTTTTATTATTATTCTTCTTTTTCTTGTACATGTTTAGTTATTATTCAATTATCTGGATGATTATTTTAAACTTAAACATAACGTTTGGTGTAGAATGCAGTATTGTGTATTCAATGAATATCTTACAGATTAATTACCATATTTTTTCCGTCAGATAATCCAAATTTTATCCTTGTGGATAACCGGTTTCGGCAGTTAAACCGTCATCATCATATCTAAAACATCGTTCAGCCGTATGAAAGCGTCGTCCCATTAATTCTGGTAATTATTATCGAGTACTCATAATACTCGAAAATATACTATTAAAATTAAAAATCGTTTACACATATCAAACCCTAGTTAAAACTGTTTAAAATTTTTATACGTGTTAACGATTTAATTTTTAATTTTAATAGTATTTGTTCAAGACTCAATAATAATTACCAGTTTTAATGGAACGAACTCTCATATGACTGAACGACGTCACGTTGTTTTACATCTGACGATGACTGTTTAACTGTAGAAACCGGTTATCCACAAGGAGGAAATTTGGATCGTCTGATTAAAAAATTATCCATTGAATTACTTGATTTATATAGATTAGTTAAATATGTATTTACTAAAGCTTGATTGTTTTCGTTTACAATTGAATGAGACGTTTTGTGAGACCATTTTCCACGTAATTGAATTTAATGGATAATATAAATAAAATAAATTAGACTAATAAAATTACAACAACTTGTCTGTAAGACAAATGTTATTTATTCCATGCATTTAATAAAATGTCCTGTACTATTAAGTAATTTAAAATAACCTTATAACTTACATTTGAATAATGTGCGATGAACGACGGACCTACGACGAGGGGGGGGGGGTGATGTCGTCAAACAAGATTTATGAGAAGCGTGGGAAGTGTTATCGATTCTAGACTGGACAATGACTTAAACAGGTTCCAGAAGTCGATAGTCGATGTGGACCCGATATCCAATTGTTGTAGAATAGATGAGCTAGATAGGTGAATTGAAGCGTGATATTGCGATGCGGACTTGAAACTAGGTTAGAATGTTTCAATGGAGATTTGAATGCTTCCTATTGGATAGATGGGTACATATTTTGTGAAGGATTCAATGTTGGAAAGAGAGCTTTTAAAGTGGCGTCCTTTCAAAAGTTATTTCTGAGGGTGAAATAAGCAACGATAAATACTTGGAGATATAAATTTAAACGTCCCCCCCCCATATTTTATTTAAAAGCTGTAAAATAAAATAAATTGTGCACTTAGGTTGTACAAAATGTCGCTTACATTTGAACTCGGAACGGTTTCAGTATTCTATACTCTATTTCAGTTTTAGTTGGCGGTGTATGAAGAGCATTCACTATTTACAAATCAAATAGCACTAGTGTAGCCATATTGAAAAATTAGGATCACCTGTACAAACTTTTATTAATTTTACTTTTTGACATACATGTAGTATAGGTTAGGTTAGGTTAGCAATAATGATAACGTAGGATCACCTGTATAAACTTATATTAACTTTACTTTTTGACATGCATATAGTATACGTTAGGTTAGGTTAGCCATAATGAAAAAGTAAGATCACCTGTACAAAATTAAATTAATTTTACGTTTTGACATACATATAGTATAGGTTAGGTTAGCTGTAATGAAAAATTAGGAATACCTGTACAAACTTATATTAATTTTACTTTTTGATACACATGTAGTACAGGTTAGGTTAGGTTAGGTTAGCCATAATGAAAAAGTAGGATCACCTGTACAATCTTAAATTAATTTTACTTTTTGACACACATATAGTGTAGGTTAGGTTAGCTGTAATTAAAAATTAGGAATACCTGTACAAACTTATATTAATTTTACTTTTTGACATGCATGTAGTATAGGTTAAGTTAAGTTAGCCATAGTCTAATGAAAAAGTAAGATAACCTGTACAAGTGTACAAACTTATATTAATTTTACTTTTTGACATACTTGTAGTATAGGTTAGGTTTGTCATAATAAAAAAAAATAGAGATACCTGTACAAACTTATATTAATTTTACTTTTTGACACACATGTAGTACAGGTTAGGTTAGGTAAGGTTAGGTTAGCCATAATGAAAAAGTAGTATCACATGTACAAACTTAAATTAATTTTACTTTTTGAGACACATAATATACTCAATTTATATAGTCACAGATATAAAATGTTCGTTAGCATTATAAAAGAACATATATGAAGACGACAGTGACTACAAATTCTAATTGCATTTACTATACTCTGAAACTGTATAACTGCTAAATGAAAATAAATAAAAATTCTCCCACTGGATAAAAAATAGCTTAATCAAAATCACAAGCCTATGTTGTTAAAAAATGGTTAATTAAAAGAAGGAACATGTGAACACTTGAACAACTTTGTACTTTTCAATAAGGTCTGCGAGGGGGGAGGAGTGGGGTGGGGTGAGAGGTGGAAGGAAATGTCGCAGGTTCAATTTATCGCAGCAGTGTTTGAAGATAATATGCCAGGGAGTTATTTATACTCTCCTATTGCACTAAGTTGTTTTTAAATGGCGCCGCCTGGAGAACAATGATTAATTATTTTAAGTTTTAAACAACTAAGTCCTATCACTGCTGTTCTCATTTCCAAAACTAATTAAAATAGTTAATGTTCACAATCTTGGTACATACCCAATTCTGTATAAATTATCCATTAGTTAAGTTTCTTGTAATTGTATATCCCCATTAAAGTTCGTTTGTTATTCTGTATTATCGGGATTCGAGACACAAATAAGCGTAAGGACAGTGCTGCTTTTTGAGTGTATCCAGAACTACTTCAACAGACCAAAATGTACGTCGTGACGAAAAATGATTTTAAAAATTTTGTCTGACATGTGACGAAACGAAATTCGTTTCTGAACAAACGAAGTTTGTTTGTAGTCCAAGAATTCTGGTTGATATACAGGGAAGTTTAATATAAATGTACCAGCTTTTTACTAGGAAAGTATTCGATATTTTAACAAAAGTCAAATGGTAATTCCCCTGAACTTTTATGTTTTCTTATTTGGGAGTTTAAATATTTTGATACAATTAATCATTTTTCCAATATGGCGGACAACCCTCAAATTTTGTATAGACAAAAAAATCTATAAAATGAAGGTTTTAGACTTCACACATAAATTTAAGAGTTTATTATTATTGTTGACACCTTCAACTGTTTAGGAACTACAGAGGCTCAATATAGTCAAGAATAAGGTTCAGGCGTTTTCAGAGGACATTTTGTGTACTTAAAACAGTTGAACAGTGATTAAAATTGGGACACAGATTATAATGTAATAAGAACTACTAGAAATGTGAACAACAACAAATAGATTTTTTTTTTTAAATGGAGTCTTGTGTTCTAGTAAATTATCCAATTTCCAAAAAGTTGTTTAACGACATATCTGTTAATCTATAAAGTGCAATAAAAGTAAAGATTTTATCTTGATTAGCATTAAAGGAACTAACTATAATATTTTTGCTAAGCTGCAAATTATTAGTATAATAAAAACAGAAACAAATTAATTGTTCACTAAATATCGCCAGTTAGGTTAGGGTAGGCTAGGTTAGGTTAGGGTAGGCTAGGTTAGGTTAGGGTGTTAAGTTAAGCCTGGGTTAGGTTAAGCTGAAAACGCTTAAAATCTTGTTTTTCAATACTTTGAGCTTCTGTACCCCTCCTAAACAGTTGGATGTATAAAAAAATAGACAAGAATAAAACAGTCTTAAATTTATGAGTAGAATGTAAAACTATCATACAAAATAAGAGTTTCTATAATAAAGTTAAAACTTGGGCGCCATATTGAAAAATGGAAAAGTTACCTTGCAAATAATTATTTTAAACATAATGTTGTTAATCGTCAAGATTGTGAATTAATTCTTATGTCAACAATCCTTTAATGTACTAGTGGACTACCGGTTTCGACCGATAGTAGGTCATCTTCAGTTCCCTGATGTTCTTTTTTAATCATCCAATTTTTGTATTTTGACATGTAATTGCACTTCGAATCTTTTTGTTTGCTATTTATACTTAATAACTTGTACTGAAATACATAACATTTTTGAATAAATAACACTGTGCATCCACAATACAAACTGAACGTATTTCCATCTTAAAAGTTGACCGGTAATTGAAGAGTGTTGTCAGGGACCTAAAGATGACCAAGTAAGGGTCGAAACCGGTAGTCCATTAGGACATTTAGGATTGCTGGCATACTATAAGAATAACATAACATTGATTGAAATGTTTTAATGTAAAATTGTGTTTTTTCTTTCATTTAATGATCAAAGTTGCCACCAATGATTTTTTTTTTTCAAATGACTCGGAAAGTAATGTTATCCCTTATAAATTGTTTCGGAGTTACTGAGGTACAGTTAAATTCAGTGGCCCTCATAACGGATATATGAGCATAAAACTATATATGGTTTTTTGTTTGTTTATTACCCATCACAAACTTTATCTTTAACAAGTAGAAGTGGAAATCTAAAAGTATTATTATTTTTTATTAAAAAATAAAAATGTGATTGTTTATAACATTTCGAACTTTTCGGTCTTTTAGTGAGTTTGAATTCATCAATTTTTTACGACTTTCCTTGTGTACGTTATAATACGTTATTCACAACACAAATGGTAAATCAAATACATACAAAAAAAATTGTTTTTTATTTACAAAAAAATTACAACAAAAAACAAAAAATTGTTAAATTTTAGTTTACCACATTGGAAACTATAAATTATTACAGAAAGAACCTTGTGAAATTCGAACCCACGACTGTAGTGTTGCTATTAAACAACTCTTGACATTGATTTCTTGCCTAAATGAATCAGTCTAACTCTAACTGGATATAAGTACAGTGTAGTCAGATTGCATACTCTGCGCCTTAACTATTTTTATATAAAGAACACATTAATTACCCTATATGAATATACAGATTGGTTTTACAAATTTATTAACATCGTTTGAGATCCGAATTTATTTGAAAATCATATTAATGCTATATTTTAAAGTGTACAAAATAAACTGTTCAAAAAATTGTAGAAACGTTCTCACACACCACAAAACAAAATAAAAACAAACCAAAAGTTATACGTCACTAAAAATGTAAATTGTCATTAATATTGAACAAAATATTTTTAATTAGGCCCAAACTTAATTAGCTTGTGTCATAAACGATAGCTAGATATTTAAAGTTGACCGTCTAAAGCCGTTTTCGTTTTTTGCTAATTACACATGAACAGTTATGATTTTGTAATTGCGAAGTTTAAAATAATGTTTGGGTCACTAAAAATTCCAATAAAATTTGAATAAAATCAATAAAGTCGATTTTGAGAAGTTACGTAGAGAAGTTACGAAGTTATGATATGAAGGCTATATGGCCGTATGTAGCCTATTATATGAGGGTTACATGGCCGTACGTAGCCTATTATATGGGCTATATGGCCGTATGTAGCCTATTATATGAGGGCTATATGGCCCTATGTAGCCTATTATATGAGGGCTATATGGCCGTATGTAGCCTATTATATGAGGGCTATATGGCCGTACGTAGCCTATTATATGAGGGCTATTTGGCCGTATTAAGCCTATTATACGAGGGCTATATGGTGGTATGTAGCCTATTATATGAGGGCAATATGGCCGATTTTTTGTTTTTAACAATAACTCAAAACCGAACTTTGGGAGAAATCACAACTAACATGTTTACTTAGGTCCATATTTCACCAAAATTGTTGGAAATGATTTTGTGTTTTTCCTAATGGCAACTACCCTTAAATATTGATTTATTTATATTTATATTTATATTTAAAAAAAAATTAAAATTACTGTTCCGAGATATAGATAAAATAAGGTCACACCTGAGAAAATATATATATATATTTTTTAACACAAGCTATTTTTCATTTTAATTTGGTATTTTAATATGTACGATTACTTGGACTTTATGCAAACAAAAAAAACTTCATTAAGTACTTCTCCAATGACACAACAAACGGATCAAGTGGGAAGTACACCCGCGGCGCGATTCTGTCCCGGAAGTGCAAAGAGAATCGACCCTTTCCAACTTTTATCGAACTTTGCTCAACACTAAAGCTGTAATTAGTATCAAGGGGCAGACAGACTTCCTGCTGTACATTAAAAGTTGACTCTAGGAAAGTTGGAAGAGCTCACAAACTAGTTTTGAGATAGCTGAGACGAATGGTATTCTTAGAGTAAAGAAAAGACTCGAACATTTATCTGTTGACTTATTAAATGCCCCTTGTCCCTGTCTACGATTTCAAGACTTGGTATGAGCCAAGTCTTGATCTGATCATTGCTTCAAGTTTTCAATCTATTACATAAGGGGGGGGGGGATTTCGTCTCGGAGTCGTACTTGGCACGCTTTACGCAAAAGATGCTATTAAAAAAGCAATGTTGATTAAAATAGCTATAAAATTATTCTGATATTTGAAATGAAGGGAAGCCTTATTACTCTTCTTTCTAAACGCGTTATTTACTACCGATATTGAAAATAGCAATTATAGTTGTTCAGATCGGCCGTTTTATATGAACCAACACAAGTTCATGTAAATCCTATAAAAATTTGTGGCCTATTTATATTTTAATTTTACTCACACAAAATACGAAGTAAATAGAAAGTTTGGTATTTTTAAAATGTTAACCATTGGTTGATGTTCCTTCAGTCGTCATCTGTGTGAAAGCTCGACAGCGGCTACAAAAGTTAAAATATGAATAAGAAATTTGGTTTAGAGGACTATAGTAATCTCATGTAAAACTTTATTCAAATTGAAAAAAATTTAATTGAAAATATCAAAATGGCGGCCATTTTAAACGTTTTTATGTTCATAATCCGTGTGTTATTCAACCTAACCTAACCTAACCAAACCTAACCTAACCTAACCTAGCCTAACCTAACCTAACCTAACCCAACCCAACCTAACCTAACCTAACCTAACCTAACCTAACCTAACCTAACCTAACATAACCTAACCTAACCTAACCTAACCTAACCCAACCTAACCTAACCCAACCTAACCTAACCTAACCTAACCTAACCTAACCTAACCTAACCCAACCCAACCTAACCTAACCTAACCCAACCTAACCTAACCTAACATAACCTAGTCTAACGCGTTATAATATATACAAATTTGCAGTTTTAAATCTCCATGCAATGGTATCAAAAGCACCTCCCTACGATGACAAGTAACAAAGTTGTTGTCAAAAACGTAATTTCTTACTCTAACCTTCCAAGGAAATGAGATACAGTTACAAGGCCCACTAGGACAGTGACGCTGACGCTCACAACAGAGGCGGCGCTTATTGCTTACATCAAAACCAATGGAAAAGTTTACAATCACATACCTTTTACTTAAAACCCTTAGTTGTCTAACTAACCGCCATTTTGTCTGTTTAACAACAACAAATCATATCTTTTTAACCGTACACGATATGGAGTTACATTTTCCATGGTAACCTTATTTGAGAAAAATAATAAATTTCCTTCACTCATTTCAAAATGGCGTCTATTTAATCTCTTTAACGTCGAATATCTCGTAATCCTTTAATTTTACAAAATATTTACAAAATACAAAATATTTTTCTCTTTTAACGACAAAAACATATCTTTTTCAATATTTTATCTAACTTAAAGGATAACTGAATTATCCACAAAAAACTGAAAACTATGGCAATTAATAGATTACAATACCTATGATTAGCCTGCTACCAACAATTCTTTAAATTCTGCAAGTTTAGATTTACAAATTTTCCCGTAGCTTAAAGAACAACCGAGTTATCAACACACTAAATAATAATAGGTAATAACTAATTCATAAACTTCTGTGTTTTCTAGTAATGCATATATTTTGAATGAAGATCGCCACTTTGAAAAACTCCTCTAGTTTTTTTTTTTTTTTTCAAAAAGATCATGTTTTACATTACTTTCGTGTAAAATACATTTCCATTGAAAACAAAATAATAATTTTTTTTCCTGCTCAAATTTCATTTTAGGCAAATCTTGGGTGTTGTAGACAATTAATTACAAAGAATCAACTTTTTTTCTTCTTTTTTTTTCACGATAACTCCATTATCGTTCAAGTTACAGAAAGAATAAAAAATCCTTTTTGTTTGTCGCTATAAGAGGAAAATATTTTGTATATTTTTAATAATTTGTAAACTAACTTTTTCTGAGATAGTCAACGTTAATGAGTTTAAATCAATCCCATTTTGAAATGACTAAAACAATTCGGTTCCTTCTTTTTCTCAAATTGGGGTTTTATAACACTGAGTAGCAAAATTTAAGCTTTATATCATTTACCATTATTTATATGTTATTTTTTAAATACAAAATGGAGGCACGATAGAAAACTAAGCATTGAAGGAAATATGTTAATATAAACTTTTTCCTAGGGTTGTGATATGAGGAAATAGCTCGTAAATTCCTGTAGCTTTTTTTAAACACCCTTTAGGGCCTAACGGATGCGAATAAATTAATGACAAAATTAAAAGTTTTAGAAGAGCTTGTAAAACACTAACTTAGATACAACATTTGTCGATTCTGAATGTAACCCCACGTATCTACGGAGACAAATAATAGGAACGTTAAAGTTAAAACAAAATAAATAAACAAAGTCTCAAGAAGAGCTAAAATTAGACCAGATATAATATTTGATTAAAATCGGTTCAAACGTCAGGATTGTATAATTCATACGACGGACAAACCACTTTTTTGAACTTGGAAAACTTCAAAACATTTGCAAAAAACACGAAATAGATATTTGACCCACTACATTTTCTATATTCTGTACAAAGAGAAAATAAAAATATTAACAAAAGCCATTAATAATAACTTTTGTTTCTTTTATCTCCTTTAGACAATACAAACAGACAATTTTTGTGCAGTTTAACTTTTCTGCGAAACTCCAATTTTATTGTTTTTTTGTTATACACAAAAATATTAAACATTTAATATAAGTAAAACATTTAATCATTACAAATCTAACCATTTAATTCACGCCTAACTATTTAAAAACATTATAACATGTGTCACAATAAAAGTAAAAGAATGATAACATTTATGAAAAACCTCCACTATGAAAAACAAAAACAAAACTAATTTAATACGAATAATGACGAAGGAAATAGTATTGTTACATCCAATTTAGAAACAAGATGACGAGAAATTTGCAAAATATATTCTTGCTTAACGAAGTGTCAACGCAATCTCGTGGACGACAAATTATGTTAAAGGGGAGTGTTGCTGCACAACAAAGCAAATGTCTTGCTATTTAACAGTTACTGAGAATGTGTTATCATTAAAGTGACAAATAACTGTTACTGGGAATCATTATAAAGAAATAACTTTAACTTCCAATGTGCATTGTTAAATTATGTAATATGAATTACTATAAATGTTCTATCACGAAATAAGAAGTAATAGTTACCATTATGTGTTTTAAAAAGTAAGAAATAACAGATAGCATAATGTTATTATAGTTATAATAATTACTATAAAGTAATTGCAAACGTATTATTGTTAAAATAAAATAACCGTTATTACAAATGTCCTATCTAAAAGTAAAAATAATAGATAGCATAATGTTATTATAATTATTTTAATTTCTATAAAGTAACTGCAAACGTACTATTGTTGAAATAAAATAACAGTTACTACAAATGTCCTATCTAAAAGTAAAAATAACAGATAGCATAATGTTATTATAGTTATAATAATTACTATAAAGTAACTGCAAACGTATTATTGTTAAAATAAAATAGCCGTTATTACGAATGTCCTATCTAAAAGTAAAAATAACAGATAGCATAATGATATTATAATTATAATAATTACTATAAAGTAACTGTCAACGTAGGTACTATTGTTAAAATAAAATAACAGTTACTACAAATAATGTCCTATCTAAAAGTAAAAATAATAGATAGCATAATGTTATTATAATTATTTTAATTTCTATAAAGTAACTGCAAACGTACTATTGTTGAAATAAAATAACAGTTACTACAAATGTCCTATCTAAAAGTAAAAAAAAAAAAAAAAAAAACAGTGATTGGGATTTATTACAGAAGTTTCATTATTAAGAAGTAACACTAACTTAAAGTAAAATTAAAGTAAGAAATAACCATTATTGAGAACATGCTATTACGAAGTAACATATAAATAGTAACTTATAATAGTAATACGTAATAGTTGTCGATAAAGAGTAGCAATAAAATATTTCTTCAAATGTGCTATCATGAAGTAAGAAATAACAATGCATTGAATAAACTAATTTAAAGTAAGAAATGACTGGAAATTATAAACTATCATAAAGAAAAGACATAAAAATGATGGCAAATAAGCAACATTAAAATCTCATATCACGAAGTAAGAAATAACAATGCATTGAATAAACTCATTTAAATTAAGAAATGACTCCAAATTATAAACTATCATAAAGAAAAGTCATAAAAGTGATGGCAAATAAGCAACATTAAAATCTCATATCACGAAGTAAGAAATAACAATGCATTGAATAAACTCATTTAAATTAAGAAATGACTCCAAATTATAAACTATTATAAAGAAAAGTCATAAAAGTGATGGCAAATAAGCAACATTAAAATCTAATATCTTGAATTAAGAAATAACATTGCATTGAATAAACTAATTTAAAGTAAGAAATGACTGCAAATTATAAATTATCATAAAGAAAAGTCATTAAAATGATGGCAAATATGCAACATTTATAATATCATGAATTAAGAAATAACATGTCACTGAATAACCTAATTTAAAGTAAGAAATGACTACAAATAATTAACTATCATAAAGAAAAGACATAAAAATGACTACATTAAGTCTGCTATCATGAAGTAAGAAATAACAACACATCACATTAACAAATTTAAATTAAGAAATGATGTAAATTATAAACAATTCTAAAGAAAAGAAACAAGGATTACTGCAAATTAGCAACATTAAAGTCTAATATCATGAAGTAAGAAATAACATGGCATAGAATAAACTAGTTTAAAGTAAAAAATTACAGCAAATAATCAACTATCATAATGAAAAGAAACCAAATTGACTGCGAATTAGCAACATTAAAAAATTGCTATAGTAATGACATCAAATAAGCAATTTTAACGTACGAACTAAAAATGATTCCAAATGAACTACATAATAATAATGATTGGAAACGTTTAGTTAGTTAAAGTAATACACAAATAAAAGTATCTGAGAGTTAATGAGGTGGTTTTATAGTTAAGAAATAAGAGTAATTTTGACTGTTTTTTGTTACTTTAATGATATCCCAGTGTTAAAATAAAAATAACAGTTCCTTCATATATCCGATCATAACATATTGTAGGAAATAACAGTGACTGCGAATAAGCTATTATAAAGGAAGGGATAAGCGGTACTACAAATACATTATCATAATGTAACAAATAGGAGTTACTTTAAATATTACAACAAATACAAGTATCAAAAGTAACTGCGAATAAGTTAATTTAAAGTAAAAATATAATATCATTAAAATAAGAAATAAACAATGATTAGAAATTAATTATTAGACAACCTTTAAATGTACTATCAATAATATAAGAAACAACAATGATTACAAATGTATTATAAAGTAAAAAATACTAGCTAGGATAACCATGTTATCACAAAAAAAGAAATAACAGTACACGTGTTATCATAAAGTATGAGATGACAAGAGATTGAATTGAGATTAAGTAAGAAATAACAGTTACGTTGAAAAATATCTTTTACTTCATCGTCCATTATCATGATTAAGAATATGTTTTGACGAGTCTTGATTATTTGTCGTCCTTGGGTAAAAGTCAAGGAGAATATACGGAAAACATTTTCAGTTATTGTTAAAATGATTGGATTGAAATTATACGGCGCATGCGTAGAGGTTGAGTTACGTTTTATTGGGATTTACGATATTTAATAAAGAAACCAAATAAAAGCAGCGATATTTGTGGACATGTTCGTTTGGAATTCTCAAAAAAATAATATTTGGTTGTACACTTCAGTGGCGCCTCTTGGATATAGATTAGTAAAATATATTACAAATTAATATATTAATACAATTAATATGAGTTATATTAGCGACGCGATTTACAATTAATTTTCAATAATATTTCAAGTGAAATATATACGACCTAGACTGCGAATTAAACCCAGGTAAAAACGTATAAGCGTTAACATCAATTAACTTTCCCTTACCTGGGACTACCTGGATGATAAAATATTTAGTACTCACTCAGTGTACGAGTTATAGAGTAAGTATGGTACGCATACAAATTTAATAAACTTTTTTGATTGATCTTCAAGTTGTACGAATCGGAAAGGGGGGGGGGGGCACATGATAACGACCACAAATTATATTAAATAGCAAACCTAAATTTGGTAAAAGGAACTATTGTCTGGTCATATTGAAAATGAGAAAAACCGAATTGAAAACAATACAAAAATGAACCAAATTATACAAATAAAATTTAGTGATAATTATTATTTATCGTCTGTATTGTTCGTCTTTTTGTGAAATCAAATATAAATTATTATCTGCCAACAAACATCATTAAAGGATGCGAGATGTTAGACTGTGCAACTTGTCGAAATGGACCATGTTTTGATAGATGAGACGATGATGTAAAACTACATCCTCAATATCTTGTGTATTGTAACTCTATAAATAACTGATTTGCAAGCAACTATTTATATTACCGAAGGACGCTTTTCGATGACAACACGATGTGCTCTAAACAATTAAGTTGTTTCGATAAATTCTGCGGGTACTGTCTTGAGAGAAAAACAAAATTAAGATTTCCTTAAAATTGGCTCAAACGATTATGATCTAATTTTACGTCAGTGTATACTCTGAGAAATCAAGTCACCATCTTTAAAAAATATATACGCAATCTCTTTTATTTTTCAATTTACTCTACTGCTTAAAGAAAATTCGTTAAAAAATTATAAAAACTATAAATTTGGTTTTTAAAAAACATTCTTATGTAAAAGAGATATTTCGACTTTGTTCCTGAATAGAAAATGAACGTGGGAAATGTATTGCAACGTTTATTTAACTATAAGATCATTGACCACAAGTATATCAAATATTAATTCATGGCTTACTTAATTCCCTCCAAGTCCCACCAAGACTTCCCAGGAGTCTCCCCTCACTACTTCACTTTCAGCCGGTTTTGTAACATCTAGTTTATTACGTAAAACCTCGACGTCATTGCGATTTTCCTATTTAATTTTCATACCAACATAAAATACAAAAAGTCCCTTTCCAAAACGCCGTCAAAGTGAACTTGTGAGAAAGAATTATTTCGTAATTACCACGAGTTCATGTCAGAACTGCTGGAGGAGGTAATCAGTTGCCAATAAATGTCAGTGTCACGGAACCATAGTTGTCGAGATTGAGTCATTCAAAATGTTGAAATCACACTACTGTGTTGCGAAACTGTGGAAACTTTAGTAAATGTCTAATATCAGAAATTAATGCATGAAAGTCTCTCATTAAAACTTCATCACTCAAGTGTATGAAATGTGCATTGATAACATTATTTTTTGGCAGAGTATTTTTAGTAGAAAAGTATAATTGACGAATTTTTAACAAATATTTACATTGAAATAGGCCTAACTTGCTTTGTTTGTATCATAAACCTTTCATCAGCGAAATTAATGTTTGATTGATCGACGACGGTCAAAGTGTATTGTAATTTATTTTTTAACTTAAGGTTTTGTCCACTGGTTTGCGTTAATTCTCCTCACATGGGTCGAGACGTTTTTGAGAAATTACATATTTTATAACAGCACCATGGCCGATTTTTGATCGAACGAATCGGCGTCTGCATTTTTGTAAAGTTGGCGACCTATATGTTTTGTTCAGGTCCTTAGAGGGTACATTTGAGCAAATTTTTAAGTTATCGACCAAATTAAAAATAGATTCCTCGAGATATGGCCAAAATATGTAGACTACACGTAAAGTTTCATTGAAATTGGTTCACGAGTTTAGACAGTAGACTATTGCAGAGACGACAAAAGCAATTTCAAAACTCTTTATGGCTCTAGTGGCCTCAAACGGATCCGCAAAAAATCGATCCAGTTTTTTTACTTATCATATTTATATCCCGACACTTTTTAAAAGGGCCTGAGGGCAAATTAATTTTTTAAATAACCCTTATATTGTGATATATCATTGAAAACGTTTATTTAAAAGAAACACAAGGACACAGAAAAGTCTGTGACATCCCTAGCCAAAATTATAACTACAATGCTGAAAATTGTATATTATTTCTTAAGGAACACGTAACATAAAAAAATCTAATAAAAATTGTCCAGAAAATTATAAAAAATGAAATTGTTTCCATAACAGTTTACAAAATAGTTTTGCTTTTGATTGTTTGATTTTACAAAATTATTTTGATTTTACAAAATTACAAATATTTACAAAATTAATGGAAAAAACATAAAAAATTCAAACTAAATTTGTAAAAAATTAAATTCCAATCAAATTTACAATCTACAAATGACGGGAAAATATCTAAATTAACACTAAAACACCTGTTGGCATTTTGAAACTGTCACGGGAAATATTTTAATTTTTGGTACATTTCTGAGCATCTGATTATTATTATTATTAACAATGATTTAATACTACTTCGATTTGAACTAATTTTTGGGATTGTTATCAAGAAATTATGTTTTTTGATCGATAGACTGGTTATCCTATGGCATATAGAAAATATTTTTTTTATATTTTCTTTAATAGAGGAAAATCTCTTGTAAATATTTCATAATCTTAATGGGTTTCGAAATATTCGCAATTTTTAAATGTTCAAAGTAATGTCTTGATATTAGAGTAAAAGGTTACGTAATGAATGCGAATAACATATTTTCACATAATATCCTGTATGTCGAATTTTTGAAGACGCAAAATGAAGCAATTCCGAATCTTTATACACACTTTTAAAATATATTTAGTTTCAGAAATAAATTTTGTTGTGCAGTTTTAAATCCCTCTGTACTTGTTAAAACACGGTTGGAAATTGTTATTTGGTGTTGATATTGAAACTAAAAATAATTAAAACCAAAAGCGAATTAAATAAACGAATAAGCTTTTAATACTGTTACCTCAAAATTCGCTAAATCTATATTCAATATTAAATAGAACGGGTACAAAGATATCTGACCACAGGTTTTCCTACGCCCCAAGGAAAGGACACTGAATGTCTCCAATTGTGTTTAATGTAGCGTAACAGAGTGAAGAGAGAGGTTTCTCCTTAAATCCAGGAGGAAAATATATAATAGAAAGGCTCAGCGGTCGGGGTATGCAGATGAGATAATGACGTCAGCAGGGGCGGAAAAAGAATTTATTGACAAATTGAAAAGTAGAATGGGTTTGGAAATAAATGAAGGAAAGGCGAGTAGGCTACACATGGCGAACAAAAAGCGATGATATAAAGGTGAATTTTTGAAGCGAAAGGACACCGGGTGTAAGAATTTAAACGCACAAAGTTAATAATATCTTCTAAGAATGAGACGAAAGGCTTATCTATCTAATGAAGGGCTTAGATAGGAATGGCAAAATGTAAGCAAAAGAATAACAATACAAGATTATTGTCGACAACACGCTACTTACCCAATCCCATCATACTATTTGTAATACTCAAAAGTTGGTAGGTCTTGTAGGCTGGTAAATTATTGCACTAGAAAATCGAGATGTCATACTCAGTAGATTTGTTTAAAATAAACATTACATAGATTTTCTGAGCCTTGTAATTGTGTAATAACTACATTTTTGACGACCGTTTGGCCGTATTGAACCAGGTGCGTATATTAAAAAAATCTCCACTCCCTTCCCTCCAGTCAATTTCTCGGCTGTGGCGAGCCTCGAAGCTGTACAAATATGAGGAAGCCTTCATTCGCTGCCCTCGTGTCGGTAACTCATCTCTGCTGATTTTCGTAACTATTCGAATATCACAAGAACTTGGAAGGCTGAAGTTAGAAATTATATTTTGAATAATAATTTCGCTATTTGTCATCGTAGAAAAGGTGGGGTTGAGAATTGAAATATGTTTTAACTTAATTTAATGTGTTATAAATTCAATAGCGTGAGAGATATGAATAAAAAACTGTTTAAAATGGACTCTTAAGTCTACATTTTATCAAAATTTGATCAAATCGTTAGACCCGAAAAAGTAATATCAAACGATCCTTAACATACAATTTTCGGTCTACTCGGGTTGGGGCTAAACAGACGAGAGAAATATATTCCTAAAACAACTTGTTTTGCGAAAAAGTCACCTTAAAACAGATATCTCCCAACGTTCCACTTTGTTTTAGACATTTTCTGTAGTACAAGAAAATTAAAACTCAAAATATAAAAAAATCTGAAAAAACTAAAAATTTACTTTTACGATTTTATTGAAATGAAAATATACATATTCAAAACTAACGTACCAAAACGTCATACCCTCAAAGATCATAGTTAATACGGACGTTGTAACCCCAAGGTAGCTTATATAGATCTATATTTTTCATGTATTCTTGAGTTAGACCCTTTCTTCCGTCTTTCCTCTCCGGTCTTGTAACTCTTCGACACTGACCCTATTAGAGTATTCTAAGATTGGAGAGTCTATATTTTACATTTTTCTAAATATATGATGACCGAAAGGTTTTTCACCTTTAAACATAATAAAAAATAAATAAAATCTCTTCCCAGCCATCAACACGTATTTTTTATAATACAACTCAATAATAAATTGCACGAAACCTAAGCAAATTATTTATTTGAATAATGTTAATCAATAATATAAAAGATATTACTTGGTACAAGGTACAGAAATAATTAATATAACGACACGCTATATATCCCTTGCTTCAGGGAAAAAATAATATACCTATATCAGGTAAAATCTAATGCAATGATCGTTAGTCAATTAAAGAGAAAGTCAACTCATATCACGCACTAGGGTATGTAATGGCGGAATGACACGCACATAATAATACTGGTTATAAAAAGAAAATTGGAATCTTTGTAATTGTACACCGAGCTAGTCTGTTTTAATTTGACCATTTGGCATTTCATCTGTAGGTCATAGTTGTTACGTCCAAAAACGTTTACCTGTATTTAGAAATAAGGTAATTTGCTATTGAAGTACAGAGATAACGTGGCGAAGCACGGTGTCGAGGGAAGCTAACAGTGGAGGAAAGAGCGAACAGGAATTGAAGATGCTTTCGATTTACAGAGTTGCACAGATAGAGGAAGATGATCTAGATGCACTCCTTCACTTTCAGCAAGACCTCCTTCATCATACTTTTGCACTAGGAATTCCTCAATAAGCTATACCTCGATCGATGGACTCGTCGTGGAGTGACAGGTGCATTGTCACCTCGCTTCATCAGATGTTACATGATTTGAAGATCTACTCCTCACTTTCGCACTGAAATGCAGGAATTCTTTAATAAGCGATTACTCAAGTCGATGGACTCATCATGGAGTGACAAGTGCGTTACCACCTCGCTTCGCCAGATGTTACATGATTTGAAGATCTACTCCTCACTTTCGCACTGAAATTCAGGAATTCTTTAATAAGCGATTACTCAAGTCGATGGACTCATCATGGAGTGACAAGTGGGTTGCCACCTTGCTTCACCAAATGTTACATGATTTGAAGACCTACTCCTCACTTTCGCACTGAAATTCAGGAATTCTTTAATAAGCGATTACTCAAGTCGATGGACTCATCATGGAGTGACAAGTGGGTTGCCACCTTGCTTCACCAGATGTTACACGATTTGAAGATCTACTCCTCACTTTCGCACTGAAATTCAGGAATTCTTTAATAAGCGATTACTCAAGTCGATGGACTCATCATGGAGTGACAAGTGGGTTGCCACCTTGCTTCACCAGATGTTACACGATTTGAAGATCTACTCCTCACTTTCGCACTGAAATTCAGGAATTCTTTAATAAGCGATTACTCAAGTCGATGGACTCATCATGGAGTGACAAGTGGGTTGCCACCTTGCTTCACCAGATGTTACACGATTTGAAGATCTACTCCTCACTTTCGCACTGAAATTCAGGAATTCTTTAATAAGCGATTACTCAAGTCGATGGACTCATCATGGAGTGACAAGTGGGTTGCCACCTTGCTTCACCAGATGTTACACGATTTGAAGATCTACTCCTCACTTTCGCACTGAAATTCAGGAATTCTTTAATAAGCGATTACTCAAGTCAATGGACTCATCATGGAGTGACAAGTGGGTTGCCACCTTGCTTCACCAAATGTTACATGATTTGAAGACCTACTCCTCACTTTCGCACTGAAATGCAGGAATTCTTTAATAAGCGATTACTCAAGTCGATGGACTCATCATGGAGTGACAAGTGGGTTGCCACCTTGCTTCACCAAATGTTACATGATTTGAAGACCTACTCCTCACTTTCGCACTGAAATGCAGGAATTCTTTAATAAGCGATTACTCAGTCGATGGACTCATCATGGAGTGACATGTGCGTTACCACCTTGCTTCACCAGATGTTACACGATTTGAAGACCTACTCCTCACTTTCGCACTGAAATGCAGGAATTCTTTAGTAAGCGATTACTCAAGTCGATGGACTCATCATGGAGTGACAAGTGCGTTACCACCTCGCTTCACCAGATGTTACACGATTTGAAGATCTACTCCTCACTTTCGCACTGAAATCCAGGAATTCTTTAATAAGCGATTACTCAGTCGATGGACTCATCATGGAGTGACATGTGCGTTACCACCTTGCTTCACCAGATGTTACACGATTTGAAGGCATAACTTACAAAAAATTACTGATGTAGATAAAGTCGCTCGTCCGGAATTCTGTGCAGAAATTCTGAATCAAATAGGAAACGAAGAGGCCTATCAGGATTGGGTAATGTTTATTGATGCGTCGAGATGTGTGGCAAAATGAATTCCAAAACTGCAGAAACTGAGGTAGTGTAATCACATTTGAATCTTTACAGCATATTAGCAATAGTCAGAAGTTAATGTTTTAGTGCCTTCAACAAATTTACAGTGGTTGTTCTTTTTTACGGAGAAAATCAAAAATTGTATAACATAGTGGATAGGTTTTTCTCATTACACAGATAGATGAAGATGACCTAGATAAACTCTTTTACTAAGAGGAAGGCCTCCTGCACCTCACTTTTGAACAGAAATCCGGGAATTCCTCAATAAACTCCTCCTTGGACGATGGAATCATCGTGCAGTGACTCTCCGATTCATCAGATATTACTCGATTTAATTTAGGTTCTTACAGATTACTTTATAATAAAATTTTGGGAAACAAATCGTAAATATATTTTTCCTTACGACAGCTACTCAAAAAACCCAAGAACAACTGTTTAGGAAAAGTACTCCATACTGGATAAGACACCTTGATCTATCCAAGCAATTTACATTTCCTGAAAACGAACGTTTGGTCATTACATTTAAATAATCGTATTGTATTATATTACATAATAGGGTTGTGTAAGTACCATGATAGACCTATAACTTGTTTTTATTAGCGTTTGGATTTGTGAACAACAATGTTTTTTCACAGTTTATTAAAAATTAGTAGAAGATAATATCACGTCAAGAGAAGAGATAATGATTTTTCATTTTTAAAAGAAAGACCCGAGAACATCGATCAACAGTAGCGGTGACACTAACAATAACTAATGATCGTCTCAATCCGGATTTGATTGAAATGAACAGATTAAATTAGTCTCTACATCACTTTCAAGTCTCAGACAAGACTGTGCTCTAATCAAATTTATACTAAAACGGTACGTTACTCACTGAAACTGAAATCAATTCTCTTGTACGTTAAATATTTACGATTTCACGGTAAACAAATATAAAAATCCAGGAAATGTTTCTCATTGTGAAATTAAATTGATTGAAATGGGATGATGTGATTTGTTTTTGAATTAATACGGGTTACGGGATAAAACTAATTGAGTTTTAATTAGTTCGAAATAATACTCGGATTTTAATATAATTTTCAGGCGGCATAAATGATATAATTTCCCTTTTTAAGAAGATAACTTCTAAACCAGCACTTTTGGGAAGATAGCAACTAAAACGTTTTGTTTGTCCCGTTATTACTTACATTACAACCGCTTGCGCCAATTTTGATAATTTCCAACTTTTATTAAGTTTTCCATTTTTAACTACAGTAACTGGCGTTTTTTGTAAGATGGCGAAAACGTTTTTAACGCACTTTTTGCCTTTATTTCAGTAAGATTTTATCAAAATCACTTGAGCCAATTTTAATATATCGTACTTTAGGCACGACGACCGTTTCCTATTTTTAACCGACATAATTTCGAACCTTTATTTTCGGCAAGATAACAACAATTATAACGTTTTATTTGTATATATTTCAGGAAAATTTTATCAAGATCACTTGAGGCAATTTTTATATATCGTACTTTAGGAACGACACAACTTTTCTTTTTTCAATAACGTTGAAACGGCATTTTAGGTAAGAAGGTTTTATACGAAAATAACGTTTTGTGTACGCCCTTATTGCCTATATTTTGGCAAACTTTTATAAAATCACTTGAACCAATTTTGATACCCTTTAGGGACTACGCCGGTTTTCTCTTTTTAACAATCATAAATATGAACCGAAGTTTTGCTAAGATGGTGATTAAAACTTTGTGTGCGCCCTTAACGCTAATATTCAATAAAATTTTATTAAGGTACATTCGCCAATTTGTAATAATGGAATTTTTGGGAAAACACCCGTAGTTAATTTTCCATTTTTAAAGGCAGAACGTCTTAATCGACATTTTTGGGGAGATGGCAGTTAAAACGTTTTCTTTCTACCCTTACTTATGCAAAAAAATTTAACAAAATCACTTTGGTAACTTCGATTTTTAAGATGACGCCCATGATTCATTTCCCCGTTTTAGATGATATTTTTGGGAAGATGGCGACTAATACGTTTTGTTTACGCCCTTACTGTCTACATTTTATTAACATTTTATAATCTCGCTTTCAATAATTTCGCTAATTCTTACTTTTTGGATGACGCCCGTGTTTCGAGTTCCCTTTTTAACGGGCATTTTTAGGTGCATAGATTTCACAAATATGTTATCAACATTTCTTAGCTGAATTTTACTACTATTTTCTAATTTTCCCTTAAATTTAATAACCTAAAATTTTAAGCTTAGTTATTCAGTGTGGGAGAAAGTTTGTGAATTCACAGTTCATCTCTTTAGTGAATAAAACATTTTCTAGTAAAACTGTAACTATTACGCCTAAAGAATAAACTGTGAAAAAAAACATGTGTTGTAAGAAAAGAAAAAATATTCTATCGGGGAATACAGCAGTTCAAGTGAGTGCAGATGGAATTAACAAACATTTTCCCTTGGCTCAAGAATGAAAACGATAAAGCTAATATTGATTTCTACAAACTTGGCACTGAGAAGAACCTTCTTTTATTGCCTCTATCCTAGCACTTCACTACATGTAGAGACTATCTTCATATTCACTCGCGTTTAATCACTCAATCAATAGTTTACATTTAGCATCTACTTACTTATCTACATCAAATATCAACTTTCTCTATTTACCGACTTTGTACAGTGGATTCGTTCCACCAGTGCTTCTGGTGAACGTTTTAAATTCTAGAAAACTGTCATTATGTATCAGGAAGAAAGATATTCAACTAGAAAATATACATTTTTGTTTTGTTTTAAGAGAGGCCCTGAGTGTATGTGAGTTATAGTTGAGTTATTGCAGCTTATTTATCACTGAGGATGGCGAATTTGTCGTTGAAACGCGTTTAACGTAAACGTAATTTTTGTGAGATCTTATATTGCAGGGATAATTGTATTTTGATTGATAGCAGAACATAATATTATTCTCTAAAGTCCGAATTAAGTAGGCAAAACCATAATTACAGTAAATAACTTACTTGCATATTTAGTCAAGTAATTTATTCATATAGACCTATTCAACAAACAGTTCTTGCTCACTTCATTATTTAAGGGAAACATCTTTCTATGTTAAAGTGAATTGAATTCATGAGGTTGAAAGTGTAATGAACGTTGCACCCCCACTCCTCAGACAGTCAAAGCACCTACTACATTTATACATTTCAATAGGGTTCTATATGAGCACACTATAGTCCCCTATACCAAATTTCATGTTCCTATCTTAATTTTTGTACCCGTTACTTGGTAAAAACTAATTTTTTTAGTTACGTTAGTAGCGGTAGTTCTTGGAAATTTAAAGCTCTATGCTTCAACCACAAATTCCTTACAGAAGCACAGTTATCTGTGGACAGTAAATCTTTATCATACTTGTCTCTAAAGCAAGCGAAAACTTTTCTCAGTTTTCGTCTGTTATCAATCGAATTCGCAGCAATCAATGTTACATTTCTGTGAATCTTGTGTTTGAGTTTCATTCTAAAAGTCAACTCAATATTTATTTATAAAGCTAGTCTATAATCAATTCTTATTAATTCTAAATAAGAAAAACTCTAAAATTTAGTTAAACTGAAATTTACACTTAATCATAAACAGGACAAAAGACAGTAAAACAATAACGTAAAATTTGGCGTCCGTCTATCTGTCTTTTTTTTCTACTATGTAACCCTCTCACCCACTCCTCTACAATATAGTATCTACCCATTCACTCACTTCTTCCATCACCCCCTCTACATCTAGCCTTTTACCTCAACATTTCTCACAGCTGCTAAAACTTAATAAAGTATGAATCTGGAAAAATAAATTTACGCGGGAACGGCTGGTCCATTTTGTGATGTATGATAGGAATGTAAATTATGCTTTAGAGATTGTCATGTTTTCTCCAGAAACAAAAATATGAGAAATCTAAAACACATGTGTAGGTTTTCACCTGCAAGCAAAATACACAATCTAGAAGGGCTTTCTATATATCGAAATGTATATCGAAATCATTTAAGCAAAAAAAATTGTTCTTTCTAGTGATGAAAAAAATCAGTGTTGAAGCAAGATTCCTCATACAATGGTAAGATATATTTTTGAGTAAAATCCAAATGATGCGCATTAAAAGTCTCTTTTGAAACGCATTCATCGAAAATTATCAAAAACGTGGGTAAACTAATTCTTTGAATGTTTAAACAACTCTTTTAAAAATTAGGATTTAAAAAACTATAAAATAAAATATAACCATAACCTTAAGCTCAACTAAAGGAAATTTTTCATCTTACATTCCAAATCAAACTAAATTTTTTAAATAAATTTTTGAAAGAAAGAGTTTACGTAAATTAATTTTAAAACCTTTCAATTGAACAGAAACAGAAGGGTAAATTTTATTTATTCGAAATTTTTAATATTATACAAATAAATGTAAATTTTCTAAATATTTTACATTTTTAAATAATTTAAACTTTCATTTTCCTATACGAATAATTTAAACTCCAAATAGAATAAACTTGATCACAATTCTCACAAATAGTACATTTATTTATACACATTTCAACAACAAAGTCACCATCTTCAGTGATGCACGAGCTACAAATTTTAATTTAGTTATTGTAGCTCATGCATCAGTGAAGATGACGACTTTGTCGTTGAAACGCGTTTGAATAAACGTACCATTTTTTGAGAATTCGTGATCAAATTTTATTCTATCAAGTGTACCATCTCACAAGTCAACCTTAATATTTATTTATAACTTTATACTATTTTAAATGCTTGTCTACACCTTTATTTAAATTAACATTTTATATTGCAACTACTTTAAAAAATATTTTCTTCAAAATCTGTTTTTTATAAATGGGCGTGAAAATCCTAATTTTAACTACTTTTAAGTATTAACTGACAGAGTCGATTGGAAACCAAATTAAGCCAATTAACGAGAGATTTGGACTGTGTGTACTTGCAGGAAACTTAAATAATAGGCTAATAATCTAGTTACAAACTTAGGAGATATAAACTCAGATGGAGATCCAAAAATAGAAGAATTTAAACCAATTATACAACTACTTTCGATAACATTATGCCATTTAAAATTACCGGTTTTAAATAATGGTGAATCACTAAGAAAGAAGTGTGCGGCTCTTCTAACAGTTTTCATAGATCCAGGTTTTTATATTTTAATTTAGCTAAAGTCGAGTTGTTTTGCTATCAGTCAGACTAAAAACATCAGGCACTGCACACATGCACTTTGTATGCGACCAGTTGTTTTGTTTCTATCTAATATATGCCGTACTTGATTTTTAAATTTTATTTATTCCTTATACCATCGATTAAGGAAGCCTGTGATTTCATTGGGTATGGTTAAAAGTTACAAGTAAGAAATTTACACTGTGCTTTAGACTTATTTAATAAGAAATGTAAACGTTCATAATGGGTGGTATAATAATTAGTGCTATTTTTAACCCTAAAACTGCCAGTGTTGCTAATTGTTTAACACTGTATTAAACCATTTTAAAAAATAGGAAGATAATCCAAAGCCAAATTTTTTATATATCAATTTTCTCGGAAAGGTTTCTCAAATTCATTTATGAAATGAAAAATAAAATCATCTGGAAATAAAAATTTGGAGTTAATATGTCAGGAATCAAAAAAAAAAATGCGCAGTAATAAAAGTGGAAACTACATATAAGTGCCCCTGACCTGCATATAAGCACATTTTTGTAACTTTTCTCAAGATATACAAAAGTTTTGGTATTTATTTGGGAGTAAAAATTGTTTAAAAAATATATATCATTTTACGAAAGATAGGCTACTTTTTGAAAAATAAATTTGTATGGAAAAAGTGAAATATAGGCTTATTTAAAAAAAAATACCAAAAATAGTAATGTCTTTGAAAACACAACTTGTGTTTTGTGAAAAATATACCATTTTTCTTAGAGAAATACAATTAATTCATCCGTGTAATGAAACTTATTTTGGAAGTAAAAATTCTGGAGTTAGTATTTCATGAATGAAAAAATGTATATTACAGTAACCGAACACAAAACGTATGTATGCTATATTTGTATATATCATAAAAAAAAATTGCAATTTTTTCACGATATACAAAACTTTTGCAATGTACTTGTGATAAAAGTTGGTAAAACATTATATCAATTTAAAAAAAAAAAATTATTAGACAAATAATTTTAACACAAAGTAAAAAAATAGCTCAAAAGTTGAATAATTGTTTGCACTTCTAGGCTAGGCCCATTAAAAAAAAATTAATAAAAACACTGAAAATAATAATTTTCACTCAAATAATACACACATGAAACAATAACTAACAAATAATGAATTGTCCAAACAAAACAAATACCCAAATATTTATGAAAACCTCAAAATAAATTCACAAAACTATTTCAACCGCGCTAAATTCCAAGTGAAGGAGATTTCCGCCTAGGAAGCGAAACTTTGAAGGTACATCACGAACAAAATATTTATCCCACTGATATTTTCAACATACCAGTAGAATGCTCTAATCTTCTTGTGTTTCCAATGATATATAGATCATCAAAAAATCGAAATATTGCTAATCGATATTGATATAGATACCTTTGTCGCAAATAGCACAAGAGATATTCGAATGGGTTATGATATTTTAAAATTTCTGTATCTCACTAACTATGAGAGCTAAGATACCATTCGAAAGAGAAGCAAAAAATACTATAAAATAGTGTAGTTTTGGAGTAGTTTGACAGACATTTGGACTTGTGTCAGACAGACAATTATGACGTCATTTTTGTCTACTGCTGCGACAACCGTTGAAGTGTAATACAGTAACTTTAGCGATTTATTAAATAATTTTTCTTAACGTTTATGAACCTTTGGTTAAAGGAATTTGGAAGCACAGATCACGAGCTTTACAACGGTACTTAAGTTATTGTAATTGAATGATTTTTAGTGAGAGAAATGTTGAATTAAAACGAAAAGTGATTTTATTTTGTCAATAGCCAGTTTTGATTTACTTGTCTAATAATCAGTAAAAACAAACAACTTGTTAAGCATATTTTACATTTTACAAACTATCTAGACAAAAAATTAAGGAGACATTAAGTCAGAATTAATAAAATTACAAGATTAGAGCCCGTGATTTATCATTTAAAAAATATTTCAAAGTGAGCAAGAATTTGATCCAAAAAAGACTGTTTACAGTTAATAAAAAATACTTTAAAAAACTTGACATTGTTTTTTTCAACCATTTCATAACTTTCTATACTACTTGAGAGAGTAAAAAATTTGAATAAAGTTTTGTATTAAATCAACTATGACAACTATACTGATTTGTATAAGAAAACGAAATCAATACACCTCTTTATTACATATATTTATGCAATGAAATCGTGTTGACATTCCAACATGAAATTATATACATAATATAAACCTAAACAGGTGATATTAATAGATATAAATGCGTCACAGCTGTCACCATGTCTAGATATTTCTAAGGATCCGGTTTTTAAATGTCACACAATAAAATGTAAATGAATTTCTGCATAACTGTTTAATGTTATTTAATGCAGATAGTTTGACAACGTTATAACGTATGTTATTGTTACTGGATAACATGTTGCTTTGAATTAAAATTTTATTTTATTTTCTCTTTAATCATAAAATAATACAAATTTCACACAAATATAACAGCAAATTCCATATGAATTTTGTAGACTTAAGTTATATAAACATATACAGATAATGTGACACAGAATTGGATATACGCAAATTTATAATAGGAATACTATATTGTTAATAGCAAGTGTTTTGTGCTAAATAAAAATTATAATGAGGTGATAAACACATAACAGGCTAAACAAAAAAAATATCATAAAATTCATTAAAATCGGTCAATAGAGTTACTTAAATATTACGATTTTATTTTTGTATTTTATTTTATTGTGCCAGGTACACACAAACTGATATATCCCACAGGGGCTTATTATGATAGTGAATATTGGAGTTGTGATTCCAGTTGGATCTACACATTGTTTCATGAATTCTTGTTAGATCTCTTTCTTCTTACGTCTCTCTTGATCAATTCTTGTTCTCTTTCGACTCTAACAGTATTTGTGTGCTCAAGGGCTAGGTGTTCTTTCGCCTTCGAACAACAAACCTACATAGGATTCCAAAATAGTACAAGTTTCTTCATATTTGTACATAGGCCATACATAATTCTACGTTAAAAAGGTCCATAAATTTAAGGCCAGTTCACTCCCCAACTTTAAAAAAATATTTAAAAAATACCAGAATCCACCCTACAAAAAACTATAAAGTATGCCGTCAATTAGAATATATGTTTTTGAAATAATCCTTAACAATAATTTATAAACGGCTTTATTTTTCCAAATCTACACACATCTCGCGTAAAATTTCAAAATATAGTAGTACTTTTTGAAGGGTGGGGGTTCGTAATTACATTTTAGACAATAACTTCATTATTTGTTTTCGTAGAGCTGGAGATGATACATGATCCCCTCGTAGGAACTGCACCCCTAAAATATCTAATTTTATATGATATACGTTGAATAATACACGCGATATGTACGAAAACTGGATGGTATATATAAATTTATATTCCCGATTTTTTGTTTGAAGGCGAAACACCTTTCGATCGGATTATATAAAAAAAGAAAAGAGCATAAAATAAAGACCTTTACCCTTAGAATACTTTAATAGCTCCAGGGTCGAAAGCGAACAAGAGTTGGTCAAGAGAGACCTGATAGGAAATATGAGAGAGATCCTCCATACAGGGTCCACCATACACGCTCTCATTATGTATAAACCCCTGAGTGTTTGAAGTTATTGAACCCACTTTAATCCCCAATACCAAATTTGATATTTCTATCTTTCAATATTGTAACAGCTATCGTGCTTACGTACAGATAACAGCGACGACGGACGGACGGGTTGTCGAAAATCATTTTTTCAGTTCCCTGAGGTCTTGGAGCGTGAAGATTAATCGAAAATCAGAAATCGAAACACCCTATCTACAGAGGAAATAACAACCCCCGTGAGTCTGTAATGTAACACAATGCGTGGCTCACTTTGTTAAAGCTCACGTCTAGCTTCTCTTTGTACTTACAACAAATCAAACATTATTCCGCGTATTCCGACTCTCACGTTTTCATTAGTCTAACAGACATAAAGTCAAGATGTGAAGAGAGCCTATTTCTTGTCAATATGGCAATGCAATACTTGGAAATAAAACTTTTATTCCAGATCTCAAAATAAGGGATGGATGAAAGGATAATTTACTTTAACAAACAAGGTCATTGTAATACTGTTGACAACGTAGAAATATTGGATGAGAGATATTGTATGTAGAACATCGGTCTATATTTAACAGTTACATTCAAGGCTAACCTTCATCCATCCTCAAGGTGAAAATGTGATATACAAATAGACTACACAAGAATTGGATTACAACTAAAAGATAGAATTTGCAAATAAATTGAAATCTGCAAATTTTTATATATTTCAGTGTGTTAAAGGTTGAAAAAAAACTGTAAAAATTACTGCCATTTTGATGTTTTAAATTTGATTTTTCATGATTTTAATAGGGTTTCATATTTCACGTTCCTATTTTTATTTTTGAAGCCACTATCGTGCTTTCTTATAGACGACAACAACGACGGATGGACGAGGATGACGAAAACCACTTTTTCGTTTAACGAAGCCACGAAACGTGGAGATAGGTTAAAAAAACTGATGTCAACATTTTTGACGATTACCAAAATGGAAAGCTTTAAAAGAAATAAAATTACATTTATTAACTATTAGGTTTATGATTTCGGTAATTTAAAGGTAATTTTAAAATAAAACTCCAGTATATTTATTTTAGAAAACTATTTTATTTGTACATTTATATTCTGAGCTTTAAAATAGGAAACTTTCTTCTGAATATTATTTTAAAAATTCGCCTTTACCATTTCAAAATATTTAACAATATATATTGGTATTTCCTAACCTTTTAGAATTTTTTTTCCAAAACAAAAACATCACATTTATACCATAATACAAGAGAGCAAATTATTTGTTTTAACACAGTAAAAGCTCAGAGAATGTAGGTCCATTATTTCGTTTCAGTAGAAAATTAATTATGAAATTGAAAAAAAAAATAAAAATTGTAAAAATAGTTGAAATAAACTATTCTTCATATTGTTTGAAAAATGAATTTAAAGTTAAATTTCAAAATACATTGGAAAACTTAAGGTCAGATTTAAAAAATGTACAAATAAACATATACAAAATCTAAATTAATTGTAAAATTTCATTTTCAAACACAATTTCCGTTTTGTAGGAAAATGAATAAGGAAAAAATATTAGTATGCTTATATTTAAAAAATTTCAAAGAGACGTTTTATATATTTTGGAACACCCTGTACATTTTAATTTTACTTTTGGAGCACCCTGTAGATAACCCTAGATCCGAGCTTTCTAAAGAGGTTCTTTCTGCAATTCTGTATCATTTACAACCGATATAAAAATTATATTCCATACTTCCAGTCAATTAACAGTAACATTCTAAATGTGCAATTACATTTCTAAAAGTATCACAAAAACTAAAATACTTAAATTATTAAAAATAAATATATTGGTCTTATGGAGAGAAAATAGACAAGGAAAAATATTAATATACTTATATTTAATAATTCTAAAAATACATTCTATAATTTTTGGAACATTCTGTATATTTTAATTTTAATTTTGGACCACTCTGTAGATAAGCGTAGGTCGTATATTTCCAACACTGTTTTTTTCACCATTTCTACGTCATATAAAAATTACATTCCACACTTTCTATTAATCCTGTACACAGTAAATCAACGATAGTACAGGTTCCATTGAAAGCGGAAATTATATATTTTTTAAATGTCATAATTATAAGCCTACTTCTATGTAAAAACTAACTCCAGTTCTGTTGTTACGGACAACTTTCTGTCAAGTTTCCTTAGCAAGCAATGACCGTGTGAAACTTCCACCTATGGAGTTACAATCTACAGAGGAAAACCAACTTGTCATTCACATCATTTATATGGAAAGATTGAATACTTGAACATGTACATTTTAAATGGAATTAACTTTGGAATTATATTTAATTCTACATCCTGATTGTCCATTTTTATCATAAAACAACATGTTTCTGTACCGTCATAATACTAACCCAGCCCTATTATGTGTATATATTAAAAGTGTATCTTTAATAAATGAATAATGTTTTGGTAAAAAGTTTTATGGGTGTATTAACTATTTAAGTTATTTTACGCCAAATCTAAAAAAAACAAAAAAAAAAAAACTGTTATTCGACTCCTATTTGTTGTGTTTTACACATGTTTTCTCGGAAATTACTGAATACAGTTCCAAGACCTTTTCAGTCAATTTTCCAACCAACAAATTTGTTTCTTAATTTGTGTCACAAAAATTACATTTGGCTTCATTTCAATCTTCGAGTAGAAATTAGGTTGATGTATTTCGCTATCCCCATTTTCAGACATACGTTTATGTGAATGTTTTTTTCTTCTTATTCATGTTATATGTGTATGAATGACCCTCATATACATAAACTACCCTATAATTAACAACACTATAAAACAAAAGGACTATTTAATGTTCCTTCAGAGGCGCAAACATAGTGATACGGTTGTAGCGGTTCCGAGCGACCCTAGCAGGATTTACATCTTTCTTCATTATTTAGTGTTAGGATATATCACTCTCTTATCTGTTCTCTCTAGATCAACTCTTGTTCTCTTCCGACCCTAAGTTTATTCAAGTATTCCAGGGTTGGTGATCTTTATTTTAGATTTTTTTTTTTCATTTTTTTATAAGGCGATGATGACAAATATACAAGGGAAATAATTGAAGGGAAAGGAATTTTTCATCCTCAAGGTCAAGCCTATTTTGAGCTTAGAGGAAAAAAGGAAAAAAAAGAGTAGAAAGGATTTATAAGGCAGCCGTTAAATCTACAACATTAAAGAAGCAAAGGAATATATTATAAAAGTAACGGTCATATAACTATTAAAACTAAATTTATTATTCCAATAAATGAAAAAAATAAAAAATAAAAAAAAACAAAGTTAAAATAAGATAATGATGATACAAAACTTGATAATTCTTTAGTAAAAAAACAAAAATAATAATATAATAAGACGAAATAAAAACAAAACGACTAACTACTCTTTATAAATCATTATTCTAAACAAAACAAATAATGAAATAACAAGGTGATATTTAAGGGATAATTGCTTCTAGTAGAAGGTGAACGTGCAAACGTTTCATTAATATTGATTCTTGTCCGCTTGATAGCTTAATTTATTTTTAAATATTCAGTTTCCTTAGCAATTACAACATGATTACCTTTAATACTGAATTAAACACAACAGGTGCGCAAACAACACCATATTCGCTTCAAAACATTCTTGGAATTTCAAAATTGTTGCTCATTTAATTTGAATCGTTTACGAGTCAAGAATTCGTGGTGTTGCTCTTTAGCTGTTTGTCGGTCATTATATTTTAATCTTTATTATCCTTTAAAAACAAATTGATGGGCGCCATTTTGGTTTTTACCCATCCCCACCACATGATAATACAAGCCTCTATATGTAATGACTAAAAGTTAGGTGCTGGCCAATTGACGATATGTTAAATTCTATTGAAAGATCAAGGGGCCTTATCCAGTAGGGCAAGTTTATTCAAATATTCAAAACAATTGTTACACAGGTTTTCTGATCCTATTAATTGTGTATCACAAGATTCTTGATGTTAGGCTTTAACGCGCTCGTAGATGTATATAAAAAGTCTCCACTCGCTTTGCTCGTGTCAGTGTTATGCGCTGATTGATCCCGTACGAATCCATCATCTTGGAAGTACAGATTTAGAAATAACAGTTTTCACAATTACTTCAATTGTCATCGTAGAGAGTTTGGATTGGTACCATTACAGAATTGAAATCTGCATATTTTCATCAAATTTAGATTGTTGCAAGTTGAATAACAGACAACACATGAACACAAAACTGTTCTAACTTCCCCATTTGATATTTTAAATTTATTTTCCTAAATTTCAATGAGCTGGCTATAGTCCCCTACACAAAATATATACTAATTATGCCAACATATTCCAATACAATTTACCTGTATTAAAATGATGGTGAGATTAGTACACATTTCATAGGCCACGATCCGAGTTTTAATGTAAGAATGTCTATAATAATTTATTGCTTAATTATTGCACAATAATTATTTTTTATGAGACCCTCAAGGCTTCACTAATATATAAAAATTAATAATAAGAAATAATAGTAATTTTTAGAGGAGGCTTTTTTAAATTTTTATATGTGATAATAGCTTTTTGCTTTAAATGTAATAAAAGGGTGAAGAAGAAAAAACCAGGAGACTTTAGACGTCGATGCTCGAGCTGTAGTGCCCTCATGGGCTCACTTAATTGTGTACGAGTTTGGTCAGGTGGGAATCTAACTTGATCTTCACTTTTTTTGATGTAGTATTCATTTAGATCTCTCTCTCTCTCTCTCTCTCTCTCTCTCTCTCTCTCCCTCCCTCTCTCTCTCTCTCTCTCTCTCTCTCTCTCTCTCTCTCTCTCTCTCTCTCTCTCTCTCTCTCTCTCTCTCTCTCTCTCTCTCTCTCTCTCTCTCTCTCTCTCTCTCTCTCTCTCTCTCTCTCTCTCTCTCTCTCTCTCTCTCTCTCTCTCTCTCTCTCTCTCTCTCTCTCTCTCTCTCTCTCTCTCTCTCTCTCTCTCTCATCTTTCTTGACCAACTCTTGTTCTTTTCATCCCTGACGCGATTAGAGTATTCGAGAGCTAAATGTCTTTATCTATTCTATTTTTGTCAAAACTTATTATAACCGAGATGTGTTTAGTCTTTAAACAACATGGTAAACAAACTCTAGCTGTCCCTTTAGAAGTCCGGATTACAATTTTGCTTTCAAACACCGAAAAAGTCATTGATTACCAAAATTTATTCTTTAAAAAAATGAACTGGAAAACCTTATTTTTTTAATGTTGTTTTTGTGCTTGGCCTGTAAATAACTTTAAATTTTCTTCATTATTTATACCATGAATAAATATTTCAATGACCAAGTCATCATCTTTAGTTATTAGAAGTACACCAACCTTCTTAACACGAATTAAAGAAGAACAATTCAAATCAAGAATCACTAGTTCTCGACAAAACGAACCAGTTCTTGGTTGTTACAAAAGCTTAACATGTAACAAGACGACATATGAATGATTTCCAGTTACATGTACACAACCAAAAACTAGTTCTTTTCCGTACAAAATTGTTCTACTTATCGTGTCAAAAAGGTACGCATGTAACAAATAGTGAAACAGAAACGTTCAAATTAAATGTTTGTTGTAGAAAAACTTTTACTTTAATTTGGCGATCTCTTAAATAGTAAAAACACATACATCGACTTAGATTCAAATTTAAAATAATAAAAATTGCAGCTCCAACATTCAGAAGAATAACAAAACAAACAAAAACCCTCTCGATTTAAAAATACTCTAAAAGGCTTAATGAATAATATATACATATCCCTTCAAATAAAATATATGACATGAAAGTCAGTTTAAAATAGACTAAATCGTTATGAAGTGATAAGCCGTCAAAGAACACAACATGTAGTCTGACCTGCCAGTCAACATTTAATAATGGTGGACACAGCATGGTCACTGGCAACATGTGTACAATATTTATAAACAATAACATAACAATCCGTGTGTTTAAGTGTTTATATTGTTTACTCCATGATAATCAGTTGTGGTTTTAGCTTCTGATGTTGGTAAAATGTATACTTCCTGTGATACTTACTTTTTTTAAATTAATTTCTTAGAAGATTATAAATTTGAAACTTTCACGTTTGGTAATTGGTAATAATTAATATCTCAGACTTATTTTTGAATAAGTACAATATGATTCAACTTGTATTTGAATTCTGGAATTTTCCCCTCTGTAAATCTTATTTAACTAGACTTTGAACTCTGAAATTTCCCCTTTCAATAGAGGTCTACCTAAGACTGGAAAAAATATTCAAATGGAAAATTACACTTCCAAATTCTTCATGCAAATTTTTCGTAACTATATTACTAGAAAAACATCAAATAGATGAAACATTACGGATTTGAACAAACGCCGAACTGTATGATTAATATGGACGATATATAATTCTTACAATTATTAAAGAAGGAATAATCCGATGGGCAGGGCGTACTCAACGAATACTGGAGATAGAGCGATGAAGAAAGTCAAGCACGTCTGGGGAAGGAGGTTAAGAGGAAGGTGAAATAAAAGAAGTACGTGGGGAAGGAAGTTGGGAAGCTGTTGGATAGAAGATGAGAAAGGGAAGTGGACAAACGAGAATGAAGGAGAGTTGTACTGGAGGCCAGAGCACTTCAGCAGCTGAAGCGCTGAGAAGTAATATTAAAAAATCTAGGAAAGACCAGTAAATTAACTTTTTTCCAAGAAGCAGCTTGAGTGTTAACAGCGATCATGTAATACAAATGAGACTTGGTTAGGTAATCGATTACGTCAATCGCGGCCTTAGGTTTGAGTGCAGATCGATATCGTTTCTACTTTTTTTAAACGGAAGTAGGTCTATTTGGAATTTGTATATATCTTCTGCCATGGTTAAATCTGATTTAACTAACCCCTTCAATACATTTAGAGGAATAGACAACTAATACAAAACTCTATGATGCAACAGCCCTGGCCTGATAGATAGGTTTCAGTCAGGTAATTTGTGGATCTTTCCACCATGATTTGAAATATTATTTCGCTAGCCACTTTCAATATATTAAGTGGAATGGAGAAGTCTCGTCATATCCTGAACATAAACTAAACTCCATGAGACAACAACCCCAAGAGAAGCCTATTACTGCTAGACGACTTTTCAGCCAGTTAATTTGTGGATCTCTTCTGCCATGGTTTAAATATTATTAAGAATCAATAATATCAATTAAAAAAAGAGTCTTTGGAAGCATTATGCACAAATAAACTTTCTTAGATAGATCTCTTCCAAAAATGTTCCTGAATTCCAGAGATTATTCATTATTATATTGAAATGTAATAGTCAACATTTCTTAGAAATGACATTTTTTTTTTTTTTTATAAGTTCGAATGTAAATGCAGTAAATCAATATCAAGTAAAACTTATTCAAATCCTGGTTACCTCCGAGGATCAATAAAATGAGTATGGGTGTGGAAAACCATAGAAACCTTGCTGTATCTACCCTTTTTTTTCATGTAGTCTTGGGTTAAAACCCTATTTTCATTATTCCTATCGGGTATTTTTTAACCAACTCTTGTTCTTTTCCGACCCGACGTTGAGTATTTAAAAACTACGTTACTTTATGTATTTTCACCATTTTTTATAAGGCGATGATAACCCAGAGGTGTTTTGCTTTTAAACAAGAAGGAAAATCTATAATAAATTGTGCGGACTTTAGTTTTTTAAATTTGGGATTATTTTAAATTACATTTGAAATCAGTTAAATTTTGTGTATGAAATAATTATTATGGATTTAGGGTGTAATTGGTTACAACTTTATGGTTATTGTTGTTGTTGAAATTGATAAATAGTAGGCTACTTACTTAGCTCCAAAATGCTATGCAATACAAAGCAGATACTCTAAAATGTAATTCCCAAAAGATGTTTCCTTGGGACTTGTAGGAAATGTCAAATTTTCTTAGTATCAGTGTTCTTATTCAGTAGGGAAAATTTGTTTTAACAGTTGGTACACAGGTTTTGCTGAACATCGTAATTGTGTCTATCATTACTTTGTAGACGTCGCCACACTAAGCTAATGTCGGTGACGTACTGCCGGATCTCCTAATTATACGAATACCGCTATCTAGTAGGTCAGGGATTAAAATTACATTTTTTATAATATATCCGCTACTTGTCATCTGTTAGGAATATATGTAATTTAATTCTATGTTAACTTATAATTATTTCATTTTAGTATAATATAATCATACAATACTCAGAATGGCCCAACTATTCTGAAAGAATTAAAAAAGTGTTGAAATGCTTGACTTGCATCGGCAGTAGAACACCACGAGCGATGAAAGATATATAAGCAGCCGGCACAATGTGGAGGGGATCTTTTGGAGGTTAGAAGATACCGGCTGTGTCGCTAGCCGTGGTGAAAGAAAACAGCCCCAGGGCGCTTGATTTTGGACGGAAGGACTAAAAAGGGACTGGCTGAATTTGAGACTCTACAAGGTGAGCAAGCATATAAAGGCACTACTATATAAAGGCACTTGTAATATCAATCATTTCAATTAAACAAAAGTAATAATAGTTGGAATAATTCTGGGTTTTGAGTGATGAATATTTAGTTTTGGATATTGTATTCTAATAGAGATAATAACGTGTTTTGATCCCACTATTTTATTATTGTGTATTACTTTTTTGTATTGTATTTAATTGTAAGAAAGATAGATATAAATTTATGTTATTAATAAAGATTAATTAAATACTGAACCACTGATTTGATTAAAAGTTAAAGAACCCAGGCAGTATAGAGGAGCCGTTCCTAACACATCGTACAGACGTGAGGTTAGTGCCATTATATATAAAATAGAAGTTTGTAAATTTTTGTCTAATTTAACTTGTTATAAGTTGAATAACATACGAGATATGAACAATAAACTCTTAAAATTTTGACATTTTCAATTTGATTTTTAAAAAAATTTTAATAGGGTTATACATCAGGACGCTATAGTCCCTCATGTATAAATATTTACACAGGGTCGTTTTCTAGTTGTCATCTAGAAAATCCTACAACAAGCAGCAAAAAAATTGTACTACAGAAAGAACTGCTAATAACAGAATAAACCAAAATAAAACACCCTATCAAATAACCACCAAACTTTAAACGTTTATCGTCTCACAATTGAATCAATTTACCAAGATAATTTTCCCAGAAAATTTAATTTCAAAACGTAATTTCCTTGAGAACAGTGTAATGTAAAGGTGTTAGGAGAGAGATGATAATGCCTAAAGCTCTTTCGGTCGAAACTGTTGAGGGTAACAACATTATGTCGTCCGTAAACTTAACAATCTGTTAAATGATTATCTTAATGCATTAATTAATTTTAGTAGAGGGTTAAGTAATTGGCGATTAACTGGTGGCGTGCCTGATCCTGAATACATTAGAGAGAACGAAACAAGTTTCAACGTGTTTTACATAAACTGATTCTAGCTAGATAGGCGATATGGGAAATATATCCATACAATTGTTATGAGTAAAAACATGTATATTAGTTAAAATGTAAGACAATTTTAAAGTGCACTGTTTGACACATTTCTTTTCACTTACCCAGTATAGGTAGTAAAGGGTAAGTTTGGTTATCTTCGTTTTATTACCCATCTTGACGTTTTATAGGAGGGAACTGAAAAAGTTATTTCAAGGCCATCTACAAGAGCAGAAAAATAACGATAGAATGTCAGCGGCCGATAAGCGTAGCCATTGAATCCCACATTAGATCGACCCCGCTGATAACTAGGCTGTTTTTACGCAATGCACAAATTCTGCGTTGGAAAAACGCCTGTAAAACTATAAACGATCAAATGGTGCTTCCGTTAAAACAAATATTGATGGTTATATTAACTGTTGAGCTTGACTTATGAGACAAGTTATACAGGATAACAAACAAACAGAACACAATTCTCACAAAAAATACACGCCTAAGTATCAGACGCGTTTCAACGACAAGGTCGTCCTCTTCAGTGATACAAGAGCTACACCAATCAAACTATAACTGATAGTTATAAGCGTCTGATGCTTTAGGCGTATATTTTTGTGTGAGAATAGTGTTCTGTTTGTTTGTTATCCTGTATTGATGGTTATGCTGTTTTGTGGGTTCTCTAGGCTATTTGATTTTTAATTTTGAACTTTCCTCGACACAGATTTTATTGTGGAAGTAGAACAGCGACCGCCGCTTACATAATAAAAATATAAGGGAACAATGTTGGGTTGAGGTGTGCTAGGAAATGGAGGATGACAACCTAACCTAAACTAACCTAACCTAACCTAACCTAACCTCTCAACTAAGGAGACAGATACAAAAGATAACGAAATATATTATTGCCTCTGTGGCTGGGAAAGAAGATTTATTATTTTTTCAGATATATCACTAGTAAAAATACGAAATATGTCCACATATCCAATTTGATTGAAATCGGTTCAAGCGTTTTACGCTGTAGAGCACTGAACAGAGACGACAGAGAGACTCCATTCCAAAAAATATTTTTTTGAATTCAAAACGGATACATCGTTAATTTACGAATCACATAATCAAAGAACACCAATCAAACGTGTTACGCACATAAAATATTAGATTTCACTCAAAAAATAAACAACATATTAAGCTTAATTTAATTTATTAAAATTATTTCATCTAAAAAAGAATATTTCCCGTCACAAAACAAATCTACTTGAATAAACGCTGATTTCTACGTTCTGGATGATCATCAAATCGCTCTTTTAAATTCCCATTGTCAGTTACCCTCTTATTTTCCACTCCTTTTTATATAATCAAGTGTTCCCATTTTAAAAGTGTGACAAAACTGAAAAACGAAGTGTTTGGAAAGCATAAATTCTGTGTAAATATTCATCGTTCTAAATTCACAACTGCATTGCGAACTGTAAGATTTATTCGGAACCCTTAGACCAAGTCTTATTTTCCATCAGTTTTCAATATTACAATTTGTCTATATTGTCAAGTAGAGGATATATTATTTAGTTCGATTCAATTGACATCTTATTTTTGTAAAAAGATATCTTTGCGTTCAGTGTTCAACGTTTATCTTACGTGATAATAAGATGATTTAAATTCAATGCGGTTGTAATAATATTGCAATCGATAAATTGCAAGTTTGCCAACTTATGAAGTTAAAATAGTGTTTCATATTTTGAGAAAAAGAGTAGCCAAGTTAAAATAATTACATAAATAGTTAACTTTATTTTCCCAATATTTTTCCTTGTTATTTAAAAGGCAATGATTAAAATGTTTAGATTTTTATACTTTCACATTCATACGTAATATAGAGTAAAACACAAAATTACATTTTTTTTTCAAAATAGTAAGACATCATTATGATCTTGTTCTTCGGGGTTCGACCGCGTCAATATTGTCTGCACGTTGAGTAGATAAAAAAATAAATAAATAATATAGAGAGAGAGAGAGAGAGAGAGACAGAGAGAGAGAGAGAGAGAGAGAGAGAGAGAGAGAGAGAGAGAGAGAGAGAGAGAGAGAGAGAGAGAGAGAGAGAGAGAGAGAGAGAGAGAGAGAGAGAGAGAGAGAGAGAGAGAGAGAGAGAGAGAGAGAGAGAGAGAGAGAGAGAGAGAGAGAGAGAGAGAGAGAGAGAGAGAGAGAGAGAGAGAGAGAGAGAGAGAGAGAGAGAGAGAGAGAGAGAGAGAGAGAGAGAGAGAGAGAGAGAGAGAGAGAGAGAGAGAGACTATTTTGATCAAGTTTTGCTCAAGTGTAGCTACTAAAGATCTGAATAAAATGCATTGGTTGCAATCTCTCCAAAAAATACCCGTTTCTTAGTTATCGGTAAAAAAATGGCATTGGGTAATTCGTAATTTCTAAAAAATGACTCAACCAATTTCGTTCAAATTTTAATGAAATGTGAAAACCACACGACTTAGGGATTCTTTTGTAAATAAATTCGAAGTTTTAAGCGGCCTAGCGCCAACATATTAATTTTTTCGTCAAATACATACTCGAAATCAGAATAACTTCTAGTTTTATTTAATAATCCACATATAATATTTCCATAAATAAAAATTTTCAAATTGATAATTTTTGCTATCCCAAAGTCATTTTTTTGTTACTTCTATACACAATGTGTATTTTTTACATATGTGGGACAATATAAAGAATATAAATGCAAAGTTTGAAATAAATAGGATTTATCGTCTTTTCTGTGTAGACTGTTTGCGACGTACAGACAGATGCGTGTAATTTAATGGTCCTTGTTTTACCCAATGACTCTAAAAATCGTTACATCGTTATCGCTGAGTTTATCTAAAACTCTTTCGCTTTGTCTCAAGAATGCAGTAGGGGGAGGAGTGTAAAGCGAAGGATAACAAACTCAAATTACTGAGATCTATACGTAGATACAAACGTTACTTGTTTAAAGTTTAGTTATGTACGTCACGTGAATTCCTATTCTTTTTCTGACGCGTTTCGTAGGTTTACTCCATCTTCAGATAACTATCACTCTTCTGAGATCGTTGAAACATTTAAGATACAAACACACATTTATAACGTTTGAAATATTTAGCGTTGGAACGCCCCGTGTAGTGGTCCAAAGATAACTACCCAAGTATCAGAAGAGTGATAATTATCTGAAGATGGAGTAAATCTCCGAAACGCGTCAGAAAAAGAAAAGGAACTCAAGTGACTGACAAAACAAAAGTAACTAAACTTTAAATATAATAAATTTTGAGCTTGACTTATGAGAAAAAATATACAGGATAACAAACAAACTGAACACAATTCTCACAAAAAACGCCTAAGTATCAGACGCGTTTGAATTGAATCAGTTATAGTTTGGTTGGTGTAGCTCGTGTATCACTGAAGAGGACGACCTTGTCGTTGAAACGCGTTTGATACTTAGGCGTATTTTTTGTGAGATTTGTGTTCGGTTTGTTTGTTATCCTGTAAACTTTAAATGTTATTCCGTGACTTGGATACTTATGTCAACACGACTCTTAAATTACTTGTTTAGTCTGACAATATTATAATTGGGGGGGGGGGGGGTTAGGGGATAAACTCAAATCTGACAATATATTATGTTTTCATCACGATTGAAGATCAGGAAGACTGAAAAAAAAAATCGATTTGAATGTAACGAACAGAGCAAACAAAAAAACCTTTAATTTAAAACAAGTATTTGGTGAGCCATCTAGGTACTTACCCTGACCCATCATAAAAAGTAATTACATCAGATCCTCTAAATTGACGTTGACTAAGCTCTAAGTCGTGTAAATATTAAAAGGTCTCCACTCGCTTTACCAGAGGCCATGTCTCGGGTCTAACGAGTCTCGAAGCTCTAAATATTTGAAGGAGCCTCTACTTGCTACGCTGGTGTCAATAACTCGACCTTATCGGATTTCGTAACAATATTTGATTTTCTTAAGAGAGTTCGAAGTTTGATTTTTGGTACCAACTCGCCTATTTGTCATTAGAGAGGGGTGGTGATGGTACCATTACATGTAGAATTAAAATATGCAATTTGTTATAAGTTGCATAACGAACGAGATTTAAACTATTTAAAAAGACCGCCATTTTAATATTTTTAAGTCAATGTTTCTGGATTTTAAAAGAGAACAATATAGCATACTATAGAACCTTACGTCGCGTCGTACAGTATCGTGCTTACGAAGAGATGACCAGAACGACGGGCGGTGTGTCTTGTGATGACCGTAGCCCATCACCAGCGTCCTCCCTCTTCCATTACTTACGATGAGTCGCCTATCTTTGAGTGTAAAGCGCTCCACCGACCGGGGCAAGGTCTTCCCCACCACTTCCTCCTAGAAGCAACCCCAACGTCTGTGCAGAGAGCGCAGTGCGTGCATCGCTCAGAGTAGTAACTTGTGATTCATCCTGTGAGCGTTTGTGTATTTGAATTTGGGCAAATTCACTCAAATGAGTGGCTCGTTGTTCTCGGACGACCCTTTGGGGTTTTGGGCGTCAGACTCTGTAATTATTAAATTAATTTGTATTAGGGACACCAAAATGGCCGATTAGGCATTCGTTCTAACCACTTGTGCAATCTCAAGTCGTCTTTCTCTATTCCACGTGTCTAAATTATTAACACAAGTTAGAAAGGAAGTTACTTTAGGATTCGTCAATAACGGCTGGTTAGGCGAGACAAGTGGGGAGGTTGAACATTGTCGACCAGAGCACCCAAACAACATAAAATCAAATTAATTACAGTCCCTAAGCAGGTGATCCCAACGAAAGCTTTGTCTTTCTGTTACAGTTTAAAATCACATTTTAAGTTTCTTGATGCCATGAAATGTAAATATCAATCAAAAATAGAGGTCCAAATTTTGAATAACCGAACTTACCCTATACTTTGTATACTGGGAAATTATACAATTATTAAACCAGTGGTTCAGAAAACTTAGTGGTGGCAGATAATCAGTTTACATGTACATAGATGATTTGTAAACAAGTTATGAGGTAATATTAATTATTGGAGCAAATAAGGAACTACTGATGTATGAAAATGATTAAAAAGTTAACGGCCAAGCCGTACGTGTGGACTTGTGATGTTCAATAGCAGGAGAGTAGATCAGGGGGATTCATAGGAGAGAAGTTAGATAATATATCTTACATTAAATATATTAAGAAATCTTTCTAAAGAAAACAAGAAGCTTTAAACGGTTTCTAAACGGTAAAATAACATTATTTTAATTTAGTTTTTGTGAAGTATAAAAACCGTGTGATAACATCACATTTGAAGAGAATGCATGGACTTCGGGATTGAATCATAACTGTCAAATTGAAGAATTATTTGAAACACAAAAATTGTACAATATTCTAATTTGAAATTAATAAAAAATCAAAGTTTTAAATATTTGACTTGCCAGTATATGAATCAGTTTACTAATCGTCATAAAATTTTAACTTTTTTGTCTGATATTCACGTTGCATGGCTTTAGGGAACAGAAAAAGCACGATAACGGGCACAAAAAAATTAGATGGAAACGCGAAATTTTAGATACGGAACTACTCTGTGGTTGTATATAATCAACTCAATTGAAATTTTAAAATGCCAAAAATTCAGCCATTTTAAACAGTTTCATATTTTGATTTTGAACGATAGACTTCTACGGTCACAAACATCATTATGATCTTTGTTGTCTATGTTAAAAGTCTATGTTAATGATTTGACATATGTTAAGCCTTGAGAATGATACATCTGTAAAGTGCCCGAAACGTCGGCTGTACTCAACGTGCAGACAATATTAACGCGGTCGAACCCCGAAGAACAAGACCATAATGAGTTAAATATTTTGTTTGTTATTCAACTTATAAAACACTAAATTAGATATAAATTTGTAGATTTGCTCTATGTTGACAAACAGCGAAGGTAATTTCGAACCTTAGCCTACCAATAAAACTTTATATTCGTATAGTTAATAAGGCTGCGTCATAGATACGAGCGTAGCGAGTATTGTGTTGCTTCGAACCCCGATAAGGGCGAGACACAATCACGAGCAAAGGGAGTGGGACAATTTCTTGTTCTACCAATACAATTAAACATTTCCTAAATCAATAATTTAACTTTTGAGCATTAAATTTAGAGGATCTGCTTTACGATGAGGCTGGGTACGTATCATGTAGGCGATCATCAATTTGTTATCTCTATAAACTATAGAAACATAGAAGACCAAATTCATAAAGAATCCTCACTTTTTATTGACGTATACATTTCAAACTCATATTGCAGTCATTAAGCGTGGTTTTGATGCCATATCGACCACAGCGAAGACCCTTATGTTTCTGAATTCTCATCATTAAACTTGCTTAAGATCAGGACTATTCAAATATACTACACTTAAAGTGTAGAAAATATTTTATTTTATAAAATATGAGCAGCAAAAATCACAGATTGATTGTACGCCAATTAATACTGTAAGCATATTATGTCTGAATTTGTAAGTGCAGATAATAACAATACTGATTGATTGTGCATTAAGTATCACAGAATTGATTCAGCAAATATTACTGAATGATTGGAGAAAATATCGTTGATTGATTGTGAAAGAAACTATTACCGAGTGATTGTGCAGAAAATATTACCGATTGATATTGCAGCAGGTATTACTGATTGATTGGAGAATTTATCAATGATTGGTTGTGAAAAAAACTGTTACTAAGTGATTGTGTGCAGAGAATATTACTGATTAATAGTGCAGAAAATATACTATTAATTGATTGTGCAAAACATATTACTGATAAATTGTACAGGAAATGTAGCTGATTAATTGTGAAGAAATTTTTACTATATGATTGGGCCGAGAATATTACTGATTGATAGTATAGAAAATATATTAATAATTGATTGTGAAAAACATAATACTGATTAATTGAGCAGAAAATATCGCTGATTGATTGATTGTGAAGAAACTATTACTAAATGATTGGCCAGAGAATATTACTGATTGCTCATTGATTGCGAAAAATAATACTTATTGATTGTATAGAATAACTCATACAATTTGACCAGCAAATAATATAGACGAGTTTTAAGGAAAATTTTAGCTATTGATTGTATTAAAATATTATAAACAGCACGTTACATACAATTACAGATCGTAATATTAAACAGTTTAGAAAAAAAAAATTATAGATATTTTCCTGTAAAATAAACACTAAGTCTTCAGTATCGCCATCAATATAGTTGCTTTATATGGTGTACAGAAACAAAATGCAATTGATTAATTATGTAAAATAATAGAGCCTGCACCAAACAATGAATTGTAAACATGCAATAGTTGTTCATTTAATGCCATTTCAACTATGTAATTTTATCCGGTTGTTTATTTTGCTTGTAAAGTATTTTCCTATCAAAACAGATATGAATAAAAATAACTATTTGTAAATAAACGTTAATACTATCTTCACTTTAAACATGTTTTTGTAACTTTCGAAAAGAAAATCAATATTGTATAAAACTAATGTTATGGAGAAGTTAAAAAAAAGGAGAGAGAACAAAAAGTTTAACAAACGTGAAATCGTTTATGAATTCAATACTCCGCACTTCGACAATGTAAATGACAGATTCGAAATATAGTCGTACTGTTCGTAAATAATGAATAATACAAAACAAAAAAAAATGCAAATGTAGATAGGATCAAAACCCTTTCGATTTGCACCTCAAAGTATACCTCAATGAGTCAAGAATTAAAATCTACTAAAGTGATATTTTATTTAGTATAATATTTAGAATATTTTTTGTTTTTTATTATTTATTTTATTTTTTTGTGAAAGATTCAATAATGCAAATTTATCACTCGTAATGTACGCAAAGTTTTAACATATTCATTTGGATTCACAAAAACTGTGAATTTTGTTTTTGTTTGATTCCTATGTAGCATTCTCAATGGTGAGACTAACAACTGTGGCCAGATTATGACATTTTCAATTAGAATTTTAGTACTTTTAATAGAGTTATATATGAACACATTCCATACAAAATTTCATATTTCTATCTTAATTTTAATGCCCAGTATAGTACTTAGGTACAGACGACTACGACGACGGACGGACGGGGGAAGTCGAAAATGACTTTTTCGGTTTCCTGATGTCGTACAATATCGATGAACTTAGGTCGAAGTATTTTGTATTACCAAACTTAACCTATACTCTGTATAATACTTGAATGAAAACAGGAAAAGGAAAAAAATCAAGGTCACAAAGTCAGAAAAAGGCGGCGTGTTTGTCATCGGATAATAATTAAAGGACTTTGCGTTCGTCTTGATTTTCTTTTGTAAAAGGAAACACAAATGTTTACTGCACGTCTAGCTCCGAGCTAAGCTTGATTTTATTAATAAAACATTCTAATTTAAAAAAATAAAGACTTTATAATAAAACTAGTGGGTTTTATTACCTCTGAGATGTTCTTTACTTCTCTCTCTCTCTCTCTCTCTCTCTCTCTCTCTCTCTCTCTCTCTCTCTCTCTCTCTCTCTCTCTCTCTCTCTCTCTCTCTCTCTCTCTCTCTCTCTCTCTCTCTCTCTCTCTCTCTCTCTCTCTCTCTCTCTCTCTCTCTCTCTCTCTCTCTCTCTCCATATTTCTACAGGGTGATTCAAAAGTCTTTAGATTCTAACTAAGATTATTATGTAAAACAGCAAGATATATGAAACAGAATTAGTATTACTTAGACTTCTGACTCTATTAACAAAGAAAGACTTCTACAGAAGTTGTGCGAAATGTCCACCATTTTAGATAAGTTCATTTGTAGTCAAATTTTTGGATGATACATTCTTTATACTGTTTACCGGAATCATTAATGCAAGTCTGGCTGTTTCTTCCAATTCTTGCAACGTTCTGAGATTGTCTCCATACATTTTCCCCTTTCCTCTTCAAATATCCCCTATAGAAAGTAATCCAATGGGTATACAGATGGTGAGCGGACCCTTAGAAATTAATCGTGGAACAAATAATCCGTCAAAAATCTCATCGATTCATTTGAACACTATCTTCTTGCAGCCAGCAGAAACTTTCATTGTCTTCATGTAAAGCAACTAATTGATGAATTATTTCTGAATCGACAGTTTTTTTCAAAGAAAATTGGGCTTTTATTCCTTCGCCTAAACAGGCGCACCAAACTCCTACATATTGTGGAAGATGATAAAATTCCAGATGAGCGTGTGGCTTTTGTGCTGACCAAATCCGACTGTAATCATATCCATTACACCACAGCTTCATCTCTAAAAAATATTATAGTTAACTTGTTTTGGACAACGTGGCGTATAAATTGCTGAAACCATCGGGGGTAAATAACCCATTTTTTGGTCTTGAACTGATCTAACTTTGTATGGACGTAGCTTCAGGTTTGTCGCTCTTTAACAAGTTGTACATACCTGTTTGTTGTAACAACCATGAAAGGGACTTTTTAGGAAAACGATGTAAAATTTATTGAACAGTCTCCAGAAATTTGGTGTCAAAAGAAAAGGCAGCGCACTTCTTTCATTAACAAAACCAGTTTCTCTAAAAGGTTCGACTAAATTGTACACTGTTTGCAGATCTAGTCTGGACTCTTTCATTGAGATGCGCAATCGTTTATGGACCGGTTGGAAGAGGGGGAAATACTCTGCTCAGTCTTGCAGTGAGTTTTGTACTGTGCGTTTTGTAGTTCATTTCAAAATACGTCCATTTCAAAAACATTGACTTGTCTTGTTGGATGGAAGATGAAACCGTCAGGAAGAAACTTGGTGGGAGTAAAGTCCTACATAGTGAATCTCACGAAATCGTATCAAATGTGTATCTTTTATGAAACAAGAAGTCCAAAACGGAGGAGCTACTAATTTAACGAAAGTATAAACCTGCGTAGCACAATTAGCTTGCGTTTAGGTTAGTTACATTTCCATAAAAAGGAAGAAAAGGGATTTATTCAATGTTCGTAATTATATAAAGAAACTAGTATCTATTTTTATTATGTGAATATATATGAATGTATAGAATATAAAATTCAATATATGAAAATGTATTCCTATATGAGGAAATTATATAGATATTTGTAAATCTAAGCCTAAATACTAAATTAAAATAATTTATAAACCATTCATTTTTTGAAAATATGCAGCAATTTAATATTTATATAAAGATTTTTCTGGTTAGAAAGTTTTTCAATTGTTTTAAAACAAAACAAAGACGACAAACAGACGATAAGACGAGATTACAACTTGATAAACGTTGACAGCGGAATGGAGCTGAGTCAATGTATTTATCAGCAGTAGTAGTTATGACATCACTTCTCTGCCGGCCTGCAACCCACCTAACGCGCAGTATGAAAGTCCGGACTACACATTACGGACTGTACATAGTCTTGGATATTTAGGGAATCTAATTATAAATAATCTAACGTATTGATCACAAGATCTTGTTGTAATTTAAGATTCCATTAACAAAACTTTCTGTTCTTGTGTGAGATTCATTTTTAACTAAAGGACAACAATCGTTTAATATGCCAGTAATACGCAGTCGCGAGTCGCTCAGTGGTGCCAATTCAGTCCAGTTTCTTAAATATGCTTAATAAAGAACAAAAATGTCTATTTAGGGAAATGTTTATAAGTTTTCTAAAAGTAATTTCTTAATTTCAAGTTTAAGGGCTTTTGAATCACTGTAAAAAAATTAATTTCTACATTAACGCCCCCCCCCCACTACCTCAACTAATTTAAATAGAGGCAAAAATTTTTTAAATAGTTTAAAAACCATAACCAAAATGGCGCACAAAATGTATTCAAGATTTTTAAATTACAAAATCACTTAATATGTGAAATTTGAAGTTTTAAAAATGTTCCCTAGATTAATCTAAGAGAAGTATTCGACGTTGAACTGAATTTTACCTGTTCCTCAAAAGTGTGATACTTTTGTGAGCATTTAAAATACGAAAAAAGAACTACATCGTGTGACATAACAGATTTTGTTGATCTTTAAGGGAAAATTAATCGCACAAACAAATTTCACTTTTAACTTTTTTTCATTAAAAAAAAAGAAAAAGTTATTTCGATATGTGGATGACATTAAAAAAATGTATTTTATTTTCACAGTTAGTAAGAGCGTTACATTTCGTATTATCAATTGGTTTGTCGTGATTATTTAGATTAGGCGTCCAAACTAAATGTAACTCTAAAAATACAATACAATACAATACAATAATTTTAAATGTCATACATATTTTTAGTAAAGTTAAAAGTGAAATTCGTTGTTACCATTAGTTTTGCCTTAAAAAGTTTTTTTTGTATTTGTCCATATTTTTGGCGGAAAGGTAAAATTTAGTTCAATCTAACAAACATTTTAAAAACTGTTTAGTGTTCTTATTTAGTCATTTTATAATTAAAAAGTCTTGAATACATTTTGTGACGCCATTTGGTTAGGGTCATCCAAAAATATTTCGTGAGCGTTATTAATTTTGTCTTTTTATGCCCTTTAATTTGACAAGCTACAAGATTCCCATTTGATAATTTTGAATGCCCCAAAATTCCTCCTTTAAGGGAGGTGGAAAAGTGAAAACTACCATAAAAGAAACTTCAGGTGACCGAGTTAACACTCCCAAAAGGGTTTGGTTCTATATAACTTCATAGAAGAGTAAGGCGTGTGGGGAGGGTGGAAATTTATTAACACACTGTATACAGTATATTGAGCAAAAGCAGTGTCCATTGTGTATTTCACTTTCTAAACAGTGAAGTTTTTGTTTTTGAAAGTATTTCATATTGTCCATGTGTGAGTCTAAAAAATTGCGCAACGTTTTTCCACCGTATATTTTATTTTCAGGGAATTAAATAAAACCGTCTTAGAAGTTGGCGTTATTTCAGTCAGATATAAAATTATCAAAATTCCTGTTAAGGGTAGTCCTACCCAACAGCTACGTCTGTAATTATATTGTGCAAAGAGTGGAAAATTAATTTAGGACGAGCTTTTTTCCCCAATTGTTAAAATTGATTCCCGCGGGTAAACAAATCTGAACTGTATTATCTCAGAGTTGAACGATCCCATGGGTCTAGAGGTTCATATATCAGTTGACATTGTAGAATCTCTCCCATCATGCACGCTCCAGTGGGCACATACACCCACCCTCCTCCCTATATTCTTGATGAAATTCGAAGCTCAGCAATCAATAGGCTTGAATGTTACGCCCAAGACAAAGTTGGTCGTTTTATTAGATTTATGAAATGTTATTACCTGTTCAATTGTTTGGTTAGTGACGACGAGTCAGGTTTAGTGCAGTTAATTATTTAGTTGCTTGGAGATTTGTTGAACACTCAATCATGAAATGATGTACACTTTCATAGACATATCCTTAATACCACTTAAAACTAAATTAGAAACGTCACCTCAATCTGTGCGTATTAATTAAAAACAAGTTGATAGATGCAATCATGGTATTTACATAGTCACAATGTAATTCAAACAGATCATTTAAGTGTAATCCCCAAAAGGTGGTTTCCTAAGTCCATGTAGGAAATGTTAAATACCCTATTGTACAACTTTAATTGTTATAAATAGAATGTCCCTTCTGAATACCTTATGAAACTGCATACCCTGTCTTAACCTCCTAAACAAGAAACAAACAAGTTGATGGGTACCATCATGGTACTTACCCAGAGCCGTCAAATAATGCAGTACAAGCATCTGCATTATACTCTATCTAATATAACGAAACTAACCTAACACAACCTCACCCAACCCAACCCAACCTAACCTAGCCTCATTTATAAATAAATATTGAGCACGACATGTCATATAATATTAGATAGAAAAAAACTCGAACACAAGATCTCACAAAAATTAAGTTTACTTAATCAAACGCGATTCAACGACAAAGTGGCCATTCTCAGTCATACATGAGCTACAATAACTAAACTACAACTAACCTAGCACTGCGCCAACCCCCGTATTTATACGAAACTAAAGGGGGCGTGGCCTAAACCTACTTTTTAATATTAATCCGTTAACAAGTACCTCGCGTCATTCTAAATAATTTAACTATTAAATACAATGTTCCTTTACTAATCTTATATCTAACAATATATTTTATATTTTACTTTAATATAGAATTTTGTATCGGTTCTAATTCATTATTTACAATTACGTTACGGTACTTGTTAATATAAACAGTTTCCCGTGCATCTATTGTGTTTAATTTAGTAACATTTTTCAACATAACAAAGTTTTATATTTTGAAATAATGTTTTTCTTCTAAACAATGTTTAGCCATGGCTGATTTATCAGGTCTATTATATTTGAAGTGCAAAGTATTATTTTGTTCTTATACTGACATTTCGTTTTGATTGGTCTATATTATATTTTTTCGAACATATTTCAAAATTGATACAATCAATTCCTGATTTATCTTGTTTTTGAATTTTATCTTTTGGATTTCCCAAAATTTTACAAAGATTATTCTCGGCTGACATTGCTTCATTTAAATTTACATAATTTTTTAGCGATGTTTTACAATATTTGACATTGGTGGAGCAAATGCAGTTTCAATCCATCATACTGCCTACAAGAGTAATTCTCGATTTCTTATTATTATTATTTTTTTAATTTTGCTTTTATATAAATATTATCTATTATTTCTTTTGGATAAACATTAAAAATTGGAGCACTATAAATATATTGAAGTTCTTTTACGTAATATTCTTCAGACAGAGGTAAGTTTATTAATCGGTGAACCATAGAATTGAAAGCTGCTCTTTTATGCGCAGGTGAATGGTGTGAATCCTTAGTTATATATCTATCTGTGTGTGTAGGCTTTCTATAAACACTAAACAATGAACTATTTCTTTTTCGAAACACATTTGCGTCCAAAAATGGAAGATTATTGTCTTTCTAAACTTCTGTTGTATGGTTGGGTAAAATTCATTGATAATGTTAAAAAACTCTTCGAGATTTTCATTTTTATCAATCACTGTAAAAATGTCGTTACTTCACTATCACTAAATTGCTATTAGTTAACCACTTCTTTGTTATATTTATAGTTTCAGCTATTGGAATACTTGGATAAAGACACTTGTGACACAAATTTTACTCTTGAAATCTCACTTTTAATTTTAGAAATATGTACAAAAATTTAAAAACTACAATTTATAATTTTTGAATATAGAAAATCATTGGACACACAGTGGGGGTTGGGGGGTATTTGCGTAATGTTAACCTTGCGACAGTAATTTTTATTAGATTTTAAATTTCATTTTTTTAAATACAAAAATTAGAATTGATTACTAATTATTGTCGATTGAAAGAAAACCAAATTGAACATTTTTCACAATTTATTGCAAACGCAAACATATTTACTGCCGTAAAGATTTTGTGTACATTTTATAAAATTCGTACATTTATTCGCACAGTAGCTGATTGCAAACCAGTCGGAATTGTCAATCTTTGACAGCTGTCAAAATATAAAAATATTATGTTTTGAAATATTATAAAACAATGCCTTGAAATACAGAAAATAATATCAATTCATATTTATAATTTGGGAAACGAAATTCTAAACTGTCAATTAAACTGACAGTTCAGCTGTCACCATTCAAAAATTATGATTTGTAAAATTTGATAACAATTAAAATAAAAGGTTTCGAAACATTGCCAAACTTTCATACTTACTCATCTTCAAAAGCAAATAAAACTTCATTTTTATATAGATGGCAATGCGTTTTATTTGGATCTCAAAAGGCTTCACTTGACCAAAATGATAAATCATTAGAAAAAAATCGTTATTTTACGTTTTTTATTTTGGCAGATACGACATTTTGAATTAAAAATAGACCTGAGTTATGGCTAAAATAACACGAAATTTCATTCAAATCGATCCACACGTTTATACTCAGAAACGTTTATACATACGACAAGGCCTACTGCAGACATACGTCATTTTTCGACTTAAAGGACCGTAAAACGTATGTATAAGAAGAAAGTCACACTATTTTTATTGACTCATCACATTCATTCCTTTGAGAAACTAAAATATAGTATTTAAAGTTTTGCAATACAATTTATTTTTCAGAATTTGAACTGACAGTTACAATAATTGTTAGCATTCGAAATCCATAAATTGTAATTATAAATGTATTGATAAATAATAGATAAAAATAAGGTCTTTAAATTACTCCAATACGAAATTTATCCAAAACTATAAACTGTTATTAAATGTACGAGTTTTTATAAACCAATCACTTATCATTAAAACCAAATCAACAAGTTTACCCTTGAAATTTTTATATTTTATCATTTTTTTGCACTAAATAAAAACAAAATTACAAATAATAAACAAAATTCGACCAGGTATCGATTTTAAATTTTTTTACAGTTGAAAAAGTAAAATAAGATGTAAAAGACAAAACAATACACCTCCCCTTATTTGAAGAAGTATAATTTTATAATAATTCAATTTGCAAAGTCGAATATTTTTAATTTTAAATACAATTATATTTTAACATAAATAAATAATTTTCTCCATTGATTTGTTACCAACCTTAAACTTTACAAATTATCGATGGATTTCAATGAAACTTTATGAAACTACGCTTCTTGTTAATATGCTTCTTAACAACCGTTTTAAATTTCAAGTTAAAATATATTTTTTTAAACCCTTAAAAACACTTTTTTTTCCTGAAAAACAAATATGCCTTATAGAAATAAACAAAAAAATTGTACAGACTTAAAGTTTATTTCATAATAGTAACTTACGACGCAAAAGAGAAAAAAGTCGATAAATAGTAAAAAAAAAAACTGTTCAACGATCATTTCCAAATTAGAATAATTGGATACAAATTTCATTCTTTAAACTGATTTGATTCACACAATATTCTCTTCCATTTTGAAATGATTCGGTTTTTAATTACTTAAGTTTTAAATAGCGGTTTCCTAATCATTTATAAAACCTTCCCACTTGGGACTCACTATAGTGAGTGTAGGTGTGGCAATCCCGAGAAGTTTTAACTGGATCTATAACATTTCTCATCTTGAACAATTCTTGCTCTCTTCCGAACCTGACACTATTAGAGTATTCGAAGGCTAGGAGTCCTTATTTTACGTTCCTTTCCCTTAACTTTACGCAGTATATGATGGGGTAAGATTTACAATCGTCAATAATTTCGACATCCTTTTTTTAAAACTGATTTTGAACATGATTTTGTTGTCTGTCCTTAAGCATGAGAGAGGTCACAAAAATATAGAGACGAACATGAAATTTGGTGACTATAATGTGCTCATATAGAACACAATTCAAATTTAGAAATATCAAATTGATAATGTCAAAATATCCGCCATTTAAGCAGTTTTTCATATCTCATATGTTATTGCACTATATATAAGTGAAAACCCACTGAGTGATGAAATCTCTGTATCCAAGAAGCCTAGAGCTATGAATTTTTGACATGGTTTAGAGTAGGTCTGTAGACGCGTACTAAGAAAGCGTTTTGAAAATGTTCTACTCTAAGGGTGTTTTTTACCTCTAAACATATCTCTGAATCCAAGAAGCCTAGAGCTATGAATTTTTGACATGGTTTGGAGTAGGTCTGTAGACGCGTACTAAGAAAGCGTTTTGAAAATGTTCTACTCTAAGGGTGTTTTTTACCTCTAAACATATCTCTGAATCCAAGAAGCCTAGAGCTATGAATTTTTGACATGGTTTAGAGTAGGTCTGTAGACGCGTACTAAGAAAGCGTTTTGAAAATGTTCTACTCTAAGGGTGTTTTTTACCTCTAAACATATCTCTGAATCCAAGAAGCCTAGAGCTATGAATTTTTGACATGGTTTGGAGTAGGTCTGTAGACGCGTACTAAGAAAGCGTTTTGAAAATGTTCTACTCTAAGGGTGTTTTTTACCTCTAAACATATCTCTGAATCCAAGAAGCCTAGAGCTATGAATTTTTGACATGGTTTAGAGTAGGTCTGTAGACGCGTACTAAGAAAGCGTTTTGAAAATGTTCTACTCTAAGGGTGTTTTTTACCTCTAAACATATCTCTGTATCCAAGAAGCCTAGAGCTATGAATTTTTGACATGGTTTAGAGTAGGTCTGTAGACGCGTACTAAGAAAGCGTTTTGAAAATGTTCTACTCTAAGGGTGTTTTTTACCTCTAAACATATCTCTGAATCCAAGAAGCCTAGAGCTATTAATTTTTGACATGATTTAGAGTAGGTCTGTAGACGCGTACTAAGAAAGCGTTTTGAACATGTTCTACTCTAAGGGTGTTTTTTACCTCTAAACATATCTCTGAATCCAAGAAGCCTAGAGCTATGAATTTTTGACATGGTTTGGAGTAGGTCTGTAGACGCGTATTAAGAAAGCGTTTTATAGCAATGTTACCAAACCTTTTTACGATGAATAGCGAATGTATTTATAAGTAAGAACATTCAAGAAAATGTGAAATTCGTATAGTAAGGAGATGGGGAGCTATTAAGTTCCGGACAAGTTCTATTGAGTTAAAATTAAAGAACTACACTAGTTACGGAGAACTAGGAGAGCCACGCACATAGATCCTTCGCCACAACACCCACTCCCACTCTTTAAGAAAGGTGCTTGGAGCAATCAACCACTAGCACCACGAAACCTTTCCTCAACACATGCTTCCAGAAGCCGAAACCTCTGGACAGGCAGAGCACCTTCCCATGGTATTCACGAGATACCCTCCCCACAACATTAACTAAGTAGGATACGGTAGCCCACCAGTCGAAGCCAGAAGGGATGCCGGAAAGCTTTCTTCCAATTTTATTGGACCGACATCGTTGAGAATAATCCTCCGCCCGATTTTTAGAAGGCTCCTCTAGAACGCATGTAACATGGTTCCCCAAGCAACGTGTGGTGAGTAGCCGCCAGGTCGGTCACGTGACACCTTATCTCACATCATATACCGAGGGTGACGCCCGGTACACACCTACGTGGGATAGGGTAGTCCACCAACCGAAGCTGAAGCAACCCGGAAAGCTATCCCCCGATTTATAAATTAAAGGCACTAAACCGTGTGGATTAGCGTAGTGAGTGGAGGCACCTTTACATATATACAGCTTTGAGTCCCACGAGAGCCGAGTCGCTCATACATTTTAATATATACGTCAACGTAAAACTCATGAAACTAACTTTTGGGCACTACAAATTGTTTGATCTGCTTGTATTAAATTTTACGATGGGCTGGGTAATTACCATGATTCGGCCTATCATGGTGATGATATCCGAGAGGTTGACGCCTTTAATTATCAAAGAAAATAAAACATGGAATGTAGTTTGATTTAAAAATCAAATTGTCATAAAATTGTTTTCCTTTCCGTACACACTACGTACGAGGTGCTCCTCTCAATGTTTGCCTTAACGTTTATTTATTACGCTATTTGCATTTGTTTATAAATCTACGTCTCTATTGTCTTCACTATTTATATGCCTACGATATCTAATTCCATTACAAAACAAGACAATTACCAGTCAAACAAATACTAAGCATGGATAAACTGAAGGGAGAGCAGAGCTGTTATAAATCAAACCCACCGCTGTATATGCACATGACAACCCCAATGAATACAAATCAGTTTCCGCTGAATTTATTCTTAAAACTTTCTAAAGTCAATAGAAAGGATACAATCCAAAGTTAATGCATTCCCTACAGACTGCTGACACTAATGAATGCGATCTGTTCAACTTGATGTCATTTTAGTTTTTAGTTTCTGGATACAAACAATTCATATTCATTGTGTTTACAATTTCTGAGAAGTCAAATTATGTCAGATTTGAGGATTTGTTTTGATTCTGAACAAGAAATGTATTTGTTGCCAGTGAAAGATGGGGAAGGAGAAGTAAGGAAGAGGAAATAAGGGAATCGGAAATTGATATCATCAAAGTGTTTTTGAATTTAGAACTATTTGTTTTCTTTGTTTTTCTTCTCTGGTGGGTGAAAAAAAGATGCTGAGATGTTTTACATGCGTTACAGTATAGTAAGACATGGTAATCCCGAGGGAGCATAGCTGGATCTACACATTTTTATCATGCAATCACGGAGTAGATCCCTCTCTATCATCTTTCCTACCTAGCCCTGATGCTATTAGAATATTCGCAACGTTTATTTTATTTTTATTTGTTGAGTTTTTGATGAAAATGTCTACCATCATAGCATTTTTTCAAAAAAATAGGAAAAGGAACAAGAAATAATCGTAAAATAATCGTAGGAAGGTCCTAATCGTAGAATATTCTAAAAGCGTAAGGGTAAGAGTAGAACAAGAGTTGGTCAAGAGAGTCCTGGTGGGACAGGTGTAGAACAGGGACCTAACCTAAAACGAGATGAAAAAAAAATATCCAGCTAGGTTTCCTCTGAATTGCCAATCCCCACTAAAAGTGAGCCCTGGTGTATATTTTTTGAAAAGGAAATAAAATAACGCTTTGTTGAAATATTTACTTATAAAATGAAAATACGTGATTAAATCCAGTATACTTCCAAATGGAAAAAAAACCATTAAAATTCCTAAACCAAAGAATGTATATTTCGCTAATACATTTTATTTTATTTCAACCAGAACATTTTAATTTGTTACCTGCAGATATTGGACATAGTTTTAGTAAAAGAATCACTTTAATAAAACTAATGGAATGGTTGTTAAAACTGCCTGAAGGAGATTTTCTTTTAGAAATTCAAAAATAAAGAAACACCAAGGTTATAACATTTATAAACTGGTCGAAATAATACTTTATAAACTGGTCGATATAATACTTTATAAACTGGTCGATATAATACTTTATAAACTGGTTGATATAATGCTTTATAAACAGATCGATATAATACTTTATAAACGGGTTGATATAATACTTTATAAACTGGTTGATATAATACTTTATAAACGGGTTGATATAATGCTTTATAAACTGGTCGATATAATACTTTATAAACTGGTCGATATAATACTTTATAAACTGGTCGATATAATGCTTTATAAACTGGTCGATATAATACTTTACAAACTGGTTGATATAATACTTTATAAACTGGTTGATATAATACTTTATAAACTGGTTGATATAATACTTTATAAACTGGTCGATATAATACTTTATAAACTGGTCGATATAATACTTTATAAACTGGTCGATATAATGCTTTATAAACTGGTCGATATAATACTTTACAAACTGGTTGATATAATACTTTATAAACTGGTTGATATAATACTTTATAAACTGGTTGATATAATACTTTATAAACTGGTTGATATAATACTTTATAAACGGGTTGATATAATGCTTTATAAACTGGTCGATATAATACTTTATAAACTGGTCGATATAATACTTTATAAACTGGTCGATATAATGCTTTATAAACTGGTCGATATAATACTTTACAAACTGGTTGATATAATACTTTATAAACTGGTTGATATAATACTTTATAAACTGGTTGATATAATACTTTATAAACTGGTCGATATAATACTTTATAAACTGGTCGATATAATACTTTATAAACTGGTCGATATAATGCTTTATAAACTGCTTGATATAATATTTTACAAACGGGTCGATATAATAAACGGGTCGATATAATACTTTACAAACTGGTTGATATAATACTTTACAAACTGGTTGATATAATACTTTATAAACTGGTTGATATAATACTTTATAAACTGGTTGATATAATACTTTATAAACTGGTCGATATAATACTTTATAAACTGGTCGATATAATACTTTATAAACTGGTCGATATAATACTTTATAAACTGCTTGATATAATATTTTACAAACGGGTCGATATAATAAACGGGTCGATATAATACTTTATAAATAGATTGATTATAACACAGCGTGAAAAAATTGTATTTTAACTTTAAGTAAAACGAAAATATAATATTTCAGATACCTCCACAATCGATTCAATTACAATTACTTGTAAGTCTTTTCGAGTATTTTATATTTTTACTCTCATAACTACTATTATAGCAGACCTCTGTTCAGCACCCAGTTTTGGAGGTGCGGTTGTATTGTTTTTCCTTTAGAGATAGATGTTTCTAAAAATAATACTAAATATTGTTATTGTTAAGTTTATTTTTAATGTTGTCAAGTAAGATAATTTATTTAATATGTTTTTTTTGTTTTCTGTTATAAACTGTATTTTTTATAAGAATATACAGGGTATTTCTGTAATGCGCGGAGATAATGCAAGGGGTGGTTATATGGGTCAATATGAAGAAAAATTACCTATACGCATATGTCAGGAAACTCTTCTTTTACCAGCTATCCACAAATTGTTTCTTATTAAATAATTTATATCTCTAGAACGGTTCGACCGATTGAGTTGAAATTTTGCAACGTACCAATCAATATAAATTTGTAGTTATAAAACAATAATCAACTTGTTCCAATATTCTGTCTCACAATCGCGCCCATTTAAAAAATTTGGTTGTCGGTGGAGAAGTTGGACGCAAGAAGTAAAGTAATTTCATATTGTTTACAATTTTTCATTTTTATTTTAGGCTAGTGCAATTTATGTTTTAACTCCTAGTAAATCTTCTTGGTAACATTTAAAATTGTTTATTTGTGGACCATTTCGAATCTCGTATCATAAATACAGATCATCGAATGGCTATCAATATATTTGGAATAGTAAACGTTAAAACACAATTTCATTAATTGATACATGCATTGTTAAATAACTTAGATAAAATAAAATATGTTTAACACCTAGCTTAAATTATAATATGTACTTATCACATGTAAACTTCTGGGATAATAGTTTCGCATACCTGGAAAAAAGAAAAAAAAAGTATATTAATTATTTTAACAAATATATTTAGTTTTTTTAATACATATTATACAGTATTAACTTATTTTAGAGAAGAAAAGACACGCAGTATTCTGAGAAGTAATAAAATTCAATTTAACAGAAGTAACAGGCAACTGAGGTTCAAAATCATAGACTTTTACCTCGGGATCATATTCTTTTCATTAGACGCGGGATACTTCACAATGGATATTTACTTTAAAACTAAATTCCGATCACAAAATTCTATTATACATGTAACAAAATAATTTAAAAAAACATTCATTAAGATGTCATGTAGAAAGTGTATGAGTATAGTATAATGTTGCCTTTAGGAGGAAATTTTAAAGTGAGTAAAGTCGTAGACACTTAAAGACACCAATGAAATGTCTAAACGAGTTTGATAGGGGAGGTGGGACAAGGGGTGGTTCATTCTTTGAAGACATTAAGGAAGAATAAAGAAACGGCAAGTCAAACGAAACGGGTCCATATCGAGGTATCGGAAGTCTATTAACTTTGGAGGGAAATCTCCCGTAATGGTTTTTACGATGCAGGCTTTGTGTCAAACTTTTGAGGTTAGACGTTACGAATTGGTTAAACTTGTGAGTTGATAAGCAATGTGTTCTTAAAGTTTATCTGAGAAATGTAATATCAGTTGAATAGAATATTTAACAATCAAGACAAAGTTAAACACTCCTGTTAATTTGGAGTCGCAAACAGATCATCAACTGAATTTATTCAACAGGATCTTCTCTTTAAGAAAAGCTTTAACTAGGTAATCGATACGTAAAATTTCAAAAAAACGTTGTGGAATGTTAACACGTCTATATATTATGAAGTCGCTTCAATAAACAGTATATATTATACCAACAAGACCTTATATAAAGCACAATAGGCAACGGTTCCTAATACTATTTATTGGGCTAATAAGCTGCCAAGGTCAACGATTCCCTGTACTAAACACTAGAGTCAATGAACTGTAAATAGCAAGGTTTCCTAGTTCTATTTAGTAACCACTAGAGTTAGTGAACTGCAAATGTTTACGCACCCTAGTACTATTTAGTAGGCTAGTAACTCGTAAACGTCAACGAGTCCCTGTACTAAGCACCAAGGTCAGTAAACTGCAAATAGAAATCTGTCTAAGTACTATTTAGTATCCTAATATGCAGTAAACACCAACAAGTGCTTATACGAAGCACTAGGTTAAGTGAATCGCAAATAGCAACTGTTCCTAGTATTATTTAGTAGGCTACAAAGCAGTAAACGTCAACCAGTCCTTGTACTAAGCACCAAGGTCAGTAAACTACAAATGGCAACTTGTTTTAGTACTAATAGGTATCCTAATAAGTAGTAAACACCAACAAGTGCTTATACGAAGCACTAGGTTAGGTGAACCGCAAATATCAACTGTTCCTAGTATTATTTAGTAGGCTACAAAGCAGTAAACGCCAACCAGTCCTTGTACTAAGCACCAAGGTCAGTAAACTGCAAAAAGCAATCTGTCTTAGTACTATTTAGTAGGCTAGTAACTCGCAAACGTCAACGAGTCCCTGTACTAAGCACCAAGGTCAGTAAACTGCAAAATAGCAATCTGTCTTAGTACTATTTAGTAGGCTAGTAACTCGCAAACGTCAACGAGTCCCTGTACTAAGCACCAAGGTCAGTAAACTGCAAATAGCAATCTGTCTTAGTACTATTTAGTAGGCTAGTAACTCGCAAACGTCAACGAGTCCCTGTACTAAGCACCAAGGTCAGTAAACTGCAAATAGCAATCTGTCTTAGTACTATTTAGTAGGCTAGAAACTCGCAAACGTCAACGAGTCCCTGTATTAAGCACCAAGGTCAGTAAACTGCAAATAGCAATCTGTCTTAATACTATTTAGTAGGCTAGAAACTCGCAAACGTCAACGAGTCCCTGTACTAAGCACCAAGGTCAGTAAACTGCAAAATAGCAATCTGTCTTAGTACTATTTAGTAGGCTAGTAACTCGCAAACGTCAACGAGTCCCTGTACTAAGCACCAAGGTCAGTAAACTGCAAATAGCAATCTGTCTTAGTACTATTTAGTAGGCTAGTAACTCGCAAACGTCAACGAGTCCTTGTACTAAGCACCAAGGTCAGTAAACTGCAAATAGCAATCTGTCTTAGTACTATTTAGTAGGCTAGTAACTCGCAAACGTCAACGAGTCCCTGTACTAAGCACCAAGGTCAGTAAACTGCAAATAGCAATCTGTCTTAGTACTATTTAGTAGGCCAGAAACTCGCAAACGTCAACGAGTCCCTGTACTAAGCACCAAGGTCAGTAAACTGCAAATAGCAATCTGTCTTAATACTATTTAGTAGGCTAGAAACTCGCAAACGTCAACGAGTCCCTGTACTAAGCACCAAGGTCAGTAAACTGCAAAATAGCAATCTGTCTTAGTACTATTTAGTAGGCTAGTAACTCGCAAACGTCAACGAGTCCCTGTACTAAGCACCAAGGTCAGTAAACTGCAAATAGCAATCTGTCTTAGTACTATTTAGTAGGCTAGTAACTCGCAAACGTCAACGAGTCCTTGTACTAAGCACCAAGGTCAGTAAACTGCAAATAGCAATCTGTCTTAGTACTATTTAGTAGGCTAGTAACTCGCAAACGTCAACGAGTCCCTGTACTAAGCACCGAGGTCAGTAAACTGCAAATAGCAATCTGTCTTAGTACTATTTAGTAGGCCAGAAACTCGCAAACGTCAACGAGTCCCTGTACTAAGCACCAAGGTCAGTAAACTGCAAATAGCAATCTGTCTTAATACTATTTAGTAGGCTAGAAACTCGCAAACGTCAACGAGTCCCTGTACTAAGCACCAAGGTCAGTAAACTGCAAAATAGCAATCTGTCTTAGTACTATTTAGTAGGCTAGTAACTCGCAAACGTCAACGAGTCCCTGTACTAAGCACCAAGGTCAGTAAACTGCAAATAGCAATCTGTCTTAGTACTATTTAGTAGGCTAGTAACTCGCAAACGTCAACGAGTCCTTGTACTAAGCACCAAGGTCAGTAAACTACAAATAGCAATCTGTCTTAGTACTATTTAGTAGGCTAGTAACTCGCAAACGTCAACGAGTCCCTGTACTAAGCACCAAGGTCAGTAAACTACAAATAGCAATCTGTCTTAGTACTATTTAGTAGGCTAGTAATTCGCAAACGTCAACCAGTCCTTGTACTAAGCACCAAGGTCAGTAAACTACAAATAGCAATCTGTCTTAGTACTATTTAGTAGGCTAGTAACTCGCAAACGTCAACGAGTCCCTGTACTAAGCACCAAGGTCAGTAAACTGCAAATAGCAATCTGTCTTAGTACTATTTAGTAGGCTAGTAACTCGCAAACGTCAACGAGTCCTTGTACTAAGCACCAAGGTCAGTAAACTGCAAATAGCAATATGTCTTAGTACTATTTAGTATCCTAATAATCAGTAAACACCAACAAGTGCTTATACGAAGCACTTGGTTAAATGAACCGCAAATATCAACGGTTCCTAGTATTATTTAGTAGGCTACAAAGCAGTAAATGTCAACCAGTCCTTGTACTAAGCACTAAAGTTAGTGAACTGCTAATGGAAATTTTGTTCCATTAACAAAAATTGTTCCAAACTGCAAAATGTACCTTGACAGCTCACTCATAGTAAGTGCGGGTTTGATGGACCCGAAGATCATACCCCTTCATCGTGTAGTCTTGGGTTAGATCCCTCTCATTCATATTTCCTATCAGATCTCTTTTGACCAACTTTTGTTCTCTTCCAACCCGTACGCTATAAGTATTCGAGGGCTAGGTTTCTATATTTTACCTTCTTTTCTTATTATTTTTTTCTTTTTTTTTTTTGGGCGATGATGACCCAAATATGTTTTGCCTTTAAACAACAACAAATTAATACGAGTTAAAATTTGATCCAATACAATTTTCGCTGAGGACGCATTTATAGCATTCTTCTTAAATATCTATACTGTACATATTTTTTTCAAAGACTGCATCCATGGTTAGTTTTAAATTTTTGACTAACTACGGAATAAAAATCTTGACGATTATTTTCTGTTCGTTTCTATTTGGTTTTGAGATGGTTGAGTAAGAAATTATATTTACTATTTTTAAATTTTAATGTCAATTAATCAGTCTCGTAACTTTGACAATATTGTCACACCCTATATATGCGAATGGTTATTTACAATTGAGTTTTCTATGAATAAAATAAAACTATCAAATACTAAATAATTTACACGAACTGTCTTGTGTAAATAATATGAACATTCAAATACAATGGATTTAAATAGTCACATTACAGACACATTATTCATGGAAGATTGCAATAGTTTTGGGCGATTTCCAAACCAGTTGTTAAGTTTGTCATTTTACTATGAAAACTAGATTAATGGTGTACATAAAGTAATGTGTACCACTACGAGAAATAGAAAAAACTTCAAATGAACAACCTTGAAAATATGCTGTAAAATGTTTGAGGTTATAAGTATAAGTTTTCCTTAGAGGTTAAATTTTAGCAAAATTTGATCAAAATCGTTAGAACTGATTTTAAGAAAATGTGTTTTTTTATGGGAAATTTAGAGTAAATAAAAATTGAACAGTCTCTCGATATGGCCAAGATACACCCATATACCAAATTTCATTAAAATCGGTCCACGCGTTTAGGCTGTAAAGCATTCTACATACGAGAGGCAGACATAATTCCCAAAACCTCTTTTTTGGCAAGAGATATACCCTTAAGAAACATCACACTTTTTATCCATCACATATGTATGTATATGTACGTAAAAAGTATAACTACAATTAATGTTAGCGACTCTGGTAGTGAAATTTGGAATTACGGCGACGGGAATCGAACGAACTGGCCATACATTACCCTACTGAAAAACCGTATTTAATGAATTAAATTCAACATTAATTTTTACGTTTGTATTTGGAAACTCATCTACTGGCCTAATCCCGAGTTTGACCATCAACGTACTGCCCAGCCCTGTTTATAACTCAAACTTACATACTCCAATACATTTTAATACATTAATTTATTACATAGCACGCATTTATCTCATCTACGAATATTAAACTAACTATATTGTACATAAAATCGTTACAAATATATATAAGTTGTTCTCAGCGGCAGTAAATTTGCCGACACGAATGTCGTAGTGTCCCCTCGGGTGTAGAGATAGCCTGCGGTAGTAATAACGATATAATTTAGTAGTAGGGGAAATTTAATTCTACGTTTTGACAAAAAAATAAAATAAATACATGTAGTGTATTTGATTTATATTTATGCATATATTGCATGTTTGGTAACACGATACTGTAGGCGAAGGAAAATAAATATTTTATGGTTATTAATGAATTGGGGAAATATATTTAAACTGACTGGGATTTATATTGGGAATGGACTTTTTTTTATTCGGGAAAATGAAAATATGAAATGTGACGTCACGGTTATTCACGTCCGTTTATTGGCTTAAAACATATTGTTTGCATTTGTTTTATCTTTTAGGAGATATTTCATTATTTGTTATTTTTTGAGATTGTTTTCGACATAATAGTAACTATTACACTGATATTATGAAATGTGCATCAATCTAAACAACATGAGTGATTTTTCACAATTTTTTATTTCATGTGTAAATTTCGTATTATTATTTGTCGTGTAAGCTATATTATAAAAAATATTAAAATTTCAAAATGCCTCCTAAAGATTCTAAATTACTTTTTTTTACATGAGTATAGTAATATGACAAGATTTTTGGTCTAATATACAGAGTGTCCCGTAATTATAAAAAAAAGAACTTTTGGTTATTACACTTAAAGGATATGCTTGTATTAAGTTGGGGCAGGGTATGTACCACGATGTCTCCCACTTAAAATTATAACACCGTAGTCGGTGTCAAATTTAATAAAACAAGAAAATATTCCAGGCGCCAAAACGCTTTTATTACACAGTCTAATTTTATTCCACGAATAAACGCCAAGTTCCATAATAAAGGTAATTCCCTACTTGAAAGTGTTAAAACTGCTTTAGAACTAAACAACTGCCAAGGGACTACACAGCTTATCAAAAGTTATAAAAAATAATCTATTATGGGTTATTTTTGTGTGTTAAAATGATCTAATTTTATCTTATTCTAAATTTAAAAAATTCCTTATAATTCTGTATTGAATATATAAATGAGATATTGATTTTTGATATTGAGTAGAGAACCAGGAGATAAATTCCGAGTTCAAATATTTGATCGAAATTTTACGTTTGTTTCTTAATTTAAAAATAAGTTGATAAGTAGTAATCCAATAAAATTTAATATATATAGATTCAATTCTGTAGCGCTTAAAAAAAACACAAAACACAATTTGGTTATTTTTACAACTATCGGACTCGTAACTCATAATAATCCCCTTATTGGATTTGTAGTTCAGCTCTACTCATTCGATTGCCTTAAACCTTAAAGATAAAAACACAAAACCGATAAAAAGACCGTTCACTTTGGGTGATGTCCCAGTTACATATATATCGAAAAACCCTGCTGTTTTCTCACTTGACTATACTATGCGTCAAGAATCAAATCGTCTGGTTAACCAATAGGAGAGCGAGACTAAAGCGCGGTTGTCAATTCGAACAGCTTCAAGCTAAACTCCGAGAGAGGCTACAGACTTCAAGCAATATTAATAAAGTTGTGTAAATAAGTTGTTTTATTATGTTTGCGATAGTTTTTTTGTTTGTTTTTATAATTTAAACATAATTAGTTTAACTGATACGCAAACATTATGTCAATTGTACAGACATATATATTTTAAAACATTTTTTGTTTTAGCGGTAATAATTATTTCCTCGCTAATAATAGTAATAATCCAGTAAAAAATAAATATCAGTTTTTAATTGAAGTTTCTTGCAATTTAAGGGGAACAATTTTTATTATTTATTTAGTGGGAAAAACATTGTTTTCATTTATGATGATTTGTTTACAATGACGGAAAGCAGCTATGGATTTTTTTACTGGTAGGGTTGTCTGATAGCTTTATATTAGGCTTCAATTAGTTTTTGTTTGCATATATATTTTTTATTGTTTAATGAGACAAACTTCTCGTTCATCATTGAATTAAAAAGAAAGAAGGAAAGTGTACAAAATAACGATCCTTAGCTTTCGTTTACTCTTCATAAAGTCAGGGTAGGAAGAGAACAAGAGTCGGTCTTAAGATATGTGATGGGACGGGATTCCCAAGCCCGTACATACTAAAAGTGAGCCCTTAAGGGTTTTTCATTATAAGTTTTTTTTTATTGTATTATCATTGCTTCTTATCAATTAAAATTATGATTTTTACACCAAATATGTTGAGCAATTTATCTATTAGGCAAAATCGCGTATTAACTTTTTTGATATTGTTGTTGTACGTTTATCACTTGATAAAGAGAGTTGATTTATACTCTAGAAACGTCTTGTATTAGTTTTTATATACACAAATGACTGCAAAGGTACGATTAAACAAAATCAATAATTTCGACAACAATAATTTTCAAGTACTTTAAACCCCCGAATAACACTTATTTAAATATATGAATATGATTATTAAACAATTTTATTGCGTCCTTGCTTCATTTTCACTTTTTAACCAACAACTCCCGAACTGACAAAAAGTTTTAGTAGGTTTTCGTTTGGTTTTGGAGATGGAAGAGTAAAAATATTTATGCAATTTTTTTGCACAGCGTACATATTTGGATGATTATATTTACGTAGGCGGGGGGGGGGGAGGTTGTTTGATATCTGACTGTTCGAGTGAATCAGTCAATAGGTTAATTCCTCGTTTAATCAGTCAGTAAGTGCGGTTGACTTATCCTGGGACTTATTCTAAGAAACCCCCTAGTTCATTATTTGTGACCTAGTTCATACGATTATGATTCCCTGCCATTTCACGCAATCAGTACAATATTCATTCTTATCTACTGTCCTCATTTCCATTTCAATTCCGTTAGTGGTGTTCCAGTTATTATATTTCAAAACACGACATATAATGTAGCATTAAGTACTTTGTAGCATGATATTTACAATGTACAAGATATTATGTACTTTGTTTCTTGGTCTTGGAAATGAATCTAATACAATGTTAGACTATTATTGAGATAAAAATGATATTTATTGATAAGTTCCTTGGAAATGAAACTACTAGAGTGTTATTTCTGACATATATGTTATATTTATTGGTAAGTTCCTTGGATGAATTTACCACAATTTACAGGTGATATAAACATGATATTTATTAGCAGTTCATTACAAATGAAACTACTACAGTACAATTATTGATATAAACATGATACTTATTGGTAAATTCATTGAAAATGAATTTACCTCAATGTTACTAGTGATATAAAATATATATACATATATTAGTACGTTCCTTGGAAATGGAACTACTACAGTGCAATTATTGATATAAACATGATATTTATTGGTATATTCTTTCAAAGTGAAACTACCAGAGTCTATTTATTGATATAATAAACATGATATTTATAAAATATATTATTCTACTTACTCAGTCTTGTGGCTTAGTTATAACTATATATGTTTTATTTTTATACTAAACGAATGTTTCTTTTTCAGATATCGCTCGTATTGCTATTTATTACACTTGTTTTACATTCTTTACTTTGCAAAGTCTATCCAATAAACAGCAAGTGGAAATATGGTTTGAAATTGTAAAGACTAAGGAAAAATTGTAGGCGAATCAAACGTAGTTGTTATTTGATTTTATTCATAATTTGATAACCAATGTTGTGTCATCCATAAATCTAAAAAATTAAACTCAGCCATGCAGTGAAAAGTTCAACAATTTTCGGTGGCTAGCAAAATTCAACTCTATAAAAACAAATACAAAACAATTCAATATATTGCACTAGAATCGACGCTTGTTTCATGAATAACCTCCACAAAAACATTCGTAGATGGAAGAACAGTTAAATGAAATCGGTAGCATATTACACATAAAACGTTCCTGTAAGCAGTCATCAATGAAACTGTAAATTATTTTACGCGGTCCAAAAATGTTTAGAAATCTGCTCCTGTACTAGATGCTCTAATAATAACACCTTACTAATTTTATAAGAAACTGTTACCACATCTTAAATGTGAATATTACTTGATTAGATAATACCCTAAAATGGTATAACTTTGCTGTAGAAATTCTTAATGAAATTTAAAACGAAGAGAATGTTCTGTTCCGAGTTGTGTTTAGTCATGATGTCACTTTTCAAATTTCAATACAATTACTTCGCCACAATGTTAGAATTGGAACAAATGAACACCTTCTGCCTTTGTTGAACACGAGCGTGATCGCCCAAATGTTACGGTGGTGCTCTTGCTAGTGATAGCATTCATGGACACTTTTTCTTCATCGGAAGCGGTTAATATTCAGTTAAGTTTTCAGCCAAAGAAACTATTATTCCAGTTTCATTTTTGGGTACAGTATTATCACTGTGATTCCAATGACCATTAAATCGCAACAACTGCGTCATCAATAAAGCATTTAACTTTTGTTAATTCTCCTGGAGAAATGGTATCTGTTTACAGAAGGATTTATTGTTACTTCTTGAATATTGTTATTGTTTTAAAAATTCAACCCTAACCAGGTCAATTACTAGTTTATATTAGCATTGTAATAAGAGATGTTTTTTTTATATTTTGTAAAATCTCTGCTAGACGCTAAGATAGCAACGCATCTCTTGGTTATACCGGGTAATAGGTCAGTGATGAAGATATTTGCTAACAAATCATATTCAAAATGTAAACAAGTATATAAAGTGTGAGTGCAATGTTCTGCTTCGAGACCAACAATGTCCAAGCACTACGTGATTACATCAACGTTGTCAACACAATAAATAGGAAAATTTTCATTTCTCTCTCTATGTTTACGTTGAAATGTAAATAAATTTACGCTCAGGGATTTAGAGTATTTTAGCTACCAGTAACACATTTCTTACAGTTAAACGGATCAAAATAAAAAGTTGGATTTAAAAAATAACCCTAGCTTACAATATTGAAATATACATTTTAAAAAACATTTGTTCATCACTAGCTTTCATATTTTCCATCGACGACATTCATTTTGACTTTTTGGGAGATTATCCTGAACTGATACTTTTTGAAGTGATCTTCTTTAAACGCGGAAGAGTGAATTGGCTTCATACGGGTGAATATGTAATGATACGTTGCACCCCCCCACTCTTCTGACAGTGACACGACTAGATTCCCACTACGCTACTAGAAAACTGTTACCCTCTGCTAGCCAAATGAAATCGTCGAGTTCATTGCTGTATTTGTGAGTACCGTATACCCAATGGTTATATAAAATTTCTATCTGTATTGAATAATATATATTTGTAATGATTTTGTAGATATATTTTTGCTGTAATTATTGTGGATATTATATAGGTACCTTCAGGGGTTTACTAATGGTATTAAGGTGTTAAAAATACCGAGGGAAATTAAATGGAAGTATACCTTTTTTCAATCAGTCTTGGGTTAGATCCTTTTCTTTCATCTTTTCTATCAGGTCTGTATTGACCAACTCTTGTTCTCTTTCAACCCTGACGCTAAAGTACTCGAATGCTAAGGGCCTTTGTCTTATACTTTTCTTTCTTTTTTTTTTTTTTTAAGGCGATGGTATCATAACCTAATTTTTATCAGTTGCGCAAATTATTTATTTTAAGTTTAGTTCTAATTATTAAAATTGATTCAATAATGGGAAGTACGAGATATGCCTATCAAAAATTCATCACCGTATTTTTTTTTAAATTTAACCACCTAACTCCTAAACGAGTGGGTTTATCAAAAAATTACAAAGAAAAAAAAATATAATAAAGAATGTAAAATTAGAAAACATGTGTCTCCACAGGAAATTTTGAAGTTAGCCGCCATGTTTGTCAATGAAGGCCATTTTTTAAGTTTGCAAAACGGATTTTTAATTAGCATGTAAAAATAATTAAGGTTCCCCAATTAAAGTTTTTCGTCGGATCAATAGTTTACGAGATGCCAATGGTGGCAATGATTAAATAAGCTATCTGATACAGAATGTTTTCTAACTATGAAACCTAACATCTGGAAGTGAATATTGGCATCAAAATAAACCAAATATTTCCTATAAACGTTTGCTAAATAAGCTTTGTTACCGTCTGTTGGCCATTTTGTGTTGTTTTTTCGAAAAATGGTAACTATATAAATTTTTTAAGTTCGTAATTTGGTATACACACGTTTCATACAACGGTTTACCAGTATACCAAAAATCAAAACTTATAAAGTTTCAAAATGGTGGGTGTTTACATTTTTGCAAAGTTAATGGTGAGATAATTAATATTGAAAATTTCAAACAGTCAACATTTCGACAATTTAAAACAATGTTTTGATTACAGTATAACAAACACACAGAACACAATTCTCATAAAAATTACGCCCAAGTATCAGACGCGTTTCAACGACAAGGTCGTCCTCTTCAGTGATACACCAGCTACACCAACCAAACCACAACTCACTAATATCAATAATGTTTTGATTCTTGATATACTGATAAAAATTTCTTGTAAAAAAAGTGTTCAACAAGTTATACTCGAAATCTAATAGTTATTTTTCAAATATACAAAATGCCCAACAGAAGAAAAACGAAGCGTTTCTGGAAGTTTATTTATAGGAACTTTTTTCTTTATTTTGACACATTTAAAATTTGGCACAACATTTTCTGAACACTCTGTTTAGTGTCGAAATACCGTTTGAAATTGTTAATATTGAATATCTCTAAAACCATTAACTGTATAAAGAATATGAAATAATCATAAATGCCCGTCATTTAAAAAATGTATATGATAAAGTTTAGATCCACGGTAGAGTGATAAAAGTAGCATACAAAATGTGTATACTAATTTTCAACTTAAAATTTTAAAAAGTGTTATTTGTTTTTTCCAAAAACTGAAATAGGCGGCAGACGGATACCGAAGGGTTTATAAAAAACTTTTTTATTTATTTTGATCCCATTAATCACTTCTATAAGTTACGATACGTATTATTGAAACACCCTGTACACCCTAAGATTTATCTCAGTAAAATTAGTATTAATTTATAATAAATTTTAAAATTAAATCTTGTTGTTATAATTAAACGCACATTTGTGTTTCATTGTGAAGGAAACGATCTAATAATCGATAGCCACGGAAAACATGAGATCGAAGCGTACTTTACTTAATACGTAATTTGGAAAGTAAACGAGAGGTAGAGCCTGGAAATATATTAGCATATGAAATCCAAAGGAAATAAATAGCCGGCATCTGTTTTGAACAATGAGGAGGGCTGAAGCTATAACATGTCACACGTGGAGTAACTCCATCTCAAGAGCTGTAAAGAAGTCAATATGTTCAACTTTATACATGCAAGATGTCGCAATAACTTTCTTACAAACAACCGAATAAAGTCACAAAACATTACTGCTATAATTGTTTTCAAAAGCATTGAATAACGTCGAGCAAACATATTGTTAAAATTAATTTTATTTATTATTGCTTCTCAGATGTAGTTCCTAGACGACTAATGTGTATTGGTGTTGCAATCCCAACGGATCTACCTTTATCTACACCTTTTATCGTGTAGTCTTGAGTGAGATCACCTTTTTTAATATTTTCTCTCTTGACCAACTATTGTTCTTTATCGATCCTGTCGCTATTTTATACTATTTTCTCCTGTTTTTATATAAGGCGAGGATCCTTGAGAGGTTTTGCACTTTTAAAGAAGACAAACCCTAATTACCGTTATGAATAATGTGTAGTTCTTTTGCAGGATACGATTGATGAAGGTCCTATTTGTTTATAATGAGTACTACAGAACATATATGGGGATTGGTCTTAAGTGAAATTAGGAATACTGTAGACCGTCGCATACCATTCTACCTGGTTAAGCTCGACTCCAGAAGACAGATATATAATTTTTTAATTATTTGACTTTTTCCGCTTATACGTTTTTACTAGCAAGTATTGAATATACAGTAATATTTCAAGTGAAATATTATTGTGCAGATATATAAATTTTTAGATTAAGATACTAAAATCTATGGATTTTAAATAAGCTTTGTTGTATAAGCTCTGGTAGCTATATATTTCGTTTGATTTCATTTAAATGTTGAGGGAAATTTAGCTTCATTTCAGTTAAATAATATTGAGGATAATTTAGCTTAATTTTAGTTAAATATTGGTGGTCGTTAGCTTGATTTCAGTTAAATGTTGTAGATAATTTAGCCTGATTTCAGCTAAATATTGAAGGTAATTTAGATTGATTTCAGTTAAATGTTGTAGATAATTTAGCCTGATTTCAGCTAAATATTGAAGGTAATTTAGATTGATTTCAGTTCAATATTGAAGCTAATTTTGTTTGTTATCAGTTAAATATTGAAGCTAATTTAGTTTGATTTCAGTTAAATATTGAAGCTAATTTAGTTTGATTTCTGTTAAATATTGAAGCTAATTTAGTTTGATTTCAGTTGAGTATTGATAATAATTTAGTTTGATTTCAGTTAAATGTTGAGGATAATGTAGTTTGCTTTCAGTTAAATATTGATAGTACTTTAGCCTGATTTCAGTTAATTATCCATAGTAATTTAGTTTGATTTCAGTTAAATGTTGAGGATAGTTTAGTTTGCTTTCAGTTAAATATTGATAGTACTTTAGCCTGATTTCAGTTAATTATTCATAGTAATTTAGTTTGCTTTCAGTTAAATATTGATAGTACTTTAGCCTGATTTCAGTTAATTATTCATAGTAATTTAGTTTGCTTTTAGTTAAATATTGATAGTACTTTAGCCTGATTTCAGTTAATTATTCATAGTAATTTAGTTTGCTTTCAGTTAAATATTGATAGTACTTTAGCCTGATTTCAGTTAATTATTCATAGTAATTTAGTTTGCTTTCAGTTAAATATTGATAGTACTTTAGCCTGATTTCAGTTAATTATTCATAGTAATTTAGTTTGCTTTCAGTTAAATATTGATAGTACTTTAGCCTGATTTCAGTTAATTATTCATAGTAATTTAGTTTGCTTTCAGTTAAATATTGATAGTACTTAACCTGATTTCAGTTAATTATTCATAGTAATTTAGTTTGCTTTCAGTTAAATATTGATAGTACTTTAGCCTGATTTCAGTTAATTATTCATAGTAATTTAGTTTGCTTTTAGTTAAATATTGATAGTACTTTAGCCTAATTTCAGTTAATTATTCATAGTAATTTAGTTTGGTTTCAGTTAAATATTGATAGTACTTTAGCCTGATTTCAGTTAATTATTCATAGTAATTTAGTTTGCTTTCAGTTAAATATTGATAGTACTTTAGCCTGATTTCAGTTAATTATTCATAGTAATTTAGTTTGCTTTCAGTTAAATATTGATAGTACTTTAGCCTGATTTCAGTTAATTATTCATAGTAATTAAGTTTGATTTCAGTTGAGTATTTATAATAATTTAGTTTGATTTCAGTTAAATATTGAGGATAATAATTTTTGTGAAAATAATTTATTTTTATGAAATAAGGAATCTAGTAAAATTAAAAACCAAAATTAGCTGTACTAGCTACTCTATATAATTTATCCACACTTTATTGTTCTAGGGCCCAGTATAAATTATCCTCCCAGATGGTGTCAAAGAGATCTTGATCCTTGTTCCTACGGCGCCACGTGAATTCACACGTTGGAATCTAACAAATCTCTACTCGTTCCACATTTTTTCTGATTAGTAAAATATTGTCCTTAATACACGCCAACAACCTTTCTGTCAGGTCAGGTTCTGTCTGTTCTATTTATGTCAATAGAAAATTGTTTACGAGTGGAAGTCCTCTTCTTGAACAGACCCAATGTCCAATTAACCTTAGGGGGCCTATTAATAATATGAACAATCCATCATTATCAAATAACTTTAAAACAAATACGTTCTGTTTAGGCTAGGGTGGGGGAGGTGGGTATATTTTAGCACAATTTTACCAAATCGTGAGTTGTGTTTTTGTGTTATAGTATGTTCCCCGACTACAAAAAAAAAATTCGTGATATTGTTAAAATATGCTAACACATTGAATTTGATTTAAGAAGGAGGTCATTAGGGGTGTAGAGCACTGGAGAAACGATATTCAAAAAGCATCTCGCTTTTTTTACTCAAAATGTAAATATTTGTACCCGTGACATAACTATCTCTGTACTGTTAAACCTTAAATACATTTTTTTTAAGGTTATGTTTACACCATTTCTCAAAATGTGGTGAACTTCTACGCAGCACCAGATTGTATAAAAGAGACACAGGACTAACTGCTGTTAAAAAAATTAAACCTCAGCTAAGAAGGTTAACGATCTGATTTATGATCTCGTCCACTTGGTCGTCCGCAGAAAGTTTCCCAGGGTGTTTCCCCTTCGCCGGCTTTACATTTCCGGCAAAGTACTTCCTGTATGGAGGAACAACCCGTCTAATTGGAGAATCTTGTAATGTTTGTGACTACTTAATTAATTTGTTTATCATGTTTTACTCGTTTATTGTCTAGATAGTAAAGGTAGCGCATACTTGTAAACAAACAAACTGTGAAATAAACAGCACAAGAATGTTCTCAAACAAAATTATCGCCCATACACAAATTAAAACTAAATTTAAGAAGGGAAATTTTATTATATAAAAACTGAAAATTTTTATTATTTCAACACGATTTGATAAAAAGTAATCTAAGGACAGAAATAAAATTGCCGTCATGGTTCAATTATAGTATTGGTGTAGCAATACCGATGTACACTAGCTGGATCTACTATTTTCTCCATCTAGTCTTGCTTTAAATACCTCAGGTCTGTTCAAGAAGAGGACCGCCACTAGTAAATGTGTATTAAGGACAGTATTTTACCAAGAACATGTGGCCCAGCCAAGGAGCCCACCAAATAAAAACTATAATAAGTATAAATTAGGATGTAATGGGAAGGGATTCTAAATAATAAAACATCAATTGGCACTTGCAATTTTGTTGAGCAGTGCAAGATTACGTAGAAGGGGGAAGAGACGAAGAGTAGAGGGCTTGAACCAGCGAGCCGGGAGAGAGTCTGTTCCGAGAGCCGCGAGAAGGTTCAACGGCAGACCGCTACGGGACGAGGTCAGTCCATTTTCGGCCACGTGCTAGCTAAATTACTCGATATGCTTTTCGGCCACTACTATGGCTTTATCTACCGTTATGTCTTTTTTATAAATTATAATTATTTCTATAAAATAAAAGAGAACATTTAATTTAACTTGAGTTGCGTGCGTTCATTAGCGTCCTAACCCGACTCCTTGGCCCATCCTGACAAGATTCGGCTAAAGTGTACGCGGTCTCCAGCCAAATATCTAGTTTGTCTGCCTGTTTATTCCTTAAAAAAGTAATCAATTTGTACTTTTCTAACACCTTGTATACATGGTTTTCTTACTTTCTGTCATGAAGAGTAGTGGGGGGAGGGGACACTGTTTTTTTTTATTATTTGAAAATTATGTTTCAAGGTAAAATTGGAATTAAATAAAATCTTATATATGCGTATTTGCAATTCATTCGTCGTGTCTCTCATTACAGCTGTTTCGTTTATCCTTGGGATATCGTCAGAAAAATACACCAATTTAGGTGTACAGTATTTGTGTTGAAATGATGACACATTGACGGGCGAAACAGCTGTAATAAGAGAAATAACGAAAGAATTGCATAAACAGACATAGGGCAATTCGGAGTAATAGGTGAAATATTTTAATATGAAATAAAATTCATTGATAAAATACAATTTAACCATCTATTACATATCTTATATAAATCAATAGACTTTATAATATAATTCATTTAGAATTGGAAACCTAAACGGAATTTCTGACGATATGTAGATAAGTTTAATTCCTTACTTATTAAGAACCCATAAATAACGTACGTCAAGAGGGAGGGAACTGGTGGAGTCAGACAAGTTGATTGATGACAAACAGGGTTCGAGTTACTTCTTTAAACATACTTACGAAGATTACATATATACTGGAACTGAGGAATTGGCACAATTGCAAACAAAGTAAAGATAACACGACTGATAAGGTTATGTATTATTTATTTCTAAAATGAAAGTAAAACGTGCAGAATAATTCTTTGTTTTAGTTTCTCGTGTATAGATAAAGTTACGTAAAGGATAGAAGAGTTTTTTGCTGGTATATCGATTTTGAGGACCAAAAAAGTTGATTTCGGAATAATATCTGTTGTGGTTTACGGCACGAACGAGTGGACCGATTTTAATCAAACTTGTGGGTATATTTAAGCCGTAAAACTAAATATAGTTTTAAATAACTAAACATTTACTGGTAGCTTTGCTTAGTATATTTACTGGTAGACATCATATCCCTGTTTTCACCTTTGCGAAATTTAATAATGATAGATGTTTAGAAAATATAAAAAGTTATTTTAATTTAGGAAAGTTGAACAGGTAGTCGATTCTTTACCAATAAAAAAACAAAAATTGTAATATGAAATTAATTTTTTGTCCAGTTTTTTCGTCAATACATTGATAAGAAATGTAGGAACTATCTCATTTCTAGATTTATTTTTTCCCATTAAAAATAAATATGAATCTCTGAAAGGAATAAAATTTCGTTTTTTAATTTTGTGTTTTTGATTGTTTTTTAATATTTGAGGAATTTTTAAATTTCGCAAAATTGAAAAGAGTGGATATAATCATCTTTCTATTTTCTCCATAATAAAGAAGTACGAAAAGGAAATTTCACGAATTAATAAAATCTCGTTTATTGCCTTTGTTGTTTCATTCTGTAGTTTTAAATGAATGCCATTTTTAAATTTAATAAAGATAAAAGGAGAAAATATATACAGTAAAATATATACAGGGTTAGTTTTAAGTCCCTTCCCCATTATAATTAATAATTATTAGACTATCTCTCAATAATATACCAAATAGAAGTTCTATTTTTAATTTCCCCAATTTTTCTTTAAACTAGAAAGCAATTTAAAATATCACAACTGGAAATGTTGTTAATATAAAAATAATTGGACCACAAATTTTGTGAAAAATAAATTATTAACTCATCCTTTTTTAATTCCAATTGCACTATATTTTCAGCTTAAAAAGGCGGTGTTAAACGAGATACTAGATGACTCTCTTTTTATTAATATTTTTAGTTGACTCCTAGATCTTGGACTTCCGGTGATCTCCTAAATTGTTATAGCACCAAAAACCATAGATGTTTCATGTGGCTAACAGCTTATAAGAAATAATTGTGTTGTAACCTTTAAAAAAAATCTGGAGGTAAAAAGCGGTTTATTCTTTTGTAATCTTTAAAATCCCACCAATTTCGATAGTATGAACCTTTTGAGGCACTGTGCTCTACTATCAAAGGCCTTTAATTTGATGTACATATCGACATATGTCATTAAAAATTACTTTTAACCCTAGAAATCTAAACTATCGTAAAAAAAAAAAAAATACGAGCGTGTTTTGTTTTTGCCTATTTTCCTCCCCTTAACCTGCGTCAATGGACTCACCCGTCCAGATCCGTGTCGGACTGGGGCCTCTCAGTCAGTCAGTGTTTGGCGCGTTTCGGTGCAGTTTGTCAATTTAGTTCCGCTGTTAGTCGGTCGTAAATTTTACGATAGTTTAGCTTTAACGTTTGGATTTTTCCGTTAACCGTTTTGATTTGACGGCCCTAAAACCATGGTTTCTTATAAGGTGAAAAGTTCAAAAATTGTTTTGCTACTATCTACTTGCCACGAAAAGCCTGTAATCGCTCAAGTCTCCAAGTAACCTCAAGTAATCGAGACCTACAATGCCACAAAAGGGGCAGTTGATACGATGGACCAAATGTGTCACCAAATGTCGTGCAGCCGTAAGACTAAAAGATGGCCTTTGTGCGTATTTTATGGCATGCTTAATATTATTCTTGTAAATTCATATGTCATTTACGTCACTAATGTACTGAAAATCGGGCAGAAACCACTGTCAAGAAGGAAGTTTACCATGCAAATACGCCAGAGCCTTATCGAGCCATGGCTTCAACAGCGGTTGCAATACCCAACTTTGACTCGCAAACTCCGCCAATCTATTGCTAATATCTTGAAAGTTCCGGTGCCAGGCAGGGCCCATAACCTTCCTCAAAACCTAACACGAACAATTTGTGGGATTTGCCCGTCAGTCAAGAGAAGGATGACAACAGTATACTGCTGCCGCTGCAACAAACCGATTTGCGCTGAGCATCGCGGAAAGTACTGTGTCGACTGCGTCGAAGACTTGTAAATGAGTAATTTTGGCCCAAACATGTTTTTAGTGATATGTTTTGACTATATGTATTCATTAAAGTTCAATTTTGTAACCAGAATATTTATTTTTTTTATTTTTTTATTTTTTTTTTAACCTGTCGTGAAATTTACGATAGTTTAGCATTAATGTAACTTTTGAACAGATTAGCTTTCTAGGGTTAACTTACTTTGGACTGTCCCACGTTGGAGTTAGACAATCAGTGAGCGCATCAAAACAATATGGATGTGCGGAGTTTAATTTTTCTATCTGAAACCATTAACAAAAAAGGTAGGGGGGGGGGAGCGACTTAAAACTCACTCTGTATATAAATTTTCCGTATTCAAACAATTGAGTAAAACCTAGAAAAAAAAGTGTATGTTTATTCTCCACATTTGTTTTTATTTTTATTGTTGTTTAAAGGTAATAAACCTCTCCTTAAAGGTAAAATAAAGATCCTTACCTCTCGATTGCTCTATTTTTTTTTGAAAGAGAGTTGAACTATCGATCTTTTCATCTTTCGTATCAGGTACTCTTTTGACCAACTCTTGTTCTTTTCCGAGCTATTAGAATATTACAGAAGTTATTTTATTCTTTCCTTCCTTTTTTAGAAATGACGATTATCGCCAAAGTGATAAAGGACTAGAAAACAAATTGAATAATCTAAAAAACGCCATGATCGGAAGAGTTGGTCAATATCTGGTAGGAAAATGAGAGGGATTTAACCCAAGAATACATGAAAAAATGTGTAGTTTTAGATCGGATTCCTCGGATTTGTTACGTCATAAGTGAGCCCCGGAGGGTAATGTTTTATATTATACTCAGGAAAATTTAAACTCTAAAAAACAAGTTTTACAACTGGCTATTTTTAATAATTTTTCCTGAAAAGTAGGCTATAACAATTTTAACGAAGATAATCAGAACAACCACCCGCTTGCCCCGCAAAATATCTGCATTAACTTTCTCATTGTTTTATTTATTTTACGATAGTACACAAACAGATTGATTATAAAGAAAAATATATACAATTCAAACAAATGTGGATGGTAAATTTAAAATGCTGTTAATATTAAAATATTGTTTGCTTTAAAATACTATTGATAATTAAACGTCACTCAATACATATTATTTATTCAATAATGTTTGTATTTTACATTTATTGTTTAATTTTATGGTGAGAAATACATATAGGAGATTATAGCTACATCGATAACAGACAATAACTGCATTGTAACAGAGCAACAAACATGTTTTCCAATTTATGTGCGCGATAAAAGATTTTCTCTTTATTAGCTCACTCACGATAACATTAAATTAAAACCCATTTAATCTGTGAAAACCTCGTCAAACCTGCACTTGGAAATTCAACAATGTCCTTATCAGAGTTAATGACGATTCCAGTTTTATCTTTGTTCTCTAAGCGACGAAAAAGTTATGAAAACTATATGGTCCAATATAAAACTGATAAGATATTGTTTGTGAGGAAACTTTGTCTTTTAATGGTAGGTTTATGGTTAGGTGTAAATAATAAATACAATACTTTGGGTTGTTTTAAATTATCGGATATAATTTAGTGAGTGTAATTAGAAGCTCCTGTTATTAAATAAATGATGAACTCCATTGCCCCAAAATTCTAATTTGTAAGAGGGGGAACAATGCATTAATAATGTAAACCCTTTTATACAGAGTGTTTCAGAACTCTTGTAGGATATAAGATTGTTCCCGGAGTTGAAGTAAACACAGAATGATTATTCATTTCTTTGAAACTAACTTTGTTGTCTGTTTGTCCACCATTTTTTGTATTATACAAAAAAAAGTTATATTTTTGGTAATAAATTAGATATCAAGCCCAAATTTAGTATATATATTTAATTATGCAATTTTTTAACAATGTACAGTACCAAAAACTACGAATTGGTTTTGTATTTTTTCAAAATGGGGGTCGTTTAACATTTTTTAAATCGAACATCTCGAAAACTTTATAAAAAAATTACAAGAGACAAAAATGTTTTTGTTTTGAATTTAATTTGTTTTTTTTTTTTTAATTTTGTGTAGCTCAAGGGATAAACGAGTTATTGTAAAAAAACTGAAAACAAATTTCTTGGTAATCGTCTACAATACCAAATTAGGTTAAAACCAAAATGTTTTTTGAATTATGATGTTTTTAATAGTAATAATAAAATTCATTGCCTAGTTTACCATGTTTGATTGTCAAAGTTGCTCATTCGGCTTGTAGGTTGTATTGTAATTTACACTTTGTATGTGGGCATATTTTGACCGTATCTTAGTATATTTTAATATTTTTCTTGATAATTTGAAATTTGGTGGCAAACAAGGGAAATATATACAATTACATATAATATTCTCAAAATCAGTTGTAAGGATTTTGATAAAATTTTAGCCCTGCGCAGCCTCTAAGAATCTAAATTAAACGAATCGGTCGCTATATTTCCAATATTACTTAAATGTGAGTAATCATTAAAAAAAAACAACATAAAAATACGTCATTTCTCAATACGCCATAAAAGGGCTGTCCAGGAACTATCTAAAGGTCACTGATTGCAACGATCTGTCCTCAGACCACACACCTGTAATCTTGAACCTGAGTCAAACTGTTATCTATAATGAAGTACCTCCTAGATTATGTACTAACAAAACAAACTGGTATGGGTTTAGAACGAGGCTTGAGAGTCTCTTAAATCTTAAAGTACCACTTCAAACACCTGATCAGCTGGAAGATGAAGTTGACCAGTTCATCAGAAGTGTGCATAGATCGGCATGGGAAAATACACCTCAATACGATGAGATTAGACATAACACGGGTAACCTGCCAATGGACATACGTGAGATGGTAATTGAAAAGAGAAAAGCCAGAAAAAAGTGGCAACTAAGTCGCTCTCCTGAGGATAAAAATTTATTAAATAGACTCAGTAACAGGCTAAAAGAAAAGATTCGGGATGCTAAAAATGTTTCTATTTCTACTTATCTTCAAGGCTTGACAGCAGAGAAAGATACAGACTATTCTCTATGGAAAGCTGCAAAAAGTGTCAAGAGACCCATGACACAAACACCCCCCTTAAGAAGATGTAACAACGAATGGGCTAGAAATGACAGAGAAAAATCGGAAATATTTGCGAAGTATTTGGAAGAAACTTTTCAGCCATTCCCGAATCAAGGTGTTGATTTGAATTTTGTATATGATCACAGAAATGACGAAATAACAATTAAGCCTGCATCCTTAAAAGAACTTAGTGAAGTTATCTCGAAATTAAATATTAAAAAAGCTCCTGGATATGACATAATTACGGGACAAGTATTAAAACAACTACCGAAAACAGCTACTCTTAAATTGCTGTTTCTTATAAATGCTTCTTTCAGGTTACAATATGTACCAAGGCAATGGAAAGTAGCCGAGGTTATTATGATTCATAAGGATGGTAAAGACCCAACCGATAAGAGCTCTTACAGGCCTATTTCGTTATTGCCAATAATATCTAAGATATTTGAAAAGTTGCTGCTTAAACGTCTACAACCAATAATTGAGGAAAAAGGATTGATTCCTAATCACCAGTTTGGTTTCAGGAATAAACATTCTACAATTGACCAGATACATAGAATAACAAATATTATTGAGGCTGCATTGGAAAACAGGAAAATATGCTCAAGTGTCTTCCTCGATGTATCACAAGCCTTCGATAAGGTGTGGCATGAGGGTTTGATATACAAACTCCAAAAAGACTTCCCAATTTGGGTGTCCAAGATCTTGACATCGTATCTGACAGACAGACTCTTTAGGGTTAAACATGGAAACGAATACTCGGAATTTAAAGAGATCTCTGCAGGAGTACCTCAGGGAAGTGTCCTTGGACCTACCCTGTACTTGCTCTTCACAAGGGACTTACCACAGGGGAAGGAAACAACAACAGCTACTTTCGCCGATGATACATGTATTATGGCATCAGCGGATACAATAGAGGAATCAACCATGAAACTACAAGATACCGTAGACAGGGTTAGTGCTTGGACGAAGAAATGGCGCATGAAATTGAATGAGACTAAGTCAACTCAAGTTAATTTTACAAATAAAAAAATCAATTCAATGCCTATTTTTCTTAATTCTAGGATAGTACCATGTCGAAATGAAGTAAAGTATCTTGGTATGATATTGGATACTAGACTAAATTGGAAGACACATATAAAAAAAAAGAAATTGGAGCTTGACCTTAAATATAGGAAAATGTATTGGCTACTTGGCCGAAGATCCGAATTAGATACCTGCAATAAGCTATTGTTGTATAAGCAAATTCTGAGACCTGTGTGGACATACGGGATACAGTTGTGGGGTTGCACTAAAAAGACCAACATTCAAGCTATACAAACATTCCAGAATAAGGTTTTGCGAGCAGCTATTGGTGCTCCATGGTACATCAGGAATGATAATATCCATAGAGATCTTCGTATGGAAACTGTCGAAGAAGTAATCAGGACTACTGCAGTTAGACACGCTAGGAGACTATGGAGTCATGTCAACTCCGAGATGCTAGAACTAAATAGTAGTGATGTTGTGAGGAGGCTTAAACGAAGAAAGCCTTTGGACCTGGTAATGTGATCGTTTATTCAGTGGAATAGATTGTTTTGTTTAACGTTATTATATTGAAATGAATACTACTAGATAAGGTCATAAAAACTTAGTTGTAGTTGTAAATAAATAAATAAAAAAAAAAAAAAATTTCTCAATATCGGCTCCACAGATTTCGTTCAAATTTTAGTGAAGCCTCTAAACTAAATATAGGTTAACATGTATTCACTGTTAATGAGAAATATGAAATTTCTACGAAGAGTATGACCAATGGACATTTTTTAATCCGAGGGGGGGGGTAGCCCATAAATTTATTTAGTAACAATAGCTAAAATCTGATATTTTATAATAGTTAAAAAGTTAAACTGAAATATTCACAGTTAAAAAAAAGATACGTAACCATCGCTGGAGATAGGATCGATGCACATTATTATTATTTTTCATTTTTAATATTTTAAATCTATAATATATTCTACACGTTTAATAATAAATCGTTTAATATGCATTCACGGTACATTGGAAGTATGAAATTACTTCAACAAGTATTAACGATGCACATTTTATAATACCGGTTTATAAAATTTTCCAGGGGGGGGGGTGACAGCCCATAAATTCTTAGTAACAATAGCTAAAATCCATAATTTATTTATAATAGTTAAACAGTTCAACTTAAATAAACACAGTTAAATGAGAAAGTTTGTGCGATATTTTTGCATTTATTATTAGTTTGACTATGTGTGGGAGTCTGAAAATGTTAGTGCAATATTTCTTAAGATTTGTAAATTTAATACGTATGGGACTACATTCAAATATGTATGGGACTGAATTTAAATTCAATTAAAATATTTTGAGACTTTAATCTCTTGCTTTATTTTATCCTTGAATATGGAGTTTCAACAAGAAATATCTGCTATTATATTACAGTTGTATGGGTATGTTGGAAAGTTTGTGTAATATTTTTGCATTCATTATTAAATTTATCACTAGAGGACTGTGGTGATTGTATGTGAACAAGGAAAAACCCCAAACCACAAAATAACACAACTACACAAAACTGTATATTGCGTTTATATTACCTTATGTACATTTCGTTAGCTTTGCTATCATCTTCAGAGGTACACTTCAATTAATTTGTTTATTAATTTAGTATGTAGTGTACCTCTGAGGATGATTGCAGAGCTATCGAAATGTACATAAAGTAATATAAACGCATTATACAGTTTTGTGTAGTTGTGTTATTTTGTGGTTTGTGGTTTTTCCTTGTTCACATTGATTATTAGTTTGGCTGTGTATGGGAGTCTGAGAAAATCAGTGTAATATTTTCGTCAATTTAAAATTTTAATATGAATGGGTGTGTAGAAGGTTTGTGTTATATTTTTGCATTGATTATTAGTTTGACTATGTATTGGAGTCTGAGAAAGTTAGTGCAGAGTTTTAATATGTATTGGTATGTAAGAAAGTTTGTGCAGAAAAGGTATAAAATTACTGGAGATAGATCTATGTACACTTTCCAGATGACCACCCCTAAATTTCAAATATATATATATATATATATATATATATATATATATATATATATATATATATATATAATATATATATTAGATTTTTCAATTTATATATATATATATATTATATATATAAATTTAAAAATCTACCATACTATTATAAACGTCAAATATTAAATCAAAATTTAACAAGTGAAAAAAAGAGCAAAAAATCACTCCCGTGGTTAAGATCTAGCCACGTTTCATAATATCAGTGTAACAGTTACTCGTGTAATTAAGTCAATTACAAAATCTAAAAATAACAAATATTGAAATATCTCACACGAGAGACCAAAAATTCAAACAATATGTTTTACGCCAAAACGGACGTGAATAACCGTGACGTCACATTTCATATTTTCATTTTCCCGAATAAAATAGTCCATTCCCAATATAAATCCCAGTCAGTTTAAATATATTTCCCCAATTCATTAATAACCATAAAATATTTATTTTCCTTCGCCTACAGTATCGTGTTACCAAACATGCAATATATGCATAAATATAAATCAAATACACTACATGTATTTATTTTATTTTTTTGTCAAAACGTAGAATTTAATTTCCCCTACTACTAAATTATATCGTTATTACTACCGCATGCTATCTCTACACCCGAGGGGACACTACGACATTCGTGTCGGCAAATTTACTGCCGCTGAGAACAACTTATATATATTTGTAACGATTTTATTTATAATATAGTTAGTTTAATATTCGTAGATGAGATAAATGCGTGATCTGTAATAAATTAATGTATTAAAATGTATTGGATTATGTAAGTTTGAGTTATAAACAGGGCTGGGCAGTACGTTGAAGGTTAAACACGGGATTAGGCCAGTACATGAGTTTCCAATTACTAACGTAAAAATTAATGTTGAATTTAATTAATTTTATACGGTTTTTCAGTCGGTAATGTATGCTTAGTTCATTCAATTCCCGTCACTGTAATTCTAATCTTCACAACCAGAGTTCGCTAACAATCGTCGTTATACTTATTAGTACAGTTACGTATAGATAAAAAATGGATTACAAAATGGCAGGTCTTTTGTGAATATATCCATTTGAGCCACAAAAAAACTGGTTTTGGGAACTATTGTCTCTTTGTCGTATGTTGAGTGCTCTACAGCCTAAACGCGTGGACCGATTTTAACGAAGTTTTGTATATGAGCGTATTTTGGTCATATGTCGATTTATTTTTTTCATTTTTTATAAACTCTAAATTTCCCATATTAAAATACACAAAAATACGATTTTCTCATAATCAGTTCTAAAGATTTTGATGAAACTTTGCTAAAGTGTAGCCTCTAAGAATACGAACAGAACAAGTGGGTCGCGGTGGAGGTGGAGGTAGCGGTGGATGCTACTAGTTAAGTCGCTGTCGATGTCGACAGCACATAGCAAGGAGGTTACCCGGGCTGCTCAGTCGAGCTAGGAAGTGAAGTAGTTTGATGAAATTAGATTGACAAAAAGATTGTGCTTTTGCGATGTTGTGTGAAACAAGTGATGATAGTGATGAAATGTCAGCTGTCACCAAGTGGTGGCTGATAGGTAATATACCCAACAGACGGTTTTCAGAGCATCCAATAAATTTGATGGATAAACCTTTCAAAATAAGGTGCTCCGATGTATTGTTGATGCACCATGATATATGAGAAATGACAACTTGCATAGGGATTTGAAAATAGATACGGTTAGAGAAGAAATAAAAAAGCAAGCAAGCAAGCACAGACAACGCATTGAACAACATGAGCATCCGGAGATACGCAGATTGATGGATACAACTGGTTTAATTAGAAGACTGAAACGAATAAAACCATTGGACTTAATGGACTTTAAACATTAAGGGAGTAATGACCAATGGGTTATTTTCCTTCAAAGTGTATATATTATTAAATGTAAATTACTAGATGGATTTGTACTCAGTTGTAATAAAAATAAAAATAAAATAAAAAATGATATTATTCAAAATCGGTGATCAATGTTTATTTTTTACCAATTATTCTTGAAAACGTAATATTTTTTATTTCCTAATTTTTACGCAAGGTTTTCAGTTAGACTAATAATAGTTATATTTTACTAAAATTTTAAGTATTTCGATAGAGACGAATCTGAGAAACTACATATATTTTAACAGCCCTATTTCGGATATTTGTTTTATTTTACCGTCATTATTTTGAGATATTGGAAACTATAAGTTTGTTTGGTCTCATAAAGGTTACACTTAATCATATTTTTAAAATTTCTTCTGAATATTTAAATATGTCACATTAATTGTGGTATTATAGCTTATATAGAATTTTTGTCTATGACTGACTGCTAGACATTTTTTAACAGAGTGTTTGATGTAGGCCATATATAATACATATTTTTTTAAACCGTATAAACGTCCGAAGGTAATCTATTTGTTTTTGATCCCTTATACGTTTCGGTATGATGCCATCATCATTCATATTTAAAAATACATATATTATAATTAAAAAAAAAACCTACAATAATTTTAGAATACAAGAAAGCACAGCACATTTTATTTATAAAATATTTGAAAAAATAAATCTTATTTTGTGGGTGAGACACATGGGTCGATATTTGTGTATCTCCACCAATAGCTGGCAGAGGTAAAGTATTTTAATTCAATTTTATTGATGGTTTGATGGTTCTAATAATAATATTATTCATTTAAAGTAACTGCTTTAAAACAAAATATTTTAATAAATTAAAATACATAATTATATAAGGTATTTCTGTAATACGCGGAGATAATTTAGGGGTTGGTTGTGTACGTCAAAATTAAGAAGAAAGATCCTATTAATATATTTGTTAGAAAAGCTTCTTTTACCAGCTATCCTCTATTTTGCTTTTTTAACTAAATAGTTTATATCTCTAGAACAGTTTAACTGATTGATTTGAAATTTTGCAATGTAGTCATCAAAGTAAAGACATAGTTTGAAAAGAACATTCAACTTGTTTCTCCATTCGTGGTACACCCAGCATTTATACGACTTTCTATTTATCTCAATCTAACTGAAAATGTCACAAATTATCTCGGTACAAAAGCACAGGCTTACCCTTTTGACTAAAAATGTCAGCCATGATATAATACAAGAATTTTAAAATCAATACAAAATCATAGCGTTGTGTCAGAAGTGGAAACATTTGTTGTTGCCAATTATTGCAAAATGACTTTATATTGATGGACTTTTTAGTGCGGTAAACATTTTCGTAAGTGGACGAACCTTTGTGGACCTTATCATTAGTGGACATTTTTTGATGAATATTCTGTTTTTGTAAACATTTTGTAATGGATAGTCTGTTGTTGTGGACGTTTTGTGATGAATATTCTGCTGTTGTAAACATTTTGTGATGGATATTCTGTTGTTGTGGACATTTTGTTATGAATATTCTGTTTTTGTAGACATTTTTTGATTGATATTCTCTTGTTGTGGACATTTTGTGATGAATATTCTGTTGTTGTAAACATTTTGTGATTGATATTCTGTTGTTGTGGACATTTTGTTATGAATATTCTGTTTTTGTAGACATTTTTTGATGGATATTCTCTTGTTGTGGACATTTTGTGATGAATATTCTGTTGTTGTAAACATTTTGTGATGGATATTCTGTTGTTGTGGACATTTTGTTATGAATATTCTGTTTTTGTAGACATTTTTTGATTGATATTCTCTTGTTGTGGACATTTTGTGATGGATATTCTGTTGTTGTAAACATTTTGTGATGGATATTCTGTTGTTGTGGACGTTTTGTGATGAATATTCTGTTGTTGTAAACATTTTGTGATGGATATTCTGTTGTTGTGGACATTTTGTTATGAATATTCTGTTTTTGTAGACATTTTTTGATTGATATTCTCTTGTTGTGGACATTTTGTGATGAATATTCTGTAGTTGTAAACATTTTGTGATGGATATTCTGTTGTTGTGGACATTTTTGTTATGAATATTCTGTTTTTGTAGACATTTTGTAATGGATAGTCTGTTGTTGTGGACGTTTTGTGATGAATATTCTGTTTTTGTAAACATTTTGTGATGGATATTCTGTTGTTGTGGACATTTTGTTATGAATATTCTGTTTTTGTAGACATTTTTTGATTGATATTCTCTTGTTGTGGACATTTTGTGATGGATATTCTGTTGTTGTAAACATTTTGTGATGGATATTCTGTTGTTGTGGACGTTTTGTGATGAATATTCTGTTGTTGTAAACATTTTGTGATGGATATTCTGTTGTTGTGGACATTTTGTTATGAGTATTCTGTTTTTGTAGACATTTTTTGATTGATATTCTCTTGTTGTGGACATTTTTTGATGGTTATTCTGTTCATGTAAACATTTTGTAATGGATATTCTGTTGTTGTGGACGTTTTGTGATGAATATTCTGTTGTTGTAAACATTTTGTGATGTATATTCTTTTATTGTGGACATTTTGTTATGGATATTCTGTTTTTGTAGACATTTTTTGATTGATATTCTCTTGTTGTGGACATTTTGTGATGTATATTCTTTTGTTGTGGACATTTTGTTATGAATATTCTGTTTTTGTAGACATTTTTTGATTGGTATTCTCTTGTGTGGACATTTTGTGATGGTTATTCTGTTGTTGTATACATTTTGAAATGGATATTCTCTTGCTGTGGACATTTTGTGTGAACCTTATCCATTAAAACTGATTTTCTACAGGACTTCCATTAAACGTCGTTGTCGTTTGTACGTATGCAGAACACTGAGGACAAAAATTAAGATAAGGTCGTACAATTACGTATAGGGGAGTACCTAAAGTGTGCTCTTTGAAAATTTCAATTCTCCATCTAATGGCACCAACTCCACTCTCTACTTCAACAAGTTACAGTCGAATAATTAGTCTCAAACTATGACCCCCCCCCCAATAAAATGATATTCGTATAGTTACAAGATTCGTCAGAACCAAGACACCGACACGAGCGTAGCGAGTGGAAGCTTCATTACATATGTACAGTTTAGAGGACCGCCAAAACTGAGACACTGATGTGAGTGAAATGAGTACAGATGGTTTAATAAAAACACTTCTAGGAGACTTGTTACCGCCTAGCCTACGTCAAGAAATTAGTGTTATACCGAATTAGAATACCTGGTTAACAACTGTCAAAACCCCTTGGATCTATCAATATAATTTAACATATCCTACAAGTTCTAAGAAAGAAACTTTTGTGTATTACATTTAGAGGTTCGGTTTGTATTACATTGTATAATTGTGCTGTGTAAGTATCAAAATGGCACACTTCAACTTAAATATTTTAAAAGATTGACAGTGTGAAAAACATTTCCCTTTACATGACTATTTTTCTCCCACTCGTAGCAAAACGTACAAATAAGAGTAATGACTATAGAATTTAAAAAAATAAATTTGTTATAAGCTGAGCTGCTTTTATGATTTTCAATTAGTTTGTCGAAATACGTAAATTTATCGAAATTGATAAAATAAATTTTTTTGGGACATTACTCTTGCGATGTGACAGCATTAGTAAGATATGGCGCATATTTTCAGGTGATCTTTCAGCCATAACCTCAACTAAAACATGCCCATGTGGTTTATATATTTCTTTTTAGAGGGGGGGAGATATGACAAGAAATATAGCGCATTAACAGGAAGAAGTCTTGCCAATAACGGTAGATAAGGCTGTTGATTTGTGGAGTAATATCCGATATAGCGCTCGTTCATTCACCTGTCATGATCTAGTACACCTTCGTGTGCAAAGGGGGATGTTTTTTTACAGCTTAAATTCAAAGAAATTCAATAATTTGCTGATTTTTAACGAGGGAAATAATGTTAGGATGTACGAAGTGTATAGACGAAGTATTTGAAACACGTGTGATCGCTGTTTTATTGGATCAAACGTTACGAAAAACTTTAAAAAGTTACTTTCGAGGATTTTTTGAGTTAATTCTAAATTCATTCATCCGTTATTTTTCCAAAGTAGCGTTCAGCTCCTAATTATCTAATGACAATATATTTTTATGGTGATTTTGGATTAAACACATTTCTCAAAGACTTTTTCATTCTAGGATATTTTTCGATATTTTTAACCGTTTAGGAGCTGTAAGGGTTCAAAGTTGTAGAAATGTTTAAAGCGTTTTCGCAGGTCCATTTTCCGAACGTACAGTAAAACAGTTGAAATGAATTGAAAATTGAAACATGGATAGACTGAAATGTATAACAAAGTATACAATATTTGAAAAGCAATATTTTGTTGTTTTTTTTTACTCACGTGGTAAGACTTAAAAATGCAACATTTTAAAGAAATTAATATTATTTTTCTGGATAAACATAGTCTTGGCAATACAATTTATAAATATCAGGTAGTTAATTGATACTCTTTATAACCTAAAACAGGTGTTGTGCAAATTTCACAATACAAAGAAGTTTCAAAAAATTCGGTAGATAGTTTTCGAAGAAGTGATTTTACCGATTTCCTTTTATGAAACGTTTCTTACAAAATTGTCTAAATACAATAACCTTTTCTTACAAAAGGTTTCAACACAGGCTTACAGTACTTTGTAATTATTACTGGATGTATTAGACTGGATGTATTAAACAAATATATTAATAGTGCTTAATAATACAATTTTCCATTAATTTACAAGATGTAATAAAAAACAGCTGTTGTAAACCAGTAGATGTTCAAGACAGTTATGATTACGGTTTTCTGTCGATAACTCTGTTATTCCTCAGCCTACAGAACAAATAAAAACAACAGCCGTGTTACACTTATTACATTGCTTTAGGTTAAATTTCACCTGAATTTGACTTAGAAAAATAAGAAAAATCGTTTCTGGAAACACCTTAAATTTTCTAATTTAAAAAACATACAAGTGGCTGTAGCTTCTAAACGGTTAAAGCTATCGTAAAATACACAAGAATAAAAAAAGTCGTAAAATAATATGTTTTATCCAAAAATAGGGGATCCCATAGGAAAATTTAGAGCTGACCTCCATATTGGGAAAATGTCTGGTGCTATGAAAACTTGGTAATACTGTACATCTAGTTTTAACTGAAGAATCCTGTGGGATTATCTTTTAAAGATTTTTGTATCTTTTGCATTTAATTAATAAAACAGCGGTAAAACCTGTATATATTTTGATTTTTATTTTCAAACATATAGGCTATATGTAGTAAAGAGAAAGTTATTTGGTGTCGAAAAAATCAATGTCGAATTTAGGAGGCTATATCAGTTATGAAATCATCAGAGTATATAAACGTGATTTAGGGAATGATGTCTGCTTGTCGTATGCGCTGTACATTTCAGCGCGTAGTTGTCATTTAAAAAAATCCGATTTTCTCAGTCGGGTCTACGATTTTGATAAAATTTTCAGTTATTGAAGCCTTTAAGGGATTCAAATAAAACGTATTGGTCACCATCCCTCTAAAAAACGACGTTTCGCGAGATATCCGTGAAATCTGCAAAAATTTGCCATATGTTCCTCATAATTAGTTAAAATTTTAATGACATGGTAACTACTTTCACCTGTCGGTAAAAAAATACAGTTCTGGAATGATTGGCAAAAACAAAACTGATCCCTGACATATCGCTCAACGATTTTCTCTGAGGACGTGTTTACACCTCAAAACTGATCTTTACAACTCGAATTACATTTTTATTCTACACCAACAAAACATTTCCTTAAATGAAAGTGGTTTTTGTAGTTTATGAATAGCCAGAAACAAAACTAAACCTATCATTGATAAAAAATGATGTAACCTAAATTTGTAACTATAACTTACATAGCGACACTGCTGAAAGTTTACTGTCAATGGTGCCTAGAAGTTTTCCTTAAAACTTACGATTTTGTCAAGGTTCCAACTTTTGTCCGACAACAGCTAAAGTCATTTAACTGACGTAACACAAATTAACTAAAATGAAATAAAAAACAAGATCATCTCGCAGAACTTCTTGAATTCAAAAATCTTGTTTTATCATATACAGAGTGTTTCTATAATACGTGGAGATAATTCAGCGGTATGGTTATATATAGGTTAAAATAAATAAAAAGTTTCTATAAACGCTTCTTTTACCACCTATCCGCCATTTTGTTTTTAAACTAAATAATTTATTATCTCTAGAACAACTTGAATGATTGAGTTGAAATTTTGAAAAAAAAAATCAACTAAAATATTTTAAACGAAAATAATTCATTTAAAGTGAATTTAATTTAAAACATTTTAATCGCCGCCATTTTGAAACGGATAATTGGAACAAGTTTAATTTTTTTTTCAAACCAAGTCTTTATGATGATGACTACCGTGCAAAATTTCATCTCAATCTATTAAGCCGTTTTAGACATTTAAATTATTTAGAAAAGAAAAAAAAAAAGAAAAAAAAGTATTGGTGGATATAACTGGTAAAAGAAGCGTTTCCAGACATACGTTTAAAAGAACTTTTTTATTTTATTTTGACCCATAAAATCATCTTCTGAATTATATCCGTTCATTAGAGAAACACCCTGTTAATCATGTTAACTAAATTTCCAAACATTATTGGTAATAAGTGTTATTTTAGGGATTATTTAAAGCTTTTTTTTTTGTAAATATCAGTTGTCTGAGGGTAAATGTCCGTGTGTAAATGTGCGTCAACAGTAAATTAAGAATTTCCAAGATTGAAAAATGTTTACGTAGTTTATGGATAGACGCTTACAATAGTTTCTTAGAATATGTTATACATGATTTTCATCTTAACATATTCTGTTTAGGCAATTATCGTATACAGGACCTTTTAGAAATAATTGAAATATATAATTTTGTCCAATTAAATTAAAATTTATTGTAAGAAGTGTTACAGGCTAATTTAAAAGATGTACAAGAGACGCTAAATATGCAATATTTGAGAAATGTGAGTGCAGTCTTTCTAGGACAATAGAATGTGCAGAAGGTGATGTTAGCAACAGGGTTAAGTAAATAAAACTTAAACTCAATGAGGGAAAATAAAAGTCCATGAACTTTACAAATAAAAATAGTTATTTGTGCAACTAGTGAGTAAAATGGCCCTTTTTTAAACGAGAGAAAAATGTTTAAAAAAGGCTTGCCGAGTGCGTCAATTTTATCGAGTTTAAAAAAGAGACTTTGCTCACGAATTGCACATTATACTTTGTCTACAGTTGTTATTTTGTGACAAATAAAAAATATATTTCAGCAGTAACACAATAGGGCGGGTTATTTGACAGGTTATCATCCTCTGAACTGTCCATATTTTAAAACTAACTACACAAAGTATAGCAGTAGTGCTAAACAACACATCAACACTGAGTAGAAGTTCTCACGTCAAAACTGAGGTTATTTTTATGAATATTACAAATAACTTAGGTGTATTGTTGAGGAAACGTGATTGCCAACTTCAAAACTCGACAAACGAAAAATACTCTCCGTGTACATACACTGTCAATCATCTTCATGAATAATTACTTCCTTTTTCAACTTTAAAACGTTGTTTTGTTGTTTATTTATGTTATTTTACATGTAAGAATTAATCTAACCTACATACGGGACATTTCCTGTATATTATAAATCAATTCAAATAAACTTAACCTAAATTTCGTTTTGTTCGGTTGCCATTCGGAGTGAGCAAAGTAGTGTGCAAAGTAGTGGGCAAAGTGAAACTGTTGAGAAATCAGCTGTTTTGCAAACTAATTTAAATGAACAAAATGCCACTTTGTCAACAACTGTAGACAAAATAAATAGTTAATCTACTAGTAGTAGTGGAGTTTTGACAAATGCAAATACTTTAAATATCAGATTAAAGTGAAAGGAACACAGAAAATAGGAAAATAAAGGTTAAATAAGTATAGAACATTGTATTGATTGCTTGGGTTAAATTATGAATAATAAAAACACATTAATTACATTATCTACAACTAGTTCTTAGACCTGCATGGACATCCGCCATCCATAGGGTCCGTAGTCGAGGGACGTTTTTCGGAATTCCAACCCTTATAATTGGTGCCTTTTTAAAAATCGAATCTCTCTCAATTGTTATAAAGTTATATTCTTAATACAAGCAAGAATCATCATAAATAGGTTAGGTTAGGTGGTGATTACCTGTAAATAGGCGACAAGGTAAGTTAATATGCAGATAAATTCTAAATCCATTCTATAGATACCAATGCCGATAAGAAGTCAAATTAAACACAGTACAAGCGTGTAACGTTTTGTACAACCATGGAATGAGCAATATTCATTTCTTTACTCCAGGAAATCAATAGAAGCAGTGAATTTTTATAAGTAAAGAAAATTGTACATCCCGGAAGTGTTTGCAAAAGGAAGCACGGAATGAAACTAAAATTTCACAAGAGCCAAGACAGATGGAAAAGTGAAAAGCGGTGTCGATAAATATCCCTCTTTAGGTACGTAATTAGAAAACTTGCACTTGTCAAATGAAAAAAAGTTATTCGTTTATCTAATGTTGGTTAAAGGGATACATGAACACAGATTTTTGCGAAAACGAATTAGACATAGAGGCTTAAACTATGGCGAACTAGAAAAACTAAGAGCTCATAATATTTGCATACTATTTTCTAAGAGGAAATATAACGGAGGAAGAACTTTTAAGAATTATCATTATTGCTAATTATGTTATTGTTAGACATTATCATTATTGTAATAATTATGATATTGTTAGGAATCATTATTATTATAATGATGTTATCGTTATATTATTACGATTATTGTTAATTATAAATAAATATTGAGCTTGACTTGTGAGATAATAAATATTATGTACAATAAAAACTACGTTTATTCAATCAAACGCGTTTCAACGACAAAGTCGCCATCCTCAATGATACATGAGCTACAATAACAAAACTATAACGCAATAGTTATTATTTTTGTTATTGTTTAGGGTTATAGTTTTGTTATTGTAGCTCATGTATCACTGAGGATGGCGACTTTGTCGTTGAAACGCGTTCGATTGAATAAACGTAGTTTTTGTGAGATCTAATGTTCGAGTTTTTGTTCTAAATTGTTAATATTGTAATAATAAATTAAAAATTCTAAGTCTAATTCTTATTTTAAGTCCCAAAGCAGTAGGCAGAGAGTAGAGTATTGTTGCGAAAGAACTCAAAAAGTGTAGCAATAACAGACTGACAGAGAATATTGGCTAATAGTCATAACAATATAAACCCATGACGACCTATTACCGGGGCATTCGTAATTGAAGTTACCGGCTAGGTAACCGGAGGCTGTATTCGGTAACTATCACGGTGCCAACTGAACTTATTGGAAGGGGACTTTCTTTGCGACTTCAAAAACGGGAACATGGTAGTAAGGATGAGAAAACAAATTGTGTGTTCTTGTTGAATATTTAACACGTAAAGTATTAGTGAAATTTCTGCCTTTCGTAACATAATTTAGCTCGCTCTGAATTGCATTATTCTGTAATACATTTTTAATATATGGTGATATATGTGCAGTAACGGAATTATGTTATTTTTGGAAAATAAATAATTGTAATATTTAATAAAGTTTAGTTTTATAAACAGCTTGAAATACTAAACATCTTATTACTATTTTCATTTAACTACCCATTTATAATAGATGGTCTGGATTAACCATTTTGCACCAGAAATTTGGATTAGGAAAACTTAAACTGATGGTGAATTTATGGTGGCGCACTATACATTGTAATAAAAAGAGTGCGATATAAGACGCGAATTGCTGGATTCATATTTATGCGAATCTTTGTAACGATTAAATAACAAAAATAAAGATTTGTTTGATGAAATATTGAAATATATCAGTGAACTTTACCCAGTTAATAATTAACTGATAACGTTAATACAAATATTTAATGTTGAATTAAAAATTATTTTATTACTCAAGTGGTGACAAGACGTTGTAGTTTCATATATATACAGGGTGTCCCGTAAGTAAGCTGCCAATATGTAGAAATTGATTGTGTGGGTCAGGATAAAGAATTAAAAAATTTCCGAAAACGTTTCTTATTCCAAAAATCAGCCATTTTGTTCTTTTACGAAAATAACTTTGAAAATAGGAAAGATATTGAGTTCTTATTTACTGCACATATTTTGTATGTTACGTTTTATACGGGTACTAAAAATAAATACTTTTTGTATACTTTCAAAATGGCGGCCGTTTAAAATATTTAATAATGAATATATCGAAAATCATTACCTTTACAAATAATTCACAAGAGGTAAAAAAGTTTCTTTTTTTTTAAACAAACACAAAACAGTTTTTTTTCCTTTAAGGTAAAACATAACCGAGTTATTGGCAACAAACAGAAACATAATAATTTCTTTGTAGTTGTCTATAACACCCAAGATTGACCTAAACTAAAATATTTTTGAATCCACTTATAATAAAATTTTAAAATTCATTACTTTGAATTCAATAAAAATATTCAAAATTTCCCTCAAATATTTCAAAATGGCGTATATTTAATTTTTAATTTATTTAATGACACTTCAAATTTGATTGCATGTTTGGACTTTGTTTAATAAATATAATTTACAATTGTTTTATTTCTGTACATGTTTTCGAGATATTAAGCACAAAACAGAATATGAAATAGGAACCATTTTGATAGTTAAAGGCCACATTTGAATTTTTTATCCAATTCAGAGCAATGGTTTTTAAAATTACAGTAGTTTTCAATGAAATATTAAAACACATTTTATGGTTAATAGGGTAAAAATCGCATTTAAAATTTTCAAAATTAAGAACATCATTTCATAACAAATGAAGGGATTTGATTTAAAAAAAAGAGGTTAATCGTGAGGTTTGCATTCTAAAAAGGTCCAACACCTAAACATCAAAATAGTGTAAAATAAAGTTCAAAAATATGCTATAAAAAATGATAAATGACTTCATATCTGCATGATAATGAAGAAAGTCTATCTCTTCTTGAAGCAGTTAACTTCGAACGTCGGACTCAAAAACCAACCCTTATGAACGGGTTTATTAAGTGTTATGTGTTAATGTTTAAGAAACTAATTAATTATTATTTCGATTGTGATTCATTTTAAGATAACTTGCAGATAAAATAGAGAATAGTCTCCTTGACGAATATCAGCAATGGTACATATAAGGGAACTCATGACTGCTGTGTATAAGGTCTTGGGTTCAATCTTATAGTGTGACAAAAAGTTATTGTGTTAACCCAGCATCATTATGAAAGTTATGATTGGTTGAAAATTCTTATTACGGAAGTTAAAACTACGGCTACTCGATGTGCTGACCACACATTTTCATACTGAAAAGCTATCTGACAAGGCTTTTGTTCGACTCTTGCGCTACAATTTTATTGAGTTTTAAATTTGAATCTCCTACATTCAAGTCTTAAGAGTACATTTAGGAGTTGTACGGAGTAGCCTTAAAGAAATTCATGGAAATCAACCTCTCCCGATTTATCATCCACCCTTAAAGGATGTTTACATTTTATGAGACATCTCCAAAATGTTGAATCAATCCGTCAAAACCGTTTTTTTAAATAATGCTTTACAAAAATGCTTCAAAAAGATGCGGGTATTATTCCAAAACTGGCTTAATGTGTTTGAGAAATTAAATAAATATAAAAAAACGGTAATTTCTAAAACTTCACAATTCTTTCTTTCCTAGGTGCATTGAAAGGTAAAAAGTACTTGCATACTTTAAGGGGCTAAAATATTTTCACAAAATATGCACACTATTTAATTGAGATAGCATCTAAAGCTAGAATATAAATTACATTAATACGTACTAATGTCATAAAGTGCATTCATCTCGCAGCATCATGTTGTGAATAAATTAAATAAAAAACCGCGTCATCAAGGAAAATCAAATTCGGAAATCTCTCACCAAAACAGATCTATGAGAATAGGAGTTCGTTACGTGCACAATAAACTAAATCTAATGGTAATATGAAAACGAATAAAAAAATATCTCATTTGTGTCACGGTTCATTTGCTTCAACTTCACCGGGTGGTTTTATCCTCCCCCCCCCCAGTCCGGGGTTTCTATACAAAATGGCTGACAATCCATCTGTAGACAAACTGAAAAGTGGTTTTATGTGGGTAAAGTTTTCAAAACTAAAGTAATTAATTAAAGTTAAATTAAAAGTTAAATTTAATTTTAAAAAAATTAAGTTTTAAAATATATTAAAAGTACTCTATTCAAATATATTTTGTTATAATTTTGGTAAAGCTTTTTTTAGAACTAGAATATTGTTTTTTGTGTGTTTTTTGTTTAACAGCCGCTAAATTTTTAGTTATAAAAATAATAAGGAAAACTCTTGAAGTACGGCCAAATATTTATAACTAAAATATGTCACTCGTTTCTACTTTACAACACACCACGACACACAATATTCGTCATTAAAAAAAAAAAACTTTTATACACAGAAAACGCAAAATCCTCGACATTTTGATCCATCACATAACTTTCTCTATACTGTATTCAGGTGAAAAAATAATACAAGTGAAAAGTCTACCTCCACTCCTATAAAATAAATATAATGCACTTACAAACTTTGTGATGATGACGGAAGATATAAGAAACTTTATCGGATGACATGTTTATTAAATGGAAATGATTGTATTACAAGAAATTCATTTAAAAGTCATTCTCTATTAAATACGATGTACCCAAGGAAAACTGATCGAAGTTGATATTATAAAATTTTATGTTCGTTCAGCCTTGAATTCAAATAGATTACTTATAGGAGTTACTGCGAAATTATTATAACTGTTTGTTTGAATTACTATCTTTTAGAAATGAAACATTATGAATATGAACATTACTAATTAGAAAATGGTTTTTGGAAAGTTATTATGTAAATAAATTTTATGGGATCATATTATGGTAAGGTGTTATTTAAAACACATACATCTAGGGTATCTATTATAGACAAATAAAACGTCAAAAAATTGTAAAATTGTATGAAAAAAAGTAAAAATAAAATAATAAAAAATACAACAAGTATAATAAGATGTATGACCAACATTTTAAAACCATAAATACTTTTAGAATCGTTAACTTTTGAAATACCTGCATTTTACAACTGGATTTATTGATATTTTATTTTAAAATTTACTTGGAGTAGGGAATTTGGGAAATTAAAAAAAAACAATACCCATGTTGTTGCGACATTTTATAGGTCCATTAACGTGCATTCAACATTTTCGGCCATTTTAAAATACTGAGAGATAAAAACCTTTCTACGAATAATTTTGTTTTAAATTTAATGACCTATCCTGCGTCAAGTGCTTACTGTGACTACACGTCTCGGATTTTCCGGGTCCTGGATTTAGGAACTGAACCCAGACGTCCTGGAATCTTCCTAGAAAGTCCCGGATAGTTCGTTTGGGTTATAGTAACCGGGTGGTACCATCGGAGGAGGATCCCTAATTCTAGGAATGAAGGTCTGGCCGATTCCTTTTTCGACTCGAAAAGTGTCACTCATTGTTACACAAAACAATAGCTGTGAATATCGGAGGTAAACATTTCAATGGCAGCACCAGATAGTTTAAGGGCTATTTTTGATCTCTGCTCTCCAACTATAAAATCTAGCAACTATTTAGTTTTTGAAGATCACTTCATTCACTTCCAATTCAATCCGGCAAGGTAGACAGACTGTTGCTTATTGCAAAAAATAAAAATAGATTCTCGACTAATTTTCTACTTGATAACTACTAGAGAAAGGTTAGGTTAGGTTAGGTTGAAAATGAATTTCACGGAATTGAAGTACTGAAATGAAATGAACCAGATAGAGTCGACTGATGTGTACTTCTACTGTCCATCAACTGAATTCTGAAATATTGAAAACGTCCCTCCCTAAACTGGATGGTGCCACCACGCCTGGGTAATTCCCAAGGCATCTAACAATAGACGTGATGTGTAGGAGCAGTAAAGATAGCCAATAGAAGGGTTTCGGTGACACTTCTTCAGGTAGAAATAGCAGGTCAGGTACGATGGTACCATCAGGTTACTATGACCTGTTCTTTTTAAGTAATGAATTATTGTGCTCAACTGACGCTCGAGTTTACGTCAAATAATATTGAATAGTAAAGAGTTCCATTTCGAGTTTGTTGGTGTACAATATAAACAATACTTTCATATTATAATACACCCTGGCTTCGACTTTCACCCGCCTTAGAACGTTTGCTTGATAGGAACCCCAGGTCTTAGTTTTCATCCATGAAAAACCCCCTGCAGTACTTAAAACGAATTTTAATCAGTTTTAATTTTTTTTGAAACACTAATTTCTGTAACTTGTTTTTGTTTCTATAAACTTCACATCATCAATGTCCTAGGAAAGTTTCTCCACATTTTAATAGCAAAATTATTATTCGGCAAAACCTAATAAAGTTAGTTTTACCACGTAATGATGGTTATATATTTCACTAGTCGTAACTCGAAAACTAAGCGTTTCCACTTTGGACCACTCTGTATATAAATATAATGCTTTATTATTGACATAATTCAAATCAATCGTTTGTCATTATGTGTGAATAAAAATAATACACAACGTTTCGAAAGTATGAATCAACTATCGTGATCAAGTTATAAACCTAGAACATGAAACATTGTAAAACATCAACACAGCCTAGTAGCTGGAAACTAAAACTAAAACTTAAAAATACTTCTAATTTTTTCTTAAACGCTGATAATACTTACAAAATCGTTTTTAAGTGTATGTGTGACACCCTCAACTTTAGTGAGTACGTGCTTAACAATCACTACACCCTTTCGTCGTGTAGGTAGGTTGGATTCCTCTCTTTCATCGATCCTATCAACTATTGACCAACTATTGTTCTCTTTCAACTCTGATGCTATTAAATTATTCGAGGGCTAGATGTCTTCGTTTCATGTTCATTGTTTTTTTTCAAGGTTTTTTTTTAATGCCATTAAGATGTAGGCAAATAACTTTCTTAATATTTAATAAATTCCAATATTTCGAAGTTTTTTCTACCCCAGTTTCAATGCCACCTCGCTTCCGGACATTAAACCTTGGATGATAACAATCACTGAACTGTCAGTCTAACTAACCTTACACATATATATCTTTGGACGAATGAACTTTTACAAAAATCGTTCTTATTATTAAGTCAACCCTAATTACTTTTTTTTTGTTTTGAAACAAGATTACATTCTTTCGTCATCATGCATTTCCCCCTTTAAAGCACACTTATATATTTATAACTTTTTCGTTTAACATTCGAGTTACTACAACAAAAACAGGGGATATTCTGCAAGATAAGGCGTGTAATAAAATTTTTATTACTGTTTTTATTGCCTACCTCCCTCGCCCACAGATACAGATCAATGTGTATCCAGGGAGAAAATTTCGAGGTAATAATATCTAACCTAATAAACTGTGAGAAAAAATTGCACTAACTTTCTCCCATCTACAACATCAAAAATAAAATATCTTGATATTAATTACAGACGAACAAAATTACTATTTTCTCCTTGCATTGGGGGTAGTTGGGTAAAAGATAAATATATTTAAATACACTCAGTTCTCCTACCTTCTGCTATAAACTCGTCCCTAGTAAATATCGCACCTAATTTAATCTTTTTTTTAACGGCTATCAAGGACGTTTTTGCCCCATAAGTTCAGACTCCTAAATATTTTCCTCCAAAATTTGAAATAAAAAATAGTATATTTTGAAAAATGAGCACTATAAAAACAGCTCCATGAAAACTTTGGTTTATTACGTGTTTTTTTACCAATAACTTCCGAACAATTCAAAGGAGTTAGTGGGCAATTTGATTACTGTAGAAGGCTATATTTTATGAAATATTTTATTATAAACAACATAGTAACATCAAATTTTTTAATTTCGTTTATGATAGATAAGCTTATATTCCGATTTATCAAAAAAAAGTCCTTACCTAAAAACAGCGCAGATATTTCAAAAACTACTTTTTTGTGTTTTGTGCTCAATAACTATAGATATGTGGATTCTATTAGATTGGATTATGTTTTTTGGAGGAAGAGATTCAAGATCTGTATACGTCAACCTGTGCTTATTGTAAACCTACTAGCAACGCAAGCCGTACTTATGAGACTCAAGAACTTCTCTCCTATGCTGGCGTCGAAATCATCATCTGACTGTAAAGGCCGAAGACGCACATGTAAGAAATTAAAACAATTTGATGGACAGCATCGTGGTGCTTACTCAGCTCCGCCGTACAATTTAATAAAAAGTTAACCCATTAAATGTTGCTTTCTTTAGCTTTGTAGGAAATGTTACATCAAGAGGTCTTATCGAGTAGGTTGAGTTAGTTTTAAAACAGTTGTTACACAGGTTGTAATATTCTATACTACTACTTTCTTGACGTTTGCAAGGCTCTACCGGTCGTCGTAGATGTGTATATTAACAAGTCTCCACTCGCTACGCTCGTGCTCTTTTCTTTAAAGGACAAAGTTCGCAAATACATTTTGAAAATAACTTCAGTATTTGTCATTTTAGAGACGGGAGGCTGATCCTCTAATTGTACCGCTCAAACGTTGCTTTCTGAGCCTTGCAGAAACTTCACTATTTGTCAATTTATAGATGTTAGGTTGGTACAATTACTTGTGTTATTGAAATTTGCATTAGGTTAGATTGGGTTGGTTTCCGATAAGGTTAGGTTAGGGCATGGGGTTAGGTTAGGTTAGTTGAAGAACAGAATAAAAATTGTTTGAAGTGTGCGACATTTTGACATATTCAATTCAATTTTTCTGAATCTCAAAAGGGCTCTACATGAGAATATTCTAGACCCCTATTTCATGTTCCCATCCGAATTTTGTAACTACTATACTGTTTGAGTAGGGACGACAACGACAGCGACGGATGGACCACATGTTCATTTATTCAATATTTGTACTCGCCTTCCTCCATACCTACAGACGACTTGATGGATGGACGGTTTTATCACTTTATAGGTTTCCTGAGGTCATGAAATGTAAAATCCAGGTCAGAAAAAGGTTTGTCGTCGGATAATAATTAAAGTTGGACTTTGCGTTTGTTTTGATTTTCTTTTGTAAAAAGGAAACACAAAATGCTTACTGCACGTCTAGCTCCGAGCTAAGCTTGATTTTATTAATAAAACATTGTTATTTTAAAAAGAAAGACTTTATAATAAAAAACGAGGGTTTTATTATCTCTCAGATATTCTTTACTTCTCTCTCCATCTTTATATAAAACTTAAGTTTTACAATAAACTCGCATTTTAATGTGTTCCTTTAAGAAGGCAATTTATTTTTATTCTGCTCTTGAACTTGTAGAAAATAATTTGAAGTTGACACTGGTTTAATTCTCCTAAGGAAATTAACGTACAAAATAGACTGTGCAAATACAATGCACAAATTTTCTCATTTACCAATCCAAAAAACTAAATACAAACGCAAATACCAATAAAAATATGAAAAAAAAATCCCCAAAGGACAAATAAAACACTCACAATTAATTAGAAAGTTGCTATGTACATTTCGGTAACATAGCTACCATCCTCAGAGGGATATAAAGCAATACTAAACTAAATGTTACAGTGAGATGACTTATAAAGGGTGAAGCTTACGTGGCGTTCTTCCCCCTTCATTGGTCAGACTGTTTTCCCCGCCTTTCTAGAAAGTGGGAGGAGCTACATGCCGTTCAATTTAACTACTCTAATATAAATTACCATAAAAAATTTTAAAAGCAAAGGAAATACATATGAGAAAATACAAGTAAAAATTACGTAATATAAATAATATTAAAACATTAAGAAAAAATAAGTACTATATGCCTTTCTAAAATACAAGTCAAAATTAAAGATTAGGACCTTAAATAGGTGAGTTTTAAGCTAATTTAGAGTATTGTGGAATTGCCAAAACAACAATTTAAAAATATAAAAACCATTTTGTTTGTTATCCTAAGGAAAAAAGTTTTTCGTACTTTTTTATACAGTAACGGTTATTGGTATATTCGAAGTTGAAAATTGTAAACAGTCGCCATTTTGAAAACTATAGAAAATCAAGGTCGCGGTTTTAGATACATTGATAAAATGTCATATAAAATATGAATACCAAAACTGGACTTGATGACTAATTTACTTTCAAAAATATGTATTTTGGAAAAAAAAAACAACTTACAAATGAGGGCTATTGAGTTCGTTCTGGGCCTACTTCAACCCCAGAAACAATCCTCCTAAATACCCGAACAAATTTCTGAAACAACCTGTACATTGTATTTTAATTTATTATTTATTTAAAATTTGTTTATCACAATAAAATTTATAAATTCCACAACTTGATGATATATCTCATCAAAATCGGAAAATTCAATATAATTCATTTTTGGAATTATTTAATTTTTTTTTTTGATAGCCTGGAGCCAGATATGCTGCCCAAAACCAATTGGAATTCAACAATCCAGATTACATACATATTATGACGTTATTCATCAAAATAGAACTATAATAATTATTAAATGTTGCAACATTGCATAAACTTCCTCACGTAAAACTAAATACGTGAATAATTGATTTCTTAGTTCTATTTCCTTTTAGGATAACTTTTGTATATCTATTCTTCCTTTCTCCTTATTCCAAAGGTTTGTGTACAAAAAACATAATGTTGCCTAGGTGCTACCAAACAACCAAATCCATCAAACTCTTGCAATCAAACAGTTTTTATTTTCATAATTATTTTACTCCCATATTTAAAGTGAATTGGACACGCCACATTGCACCAAACTTCGAAATTTTACACGAAAAAGTAAACAGCATTCATTCAAACAACATAAAAGACAATAATTACATTTTCTAGCTGTGAGAATAAATTAGATTTATTCTCCAAATGTAAAATATAAAGAACACATTGTCTCAGGACTACATTTAGATGTAAAATATGCTTTATATTGGAATAGCTACGAGGCAGGCAAAAGCTAAGTTATACAAAATCCCTCAACGGAACTTTCTTACCTCAAGGAAGTGATCATGAACTTGTCTGTATCAAAGACTTCACTTACCTGCAACATAAAGTTAAACATACATTACTTTAATACTTATTACACTTACATTAATATATAAATAAGTTATAAAACACTAAGTTTAAATAAATTATATCAACGAATGTTTTTCTGGATTTTTCCTGACCACCAGAGGTTGGTTTCGGTTGGGTTTGGTCAGGTCAGGTCAGGGTAGATAAAGTCATGCCAGGTTAGGTTAGTTAGGTCAGGGTAGGTTAGGTTAGGTTAGGATAGATAACCTAACATCTTCTTAGGTTTCTAATGTAGAGTAATGACTGAAAAACCAAGTGGTGCCTCGAGTGGTTTTTATCTTACTCCTCAATCCTTTCTTAACTTCTGTTCTAAAGGAATTAGCACACAATGCCCAATGTGGTTTTGGTTAGATTAGGTAAAATTGGGTTAGGTTAGGTCAGGTTAGGTTAGGTAACCTAACATCTTCTTAGGTTTCTAATGTTGAATAATGACTGAGAAACCATAAGGAACTTCGGGTGGTTTTTATCTTACCCCTAAATCCTTTCTTAACGTCTGTCCTAAAGGAATTAGCACAAAATTCCCAATGTAGTTTTGGTTAGATTAGGTAAAATTAGGTTAGGTTATGTAACCTAACATCTTCTTAGGTTTCTAGTGTAGAGTAATAAGTGAACAAACCAAGAGGAGCTTCGAGCGGTTGTTATCTTACCGCTCAATCCTTTCTTAACGTCTGTCCTAAAGGAATTAGCACAAAATGCCCAATGTGGTTTTGGTTAGATTAGGTAAAATTAGGTTAGGTTATGTAACCTAACATCTTCTTAGGTTTCTAGTGTAGAGTAATAAGTGAAAAAACCAAGAGGAGCTTCGAGCGGTTCTTATCTTACCCCTCAATCCTTTCTTAACGTCTGTCCCAAAGGAATTAGCACAAAATGCCCAATGTGGTTTTGGTTCGATTAGGTAAAATTAGGTTAGGTCAGGCCAGGTTAGGTTAGGTTAGGTAAAACGAGATTAGGTTAGGTTAGGTTAGGTAACTTAACATCTTCTTAGGTTTCTTATGTAGAATAATGACTGAACAACCATGAGGAGCTTCGGGTGATTCTTATATTACGAATCATTCCTTTCTTAACGTATCTCCTAAAGGAATGAGCACAAAATGCCCAATGTGGTTGAGGTGCAACCAAAATATCACCTTCTCTTAAGACATCTTAAAACGTACTAATGTTATGACTTGAAATATTGGCTTTGTAAACAGCGATGATGACCGATAGGTTTTTTTATCTTAAAACAACAAGAAGTGAAAATAAGAAAAAAAAACAGGACTTCATATGGCAAAATAAACTACCATAAAAGAAACAAATTACACACACACACACACACATATATATAGTTCTAAAAGCTTATAATTATAAAACTAAAATACCGTACGTTAGACTTTTTACAACGATCGTATACAATTATTTTACATTTAAATTAAAATAAAAACGAATTCCTGACTTTAATCACTTTAATTTCGTCTAGTATCAAGTTCCCAAGATAATAAAGAAACGACTTACCTAAGAGAGGATATTAAAATCTTCATTAGTTAGCGATCACTGTACATAAATAACCGGCTCTAGTGGGAATACTGTATGGAAATTCGGGCAATATACAAAGTAGCTATTCATTGTTCCAAGGATAATTACTGGACCGGAAGTTGAGTCGTGAATCAACGTCGGTAACTAAATTTTTCCCATGTACGAAGGACTTAGTTGGGCATAAATTTCTGTTTACTCATCAAGTACATGTCAAAGTGTTTGGAAATATCTTACACTTCACATAATTAAATTATTATAATGATCGGCGGCTTAAATGGTACAAACTATCTTCCTCACTGATCTCAAAATTTAAATAAACTAACCAAAACTTATTATCACAAAAAATTCAGTTTATTGTGAAAAATAAATGGACCACGGAGAATGGAAAAAAGTCTTGCACCGCTAGGTAATTTCTAAACGCGTAGAGATGAAAACGTTTAACCTTCGCCAGACCTCAAAGTGCAAGTCCTTTCAATTTTTTTGTGTTAAAAAATTTTCCCTTCTTTTTAAGATGATTAAAAGGAGGGACCTTAATTTCTTTAAATAGCAACTCTCATCGTGTAACATATCATTTTGAAAGGCATAAAAAAAGACAAATATTAGTGCGTTGGAAAAGTCTCTACGATATCTCTAAGTGGGAATACGGTGGCTAGAAGGTGAATTTTGAGAGTTTTCTATTTGTCATGGGCATTAATGGAAAAAAATAGCGACTAAATTTTTTAACAGTGGACTTATCTAACTAAATAAACTCTTTTTTTATGTATTTTGCTATTTTAGCAAACCGACCACAATTATTAAAAGGTGAACCCAATGTGGGAACATTTACACATCATGTTACATATAATTTTAAAGGGGAAACTAATGACGAATAAAATAAGTCTATACAACTTCTTTAAAGGAATTAGTTTTAATTTTAGTCTTGCTTGTGCCTTCTTTCTTGCTGGGTTAGTTCATGATTTCAACCAAAGTAGTGAACGCTATTTATTCTATACGTCATTAGTTTCCTCTTATAATTCTCTTAATTGATATGTCACATGATGGGTAAAACAAACTGCCCCATTAGTTATCCCCTTTGAATATTGAGACCTGTTTGTTAAAATAGGAAAAAACATAAAAGTTTGTTCATTTAAAATATTTAATTTGATATTTTATTAATTTATTTTTTATTATTAACCATGACAAAAATTCTCAAAAATTTTATTCCTAGCTCCCATAATTCCGGTTAGAGATATCGAAGAGACATTTTCAAGGATATCTTTTAAGGTTAGAGGTTAGAGATTTCTTTTATGACCTTCAAAATTATACTTCATACGATGGGGATTACTATTTGAAAAATGAATGTCCTCCTTTAAAGGGAGAGGGAAACATGTTTATCCCATAAAACGTGTTTACCCTATGAGGATTGGCGAAAATTAGAAGTTTTCATCTTTAATCGTTCAGACAATACGTAGGGGTTGCAAAACTTTTTCCACCCTGTATATTAAAATAAGTTCCCAAACTTGATTCGCTTGTGACAAACACATCCTTAGCGTAAGTCATATTAGGTCCTTAAAACCAAAGAACTCTATTTATCTAAAGTCGATCAATAATTATCAGGAAAGTTAAGGTTTACACAAAATTGTCATTAAGTTGAAAGAAAGTAAAAAACTGTAGAACAATGTAGTCATGTCTAATGTAGAAGCAAAGCAAAGGTCAAAAGCAGGTTAATAAAAAATGAATCGGTTAAAAACCTCGAGACAAAACAACATTTTTTTGTTTCCTTTCTTGGAGAGTATGAGAAAAATATATTATTAAAAAAATAATAAAAACAAAATTGTTTGGGGCTACTTCCAATAGGCCAGAAATGGAATTGAATTATAAATAATAAAGGTGCGTTGTGTGCTTTGGTTTGTATTCGGCTTTTCAACTGTTAACGCGCGGTCAACACGAGTTCATCCTCTACATCGTCACTCTATTTATTCTCAATTGTAGCACACACTGTTCTCACGAAGCTGGGTTAACAATGTAACTTTTTGAGCACACAAAGGAATCGAAACTGGAATAATGCGACAAAATTAGCCGCTAGACCAACCAGATGTTTTGGAATTGAAATATAAACAGGTAGAAACTGTCATTTATAGCATTATAAATTTAAATCACGAACCCGATTTCTGATTTAGTATAGAGATATATAAATTTAACTTATATAAAAAATCAGTGTAAAACCACTTTTCAAACATAATTTCCTTCGAAATAAATTTCATTTAACCTTGGCGGAGGAATACTTTAAAACAATTTTATACAGTCATTTTCATCTAAATGGTAATAGGTCGATAATGTACTAAAGGAAAAGACTTTTGGTAAATGGTAAAATTTTCTCGTTACAACACCATTTAAAAAAGAAACCAGTTGACTTATTTGAAGTTTAAGAAATATATATTTTACATAATGTGTACTTTAGATTGTATATTCTAGCAAAATTGATTAAAAGCCAGTTTTGATTAAATTCGTTTATTGTGATAGTAATTACTCAAAAGTTCAGGATCCCTCAGTGGATCAAGCGCCTAAAGTCGGTTTCACGTTCTAAATACAGTACAATTCTTATAAAGAGTCGTTGTGCTATTAGTCAAACCAAAAACATCACGCACTGACATGCACTTCGTAAGCGATCGGTTGTTTTTTTCTACCTGATATATGCCATACTTTATTTTTGTCTATACCATCGAACGATTAAGGATGGTTTCTTTGGTTATGGTTAAAATGTTGTGACTAAGTAAGGAATTTACCGTGTGCTTTAGACTAAAGTGTTTAGATTCAATTGGGAACGAAAAAATTATTAGTGCTATTTTTAAGTGAGGTTATGTAGTTAAACTGAAAAAAAAGTTTTTGTCAGTAAATATTTTAATGTAAAAAATTAATTTATAAATCTTTAATCATTTCGATTTTACCTAATCAAATTATTATTTCCTTGCAGTTGATTGTCAGCGCAACTGGCGGTGAAACGCATAACTAAAAAGAAAAATTGTCAGCTGATTATCCAGTGCAGTTTCATAAGACATCGGAAAACAGAAAACTTTCAGCACTCGACAGCTACTTTCGGTGCAGTATGACAAAAGAAGGTCAAGCGTGTGGTATCTTGTGTAACATGTAGGAGGACATCATGTCTGACACTTTAAATTTGGCCTAGCGCTAATATATTATTTACATCTTCGTCAAATAAATATACATAAATAAACATAATCAGAATAACTTCTAGCTTTATTTAATAGTCCACACTTTTTTTTTTTTAATTTCAATTTCGTAGTTTTTGCCCTTAACTAACGCGAGCTAATTTTAATTTTTACCGCTATATTTTTTCTATGTGTGATACAATGAAATGCATAAAACTATTTTTCTTCCTGAAATTTTTGAATTTTAAACACCCTTTTTAACTAGTTTATAAAATCACTGTGCAGCCTCACTAAACTTAAACGTGAGTTCCGCGGTTATGGTTTAATTACTCGACTGTTGATATGTAATATCAGGCAGATTATGGGGGGTTGTGTAGTTAACCGCTAAACTTTTACTTCCCTCCCCACATACAGTGGATGCAAATTGCAGCTATAAAACATAATCGTCCACGTACTATGCCGTGGTAACAAGAATTAATTATTTAGCCTGAGAAGATGCACAATCTCAGAAACTGTGATATATTCGGCTTGTACCTTTATTATTATAGGAATTTGTGTACGCCTATCACCAGTTTCATAAAAAGAAGTATAACCGGCTCATGTAGGTTTTAAATACACTAAGGATCTATTTATAAATATTCACCATTTTTTAATTTAGCAAATGTTTTCCAAATTATATTTAAACAAGTAATTAAAAAATCACATCTTAAATATGGCTAAATTTCTACAACTTTTAATTGCTGATTTTATCTAATTATTAGGTTACGTTTTAAATAACAACTCTGTTAATATTTTCTCATAATACGCAGGAAAGAAATTGTCATGAGATTGGTCAAACAATCTGTGATGAGTTTTTTGAGGTTATATCCGTTTTGAGGTTTCCTGAGTGCAAGAAATTGTTTTTTGGAATGATGTCCCTACAGCCCAAATGCGTGAAACTATCTCAATTACATTTGGTACGTGGACATATTTTTAGACATATCTCGAAATTTAGGGTAAGGAGAAAACATAATTTTGGTTTTATCAAAATCGGCTATAATACTTTGCTTGAGTGAAGCTTCTAAGCACCCAAAGTGGCAGGATATTTGTCGCCATATTTCAAAAAATGCCGGTTCGTAAATTATCAGTAAAACAAACCCAAAATCGGCTTAGAAACTGTTTATGTAATTTTCAAAATCGTTTCAACTGATTTCATTCAAATTTTAGTGAACTGTGAAGATTAACAACCCAATATTTTTTCATGTTGTTTAAAAGGAAAACCTCTCGGTCATCATCGGATTATAAAAAAGGAGGGAAAGAGCAAAAAAGACCCCTAGCCCTCGAATACTCTAATAGCGTCAGTGTTGGAAAAGAACAATAGTTGGTCAAGAGAGAATTAATGTGAAAGATGAAAAACAGAGATTTAATCCAAGACAACATTAAAGAAGATCTAGATCTAACCAGATTGGGTTGCCAAGATCTAATCTAAATTGCCAGGACACTACTGTGAGCCTTGAGTGTTAAAAGACCTAAATAAACTGACAGCTTTAGCGATAAACACTTCCTCAGTGTTTTCAATACTCATTTTTTGTTTTTTCTAAATATTTCTTAACCGTGGTACGCTTTTGTTTACGATTTTGAAAACGAGTTTGGGTCATTATTCTTTATATTACACTAAAATTTTACTTAAATCAGTTAAGCCGATTTTGAGAAATTTCGTCTTTTCTAACAGTTTCATGGCTGTTTTATTGTTGTTTTTACCAATAGCTCAAGAACCGACAAAGTTTACGGTTCTTATGCCGTAAAACTATGTTATGGTGAACCATACGTTTTACCAAAAAGTGGTATCAATTTTTTGACCCATCTCATAATTTTCTATATACTACAATTATTGTTCATGATTATTTTTGTGTTTTTCTCTTTTTTCATTACATTTTAACTATATTTTTCTTTTATTATTATTATTGTTATTAATATTTTAGTTATTTTTTACATTCTATTCAAGCGAATTTTGTATGTCTTATAATTATTTTATTTAAATGGAAATTACTTTTATTTCGTTAATTAAGTGTTTTTTTGTGTATATTTGAATAGTATTTTTGTATAGGGTTTGTTTCTATACCACAATTTGTTTTGCTTCTTTTTTTAGTGGTTATTTTTTGTTTTCGCTCCCTTTTTTTAAAATTATATTGTAACTGTGTTTTTTTCCTTTTTTATTATTGTTATTGATCATTTAGTTATTTTGTACAGTTTATTCAAGGGAACTTTGTATTTATTATTATTTTGTTTTCATGGATATTAAATTTATACATTATTTTAGTTCGTTTTTGTGTATACTTGTATTGTATTTTTGTACGGTGTTTTAAATGGTACAGAGGAGCTGATGATCCTTACTTACCTTCATCAATAAAGACATTTATAAATTATAACGTTATCACTTCTACAAACAAACAACTAAGGCAGATAAATTTATTTTTACAATAAAAGCTATAAAATATTACACAACATTAACAATATCCGATTCTTTATTGATTACAATTATTTAGAAACAAACTTTGGAACAAAACATCCGGAAATGCTTTCCCCTCGTTGTTCCGACTTCCTTCCTTAGACTTTAACATATTGTACAACTCCATCTCTTCCACAATAGACTCACATTTTCAAATATATAAAAATATAGTACGGGATGGAGGAAAATTTAACGCCATCGTAAACGTAAGTTTGATGGGCAAAGCCAACACAGCAAGTCCCATAAAAACCTCAGTGGCAACACGAAATACACAGGTACTAAGTTTCAATTCCATGACGCTTAGCCTGTCATAAACATGTGTTCCAAACAGTTTAATGACACTTTTCTATTCATTTTGCCTTTTATACGAGGACATGGTAATGTTTTATTTTATGTCAGTCCATTTAGTGATAAAGTTAGCGTTAATAGGTCACATAACCTAAAAGCAATCTTCTACGATGGTAATAATTGTAATATGGTATAAAATTTACAAATTGTTTCACAATAGGAAGCTTAATTTTTGTGTAGAGATTTTTTTTTTTTTAATAAAGATTAGGGAATGACAATCTGAATCAATAGTAAATAATGAGAGATGGGGTATATATAGGGGTGTCAAATACGTTTACCAATGCTTGTTTATTTAAAAAAAAAACGAAAAATCTGATTTTTTGAGATAATAGATGGTAAAATAGTCAACCCTAGAACCGTCCTGCATATTACTCCTAAGTGGCAGGTCTTATTAGTGCATTTAAAAACAGTTTTTTTTTTAATTCACCAAAGTATTAATATAACTCTAAACTCAATTTGTAACATATCATTCTTAGGGTTAGTGTAACCCCGACAACTGCCACTCAAGCCAACCACCGTTAATTTATAGTGGGCCTCTCCCACCACCATACCAAAGACGAACCTAACTGCACAGAAATAAACCTTGTGTCTTAGGTGGGAATCGAAGCCACAACCTTCGCTACCAATCCTTGATCAAGGGCCTGACGCCTCAACCCTCTTAGCCACTAAGACACTTAGTTATTTTTAGTTATTTAACAACACTTGAGTGATGTTGTCAGATTGCCTATCTTACCCCGTAGTGACATTAACAACCCGTAAAAGTTTCATTGGTTCACTATTAGGTATCGCTAGTCCTGAAAAATCAAAGTCCTAACTTTTATTTGTCTAGAGAAAAGTTTACACATAAATTGTACTTTCCTAGAGAAATGTTCAGTACAAAAGATAGTAGACAGAATATAACGAGTAAATTTAACGTCTCAAATATAATTTGAAAACCTTAGAACTGGGTGTTTATGAAGCCATGGCCTCATTTAATAAAGACAATATTGTCAAGTGTGATAAATTGAGAATATCTCCAGGAAGCAACTGTATCAAGATTATGAGGATGCTGGATGAAACGCGTATCAAAAAGACGGAGAAGAATTTCCAAGAATATGAAAAAAAGTGCCGAAAACAAGCTGATGTTGCTAAGAGTAGAATAGAGGATAAACTTGAAGAGGCAGAGGATTCAGATAACCCTTCTTACGCTCTGCCACTATTAAAGTTAGTTTACAAATTTATATGACTTATTGTTGTTCATATATTTATATAATTGTGTATTGCTTTAAGTTAAGGACATGGCACTATTGCGTATATAATAGCGCTTCTGTGACTTGTATGAATTTATACTATTGTATCATTGTTGCAATGAATGCCTATTCGAGTGTATAACATATAACATATAAAAATAAAAAAGTAAAATTTTAAAAAATCTACAAGAACACGTTTAAAAGCCATATAAAAAAAACTTTATGAGGTAAACAATAAGTTTATAAACACCTGTCTGTACTCGAATGTAACGAAACGATCACAAGAATCCCTTCCTATTTCTCCTTAAACAATTAAAAATACGCCTAATTAAATCTGTTAATCGTTTGAAATTATAGCAGATATTTAGGTATATTTCGAAGAAGTTTTGTGAAACAATAGAATTTGGTGATCGAAAAAGTATTCTCATTTCAACTGATTGAGAAAAACGAATACAATATATTTAATTTAAATTTATAAAAATTGAATGTTTAAATAAAATATAATAGTGTTAATAAAGAATATAAAACTCAAATCCAAAATGGTGGCCGAATCAAATAAAAAACATAATATTGTAATATATTAAATATTGTAAAAAGTAGGGGGAATTTAGCTATTTTATAAACAGAATAATTGAAACAACCAACAACATTCTTGTTCCTTCGGATTAAATTTCTAAAACAAGTCCTACGTGGTGCATTCCTTCACGAAGAAAATTTATTAACAGCTGATTGGATAAAATATATAGCTTTAAAAACACACTGCATCATTATCACCCTTTCCGTATCTGTGACTTTTATTCAACATAATCAAAGAACTGAAGAAATATCAATGACGTCAGAGTTTAGTAATAGTCAACTCAACCGAAATGGTTTTAATGATATTTTTAACGAGTACTTATTTTTATATGCAAAATGCTGTGACAAAAGAAGAATATCCACATTGATATACCAGTGACAAGTCGATTCCAATTTATTTGAAAAGAGTTCTTCTTGATACATGATTGTAGTGTGTATTAAAATTTATACTTGCAGGTTTTAAACCGGTCCGAAGTAAAGGAATGTTTGATTTTCTCTTTTGGTACCAGGTGTTTCAAAAGTTTTGCACGTTTATATACATTTTAAGTACCGGTACGTGAATAAAAAACACATTTTGGTGAAAATTTATAGGACTTTTTTATCTTTAGCACAATAGTCAGATAAATGGCTTCTCATCAGGTGACTTATGGTCAGAATATCAAGTTCCCTTCGAAGTAGTTCTAGATTTTGCAACCAGGATTCGCTACATGTGTCCTCACGATATTTTATGGGTTTCATGGCAACATTATTAACTTTGCGACTAAAAGATATAAAAACGTTTAGGATTTTTTTTTCTAGCTCGGGGGAATTTTGTTTAAAAGGCAACATTTTATTTCGATGTTACAGATCAATTCATGTGGTTTAAATAAATAAAAAAGTTATAAAAAAGTGTCTAAAATATATCGTTTGGCGTATGCATTTTTTGTAATTTAATTTAAAATCCTTATCTATGAAACGAAGTAGAAAATTCAAATTTGATAGACATGCTTAAGTATGTTTTTAACTGTGTGGAAACATTGAAATTCTATTCCAAACCGTTTTAAAATGGTGTTAATTTCTAGAAAAAATTAACTTAACAAAAATCAATAAATAAGATATGTGTTCTTTTAATTAAAATATTGATATTTTAATTTTTTATTTCTTACACACCAGGTGTCCAAATGTTCCGGAATGTAACTTTTATACTTTAAAAGGTAGAACGTTCACATTTTAGAAATGTTCTTTGTTGTAAAAACATCACTTTTTTGGCTTTTGAGTTATATTCAATCCCACCCCGAAATGGGGTTTTGTAGGGCAGCTCAAAATTTAAAAAAGTAAAGCCTATCGAGTCTCTATTTAATAGACCCACCCCCCATTTATTTAGAATCGAAATATTAACAATTAAAACGAACTATTAATTTTAACTTAAAACTTGTGAACCTAAATAGTTGTGTACTTAGTTCAACCAACGATGATTAATTTCGTCCAACACCACTTAAGACACTAACACCAGAGTCTATTACATAAGCTCTACAAAAGAGAACGAAGTTCTCTTGAATCTTCGAACTAAGTTCTGGTAGACAAGTAATTGCAATCTTGCTTCATCCTTACCACCAATGTCTTATGAACTTCAGCTACAGTAGGAAATTACCAGATCCTGATCAATATCCTGGTTACGAACGTACCACGAAGCGTTCATCGCATTCCGTAACAGCTTATTTGGGAACTCTGGATTTGGAATAGCGATGTTGGTCCGCTAAGCACATCCTCATAGTTCTATACCACAATACGAAATTGGGTTATCTGATTATAAAAAAAAATTTATGATGAATTGCTAATTCAAAGTATCTTCCTAGTTGCCAATTGTTTTTACTTAAAGCTTTTTATCTTGATGCACTCTTTCCACTTCTAGCATCCAGGCTAAGAACCAAGGTACTTAGCTTTAATTTGATCGGAATTTCATTGCGACTGATGTTGACTGTTGGTGAATTTATCAGATTTTTAAAGTAAAATTACAAATTTAATTTTATTTTAGTTTAATTTTCCAACTCCTGAACCATTCATTTGCTCTTAGTAGCTTATTGATAGATATTTTAACATTTTGTCCCACTGGTAACAAAGCTGTGTCGACAGTCAAGGCTGCTACTGTTACATCAATAGTTTTCGGTAAATCACTAGTACACAATAAGTACAGAATAGGCCCAATAAATGCTTCCCTGAGGTACACCAGCCTTGATATCCGAATATTAGTTTTGTTCTGATTAATCTCCTAGAAATTTTGAGTTCCACATATTGCTTTGGTAGTAATTTATTAATTTGTGGATCAGTTTTAGTTCGACCCTACTTTGTCGAATGCCTTAGATATATCTTGAAATATGGCTGAGAAAACCTGCGTTTCCTGTAGAGAGCGTTCCATAACATCAGCGATGTAATATAAAATAACAGCGCAGTGAGAAATGGTTATTTTACTCCAATTAAAAATGGCGACGTGTCAAATATATGCAGTATAGAGAAAGTTATGTGAGGCGTCAAAACATAGATGTTGAGTGTTATCAGATTTGAGGTTCTATGTGATATCTGATTGTCGTACGTGAATTGCCTACAATATAAACCACAGAACTTAAATTTTTATTGATTTTAACGCTTAAAACCTTTTTTTATACCTGTTATTATTACTAATTAAATAATATGTAAAGTGAAAAATATACCGCCTTAGATGGGAATTGAACCATTTACACGCCAATGCTCTACCAACTGTGCTACCCTTAATCGCTTCCCAGCATTGAGTTCAATTCCCAATCTCGGTCGTAAAATTTTCACTTGAAAGATTATTTCGACATGTTTTAATCACTTTTTTCTCAATGACTCAAATTTTGAGGTATCTGCCAAAAAAAAAAACAGAAAATTAAAATTACGATCTTGAAAAATCAGTTTGCTTATGTGTAACCTCTACGACTCATAACAAAATTCTATCTTTAAAAAAATACCGGTTAATGAGTTGTAATTTAAAAAAAAAACAACATAATCTCCCATTGGTGTTGTTACAAAACACGCGATTTCTCCAATGTCGTTTAAATTTTATTTAAACGCAGAAATTAATGATGCAACCGTACAAAAATTACAAATAAAAAAAGCATAATGGTTAAGAATAATTAGCAAAAAATGGACATTTATCACAGCCATTTAAAGTTAAATTTGAACCAATTACCATTTACGCTGAAGACTTGTTTATAGTAAATGTTGAGCTTGACTTATGAGAAAAATTATACAGTATAACAAACAAACAGAACACAATTCTCACAAAAAATACGCCTAAGTACCAGACGCGTTTCAACGACAAGGTCGTCCTCTTCAGTGATACACGAGCTACACCAATCAAACTATAACCAATCAAGTTTGATTGGTGTAGCTCGTGTATCACTGAAGAGGACCTTGTCGTTGAAACGCGTCTGGTACTTAGGCGTATTTTTTGTGAGAATTTTGTGTTCTGTTTGTTTGTTATACTGTACTTGTTTATAGCTTAAGGACAGCAAGTTTTACCCCTTATTTAATTTTTTTTTTCAAAAACGATACCCATGGTTTATATTCACAGTTTGACTACTGATATGACATTTAATCACGTTGATATATATATTAAAGGATGAGTAGAAAATGTATGCAATGTTTTTGCACCGATAATTAGTTCTCAATGAGTTTTTAAGAAAACCAATATTTCTTCACAATGTATTATATTTAAATTAAAGTTTTTTGGATTAAAAACAAATGAATTGAAATCATTCGAAACATAACGTGTGTAACAAATTTACAAGATATAAAAGCAGACAAAACAGATTTTTGTTTTTCTATTTTTACAAGACTTTGTTTTAATAAATAGAAGCCAGAACAAGATCGTCTTATCATGCCCCAGGGACACGCTATAACAATGGCATCGCGTTAGAGAATTCCTAAAATTGCATTGGCAAAACACCAGAATATATCTTGTTTACAATGTTGACAATATTAGGTGAAGCAGACATAAGAAGGGCGGTTACATCTCGTCCTAACGAACTATGGATTTATCTTTTATTAATTGCAAATACAACCAGATTTCTTCTTAAATATGATAAAATTAGACGTATTCTACTTAACTGTGAATTATTTATATCTTCACAATACAGAATAATTTTAATGGGACGAGAATATTTCAGAACCTAGATACAAAAATAAGATAGATACACAGGGCCGAAATCGCTGTTTTCAGTCTGCCTGTCATTTTGTCATACTATATCAGTACGTTAGTTTTATTTTTCATACCATGTATTAGAAGGTAGTTGCCACCCCCATTGACATGATATGTGACAAGACCAACTGTGATTGGCCGAGGGGAAAGTTGACGAGTATGGGGACGCCGCGTTGTAGTAGTAATTGTAGTTATTAAGGTTAGTGTGTATTGTTCCTCTGAAGATGATAGCAGTCTAATGAAGTGTACTTAAGGTGGAATAAACATAACTATACAATCTTTGTGTTGTTAGTGTTTTATTGTGGTTTTGGGGAATTTTCTTTCATTTCCATTTTGTGTTTTCAAAATAAAAAGAATCCCACCCCCATTGGCATGATATGTGACAAGACCAACTGTGATTGGCGGAGGGGAAGGTGACATGCTGGAGGAACGCCTCGCTGCAGTAGCAATTGTAGTTATTAAGGTTAGTGTGTATTGTACCTCTGAAGATAATAGCAGTCTAATGAAGTGTACTTAAGGTGGAATAAACAAAACTATGCAATCTTTGTGTTTTTAGTGTTTTATTGTGGATTTGGGGAATTTTCTTTTATTGACATTTTGTTTTTTACAAAATAAAAAGAATCTTAGGAAGTAGATAAGATACTGAGCGAATACTTTGTATACTAAATATTTATGTATTCGTATATCAGTATACCAGTAAATCAAGACTTTTTCGAACGTTTCAAAATGGCGGACGTTATAAATGTTTAATAACGATTATCTCGCAAACCATTGACATTACAAAATATTTACAAACAAAAGTATTTCCTCTTATATGGAAATACACACTACTATATGTAGTTTTTCTGCAGGTTAATAGGGTTAACAACAAACAAATAAAAACACCATTTCTTGGTATTTGTCTCCAACACCCAAGATTAACCAAAATATTTTGGATTTATTATAACGGTAAATAATATAATTTAGAAATTGGATAAAAATTAATATTTTATTAATCGTTTAAAATAGCGAATTAGTAATTTTAAATTTATCTCAGAATAATCAATTTGTTAAATTACATATTATGAAATATATTTTATCAGAATTTTATTTTATTGTTAATATGATTTTAACAACATATGGGAAAACAATTTTAAATATTTAAATTAGTATTAAAATGCTAATTTGGTGCATTTCTGGACAATGATGTTATTACTAACAATTATTATAATTCCATAATACTTTGGTTTAATTTAATCTTTGGTGTTTTGGACAATTACCAAGAAATTATGTATTTTGTGTTTTACCAATAACTCGGTTACTAACAGAACAAAGTTGTAAATATATTGTTTTTATTTAAAAATACAACTTTTTGTCTCTTGTAAATCTTGTGTAAAGTACAACAAAACATTGATTTATTAGTGGTTTTTAAGATATTTAACATCAAAACTTTTAAACGGCAACTATTTTGAAAATATCCGAAATAAACTCTTTGTTTTTGGTACACGTGTAACATGTAACATTCAAAACACGTACATACAAAATTTGAACTAAATATCGTAGGCCTATCTATTTACAAAGTTATTTTTTTGTGAATAAGAAAATGGCGGATGGATAAGAAACTATTCCTTTTTAGACATATGTTTATAAACATGTTTTATAATGTAGGAAACTTACCCATTAAGCAACGGGCGTAGCAATCGCGAAGAAATGTAGCTGGGTCTACATATTTCTTCATGTAATCTTGAATTAAGTTACTATCTTCCATCTTTCCTATCAGGTCTTTTTTGACCAACTCTTGTTATTTTCCGACCCTGATGCTATTATAGCACTCCAGGACTAGGGTTCTTTATTTTACGTTCTTTCGCACCTTTTTTTATGATCGAAACTTTTTTTCGTTTTAAAACAAAAATTTAAAAATATATAGCAAACCTCCTATTTGTTTCGAATCATCCGCTTAAGTGTGGGAACCAACAAAATGCTGTGACGAGAAAAACTTGACAAAAAGTAGAATCAAATACTTCAACAGATAAGATCGGTTAACATTTCATATTTTGAGGTTTCAATAAGCGAGACAGAAATTGTTAATTTTCTCTTTCATAATATCCAGTGAAATTAACCCGCCGTGGATGAAGCTTTAAAGTTCATTGTTTGAGATAAAGTTAAATTAATACATGACTATAACAACATCAACAGAAAGATTTTATGTGTTTTAGATACTGTATATTGTTACAGTTAGTTTTAGACTTTGTGGGGAAGTTCTATCGCATAGCGCGATTTATTGAAATATCTGAAATTAATTTTCGATTCATAGTTAGCAAAACTAAAACATTATTTTTTTTTCTCTGTTATTGAAGGTCAACGTCGTTTTATATAAAAAAAGATAAGAACTTAACGTAAAAAACCATTCACCCTTGAATATTCTAATAGTGTCAGGGTCGAAAAATAACAATACATCGCATAGGAAAGAAGGAGAGGGATGTAATCCAACACTACAAAAAAAAGGTGTAGATCCAGCTACGTATTTTCGGGATTGTCAAATCAGTACTCTCTAAAGTAATCCCCTAGAATGAGAAATTAATAAATAAAAGTCAAAAAATTGCACAGATATCTTTACTCATTCATCCCCAATACTGAAACTAGTTTTGCTAGTGCCACGAATATGTCCTTGGCGTAAATATTATTCTATTAAATTCGAGTTTAGAATAAGGCGTTCAACGTTATTTTTTCACAATGTATTATTTCTTAAAGTATGGTTTTTCACTCGTGTTTGGTTCTTTTATTGTCATATTTCCCTGAAACATGAACGAAATTTGTAGAGAAATTAATTATTTGACAACAATCTAATGTAGGCTATGATTTTTGTTTTTTACCGATTACTAAAGAAACGGAATATTTGGTGACCATTAAGTTTCAATCTGGTTCGTAGTGGCTGCACTGGAGCAAAATTTGAGATACCGAAAAAATAAAAAAATAAAATTTTAAGTGATGAAATATGACCATACACCAAATTCAATTAAAATCGGCCCACAAGTGTGTGTTGTAGAATACTGCAACAAAGACAACAAGCGCCTGACATACTTCAGTTCAAAAACTACTTTTTTGAGCTCAGGCGAACTCAAAAATATTTTCCATTTTGTACCCATTAAATTAATCGATTTTACTTTAAAAATTACTTTTTACAAACAACTTATATGAGAAGGTAAAAAATAGTCTCGATATTTTTATATGGGCGCAATTTTGAAAGAGGTTTTCTGGTTTACTGTATCGAAGACATACATAAGCTTATAATAACCCATTTTGGAAAACAGGGAATTTCACATATGAGTTAAGATCTGTAAACAAGCGGTAGAACAATTATTGTATTTGCGTATGATGACAGCGTATCAGCACGGCGCGTATTTATATTTAGATACAGTAGAACGATAAATTCAAATGACTTTCTGTCTGACTAAATGTAGTGAGTTACTAAAGGGATAGTAAATCCTGTAGTAGAATTAGTCTTTTAAATGAGACACGTATAAATCAGTCACAAGCTTTCTGGTATTCAAACAATTCCTAGATAAATATATCCCGAACTCTAGCGTTGCGTGTACGCATTTAACGTAACGAAATCACTACGAGTTGCGGTAAAATGAACTGCTCAACAGTTATAGTAACAACAAGACGTTTTACATACGACGTAGAGAGTAAAAGTGGTGATCGAAAAAATGTTGACTTCCGCTTTTTTACCTTCACATTCATAGCCTCAGAAAACTGGAAAGTGTTTCCGACACACCGTCCATAAGTACGATACCAACTACAAAAATTATACTATTGGTGTACGAGGACTCGGTAGCTTAGTATGTCAATGTAAGTTTATTGTACACCTTCAAGTATCTACTAGCAAGACAGACCAAAGCCTGTGCCTCCAATGAGGCTTAACAGATTTCCCACATCAGAATCATCACCTGGTTGTGAATCTTCCAGCCTATCACATTCTAGGATGATACGAATAACAGTTTCTTCAGGCCGTTTATATAATGCAACGGTAGCGAGAAAATGGGAATTGCTTTGGGGGTACGATTTTGGGTGGTCCGTGGATCTACTTTGATCATGTATTTCCGGGTCCCGATCGCGTGGTAAAATTAATATAAGTACCCTGGGCGAATCTCAACTTAGGCTAGCCATTTTTGACGAGTATTACTACAAACTAATTAACTAAAAATAAGAGAATTACACTAATACCAATAGGTCGGTCTATAGCAGGACCTTTCATGGCCGCGTATAGTTCGACTAATAAATTTTACGATATCCCAAAATCGCGATGCGCCCAGATATAAACCCTAGGGCGGTAACGGCCCTGTTCCTTGGGGTTTAGCAAGGCATGTTTGAAATTTACGGCACTATAATATAAATTTAATGAGAACGCTGTGAGACGTCTTGAGTCACCGCTGTCTCGAGCACTACTCTGCTCTTATCAGCTAGCCGGGCGGATATGTGCAGATTCACGAAGGGAAGGGGGGAGTGGTGGTAATCACCACAATAACCTACATATAGAATTAATATAGCAGAGTGTTAGCACTTGTTTCCACAAGTAGCCGAGTCCAGTAAGTAGTGTCATAACTTGTTTCAGACGACTTCCACTCAACTAACCACTTGATAAGTTGAACGGTGGTGCCTCTGACAAGCTCCTCACCGAGCGTTTGCCCAAAGTAATCCTGCCAAGGTTGATAATGGCACAATCTCTTAATGGCGTTGTAGACAGTAAAGTTTGTTACGCGGCTAGCTGATTCCGAAAATAGAAAGTAAAATTTAGCCTCTCTTTTATCCAATTCGCCCGTACGCTTATTACCATGGATACCCGCATGTCCAGGTAACCAGTTTAGGTTTACGGAGTTGTGGCAAGCTAGTGTATTAAGAGCCTGATAGCACTTCCATACCAGCTTACAAGATATTTGATCCTTAAGGATCTTGACTATCGGATATAATAACTATGCGTGTTTTGGTATAACGCTTAGCTTATAACATTAGTATAGGCCAGATTTGTGGAGACTTCGACTTTCCTAGACTTATGCTGAGAGTCTGGGTATAAGACTTTCACTCAAAAAGAGCTTTCTGTGAACCAGGCAAGGCTGGCTTGATTTAAACATAATCTATCCTTTTATTTATACTCCTTATGAGAGCGAAAACTTACCGAAAAAGTCCTCATAAAGACTCATGACATCTGAGCTCATATTCAGCACAAAGCCATGTATGACACTTTCTGGGCAGGCCCTCCCTCCAGTGCCGCGCAACAGTCAGTTTATAAAGACATTTGTTTGTTTCTCCCATAATGAAAAGGTCTAGAGGCAGAAGCCATAGAGCAACATTTAGTGTAGCTAAAGGGGTACTTGTGAAAGCTACAGTGATCATGATACAAGCAAGGCTCTGTAAGCTGGCTATCTGGTCTCTTGTCTTTGTCTTTGTCCACCCGACAAGATCTTCGTAAGCAACCTGAGGCTCCACTACCGCACTATATAGGTGTAGAGAAATATGCGGTTTATATCCCAATTCGAACCTGTAAAGCTGGTCACTATAAGCAACCATTTGGTTTTAAGTAGAACATTATTATTGTGCTCCTTACAATCTACTGTCCGTCCTAAGTATTTGACCGACTTAGAGATTGCCAGGTGAGATCCTCCCAAATTTAATCGGGAAAGAGACTCCAAGTTCTGTTTCGCTACGAAAAGTACGGTCTGAGCGACATTAGCTTTCCCTAAGACACCTAAAATTAAAATAAGAACATGAAATATCATTTAGGAGATTACACTTGATGGTAGAACCTTACTAAATTCAAAAAATCTAATTAAAAATGTCAAATTCTTGGCCATTAAAAAAAAAAGTTTTTGTTCATACCTCGTGTTAATCAACTATATAAACATACTAATTAGATAACAATTAGCAGATTTTAATTCCACATGTAATGTTACCAACCCTACATCTCTACAATGACAGCAAAGTTATTGTTAAAAATCTAATTTTTAGAAATATTAATCTGAGTTGCGCTTTTGTTAGCCGAGATTCTTCCATTTCCAAGAATAAATTGTTGAAAACGTTGAACATTGCCATTCGTGAACAAAGTCTACAGTCTTCCTTGTCTATACTCATCGTCAATTTCACTGCGGTCATTTTCAAACAACTCGCAAGATTTTGCAATGGCCTTAATAGTAATCGTATCTGTCAATAGTGGGATCGTAAAAATTTTACAGCGTTTAAACAATGTTACCAACAGCTGAAATCAAAATTTACCTTTAACAAAGACCAATAGAAATATACGCAACTTACTTTTTGACTACCCCACGTAGTAGTAACAAATATTCAACAAAGTATTTAAAATAATTGAAAATATTTAACAGAAAATATCGTACACAGGAAAACAACATATTGTTTATTATATAAAAAAAAATGTAAAAATTAATGAGTTTTTCTGAGAAAAATCCGGTCGCATAAAACTAGATTTCAATGATTGCTGGAGTTTGTGTCTCGGACGAGTGAATTCACAAAGGGGATTGAGGGGGTGTCACGCACCAAAACTTCCAATAACTTCGATAATAATTATAATAGGAGCTGCAGTCAACTGAATCTGCCGAGTTCACGCTGGGGTCTATTGTTTCCGTTCTTGTTTCAAATACAACTTGGACACGAATTCTTATAGAAATTATTAGTTCCAGGAATGATCATATAGGAACAAACCTGTAGGATTTCTGTGTTAGATTCGGGCCATCTTTTGTTGATTCAAATTGCAGTGTTTATCTGATGGCGAATATATAGGATGTTCCTATATACACGGAGAAAATGTCGGAATCATTTTCGTGGATAAAAATATGTTTACTGTCTGAAGGTCTATTTTATCATAGGTAGGTTTATTATATATAGGTTACAAGGTGAGTCAAAAATCGTATTGAGCTAAACAGAGTGGTTTTTGAATAATGTCTGTCTGTTGAATGTGCAGTGCTCTACATCTCAAACGTGTGTATTGTTTTTAAACTATAAAGTCATTTTATAACCCTGATGTCACATGAAAGTTCTTGTAGTTCTTTTTTGATCAATTGTTCTAAACACTTTTTTGATTCCACGTAATTAAAAAAATTAAAAACAAAATATACCTTCACCCTGTGTAAACATAAAACTCGATAGACTACTTTTCTGTCTGGTAATGAGTGATTAATACATCGAGTTCCCGTCGGCGTAGTACTTGCTTTCGCAACCAGAATTCGCTACCAACAATCTTCCACACCTGTGCTGGGTTTTCATCGTCACTTCGTGATGAAGTTGAAAGGGAAAGGATTCACTTGTTTATAGTATGAAAACTTTTAAAAACAGTAATTTTTTTAAAAAATTTAATTTGTCAAAACTTAATATATAAATATTAAATTAACAACTTAATTTTGAAAACTTCACTTAAATAATCAAACTTTTCTCTACAGAAGGATTGTTAACCCTATTGTATAGAAACCCCAGACTGAGGTATAAAACCACACAGTGAAGTAGTACAAATGAACCGTGATATAAATAAGATATATTTTATTCCTATTTTTTTCGTTTTCACGTTAACATTAGAATTCGTTTATTGTACACGTAACGAGCTTCTATTCTCGTTGATCTGCTTGGGTTAGAGATTTCCGAATTTGATTTTCCTTGACGACGTGGCTTTCCATTTATTTTCGGATCATTTTGTACAATTTATTCACTGGAGGACTTTGTAAGTTGAAGTTCAGATTATAACTTTAGTATGAACTAATGTTGCTTACATTATAGTTGTACACGATTTCACAAATAATACATAATGATTTGTTTCTGAAGTTTCTAAAAACATAATTACAGTTTAGCTTTTAATTTCGAAGTAAGTAGAAATAAAAGTAGTGTAATGGTTTAAAAATTACAACTCTGATGTCGATTGTACGTTTACATCCTAACATTATCACATTTTTTGGAAATTTTTTCTGTGAAATTTCTGGCCAATATCTCAAAAACGCTTATTTAGTTTGTATTGAATTTTGACGTTGATCTAGAATGTGGGATTGATGAGACGTTTGTATTCTTTATTAAAAAAACCTTGAACACAATTTCTCATACAATACGTATTAAACCAAACGCGTTTCAACAACAATGTCGCCATCCTCAGTGATGCTTGAGTTACAATAACAATATCTCAAGAATAGTTACTCAATTGGGTTAAAATTTCACCTTTTATTAGAAAATGTGGGTTTCATTAAACGATTACATATTAAATTAAAATAAACCTAATTTCAAGTATATGGTTATACTTAAACGAGTTTCAACAACAATGTCGCCATCTTCAGTGATCCATGAGCTACGCAGACTTTGATAATTGTAACTCGTGCATCACTGATGATGGCGACATTGACTTTGAAACTTCTTGTTTTAATAAACAATTTGAGAGAAATTGTGTTTCAGATTTTTTAAATTCCAATCATCTCACAAGTCCATATATACAAAAACGTATTTGGAAGGTTAAAATATTGCAAGCAATTTTTGCGAATTGTGAAGGCGGGGTGGTCCAAACGAAACGTAAATGGGAGTAAAAACGGGTATTGTTGTAAAGTGATGAACTTTGTTAATGAATATTTTTGGTCCACGATCTTAGCCAAGATACATCAAAGAATATATTTAATAAAAAATAATTTTTGAATACAATTGTTCCAAAATTGCAGCCGCTACAATGGTAACACAAACACGGAGCGGGAAAACCAAAACGCCAATAATATTGTTTACAAGTATCAAATAACTATAAAGTAACGTTTTCATTACTCAGTTTTCCCCGAGAGTTACTCATGAAAGTATTTAATAGGTTTAGAATATCCTGTATCAACTTTGTACGAGTGCATGCACGCGCGTTTGTGTTTGTGTGTTTTAAATGTTTTCAAAGATATTACATTCAAATAGAGCAATGCTTGCTTGTTTTTTTCTATATAAAAAGTGAAAATAAAGTCCCTTACCCCTTTACGTAATCCCACAGTTTTCATCATCGATTTCCGACTAAAATATGTTTGTGTTTACTCATATAAATTTGGAATACGTTAACATTTTTGGCCGCCATCTTGGATTTGAGTCGGCATTTTTAAAATGACAGCAAGATGTTTTGAAACACGATTCAACATCGATTTTCAACATTGAGTTCAGCAGTATAAATATGTTGTCGCTTTTCTTAAGTTATTCACGAAAACTCAAAGCATAAAAGTTGACTTAAATACTTCAAATGTAATCTTTAAACTGTGTAAGACCCATGTTACTTCTTTTGACTCACCTCAATTTTGACCTCAATGAACATCTACTGAAGTAGGACAGTATAATTGTACAACTGATTTATCATTACTAAAAAGCGTCTTGGTTTACTATGCAAAAAGGAGTTTAAAATATTTTGAAGTTATTTTAAGGTATAATATAACATGTACGAGTGTAATGTTGCATTGAGGTGAAATTTAAAGTCTAGTGTAGTGACATGGGTCTCACAGAATTAAAACATTAAAATTTCAGTATTAGAAATAAAGTAGCATATCAAACATTTCCTTAGGTTTATTGTGAATAACTGGAGATAGGTAAGAGATATCAAAAATTTCCGTTACTGAACTCAGGGTTGAACAACGATATTAAATTTTGAGCGAAATATATACCAATGCGTTATTTTCAGCCATTCACAGTCTAAAATGTACTAAAATTTGATGAAAATCGTTTGTCAATTTTGAGAAAAATGGAAATATCTACTTTGGTTTTAAATCAGCTACAATTAAATTTATAGTTTAGGGGATGAATCCAAATGTGGCTATTTGAGCTCGCATTTTGATCAATATCAGTCGATTTGTTTAGGCTGTTAGCTGCACGAACTACAAAGAGATATTATTTAAAAAAATGCAACACTTTTTTGTTTTAAGAGGATGTTGCCTTCAATATTGCTTGAGGAACAAACACCTCTACCAATGTGCCCAACTTCAGTCAATACCGCAGAACACAGTCAGTCTATACTGGGAGGCTCGGCGTCGAATGGCAGAACGGCCACGGACGGGCGTTGGATAATGTTAAGTAAAGTAAAGTGTTTTAAGAGGATCTCAAAATTGTTATTTCCACATTTTGATTAAAAAACTTTCCACGTAATGATCCTTAGGGGCTCGTTATAATGGTTACGGAATTAGAAATCCCGAGAGGCTAGCTGGATCTACACTTTTTTTTCCATATACTCTTTGTTTAGATCTCTCATATCTTTTTCAAGTCTCTCTTGACCAAATCTTATTCTTTTTCTGTCCCTGACGATATTATAGTGTTCCAGGGCTACGTTTTGTTGTTCTGTTTTTTTTTTTTTTTTTTTTTTTTTTTTTTTTATAAGATGATCATAGTCTACACGTGTTTCGCTTTTAAACAACAGCAAAAACTATGTAGTAGGAAATATAAACAACAACTTCACGTTGTTTTTTACCAGTTAGTAATGTACGAAATTCATGAAAATATATCAACAGTAAACTATCCAAGAAGAAATGATCCATTTAGAGAGGATACATTTTAAAATAGATTTATTACAGAACTGAATATTCGCTTTGTTGTACGATCGACTCTTTGTGATAACGTCACAGCAATTTTAACATCCATTATCTAGGAATGTGTGTAACAGGTTTTACGCTATCTCTGACCTATTTAATAACTCTTGTCTACATAAATATAAGTGCATTTATCATGCGGGTTGAATCCTGAATTGTTGTGACCCTTTGAAAGCACTCCTTTGAACGTTAGATGGTAGTTGATGTAAATTGTTTTCATTCGATATTAGAGGATTTAGAACGAGCTTTTTGTTTTGTTAGTAAGTTGTAAATTATTATTGTTGTTGTGGTGAATTTTGTTATGAAAATGTGTGTTACGGCCGTAGTGATGCATTTATTAGTATCACACTCTAACAGCGAGCCGATGAAAACAAAATACTCGTGTTTCGTTTTAGATTTAACTTGAGATTTTCAAACTTGCACAAAGTTGAGTTAAATTTTAGGTTCTTTGCGGTTGAGAATAATAACAATTTTAGTAAGACTACAAATAAAACATTATAAAAACAACGTACGGCATAACATTCAACCAGTCGATTGTATACAGAGTGTTTCTGTAATGTGCGGAGATTTCAGCATGGATCAAAATAAAGAAAAAATTTCCAAGTGACATATGTCTGGAAACGCCTCTTTTACCAGCTATCAGCCATTTTGTTTTTTATAGTAAATAATTTATATCTCTAGAACATCTTAACAGATTGAGTTGAAACTTTTCACGGTAGTCGCTAATGTGAATACCTAGTTTTAAAAAAGACAACTTAAATGAAATAGTTATTTGTGCAACTAGTGAGCAAAGTGGCACTTTTTTAAACGAGAGAAAAATGTAGACGCACGAGGCTTGCTGAGTGCGTCAATTTTACCGAGCTTAAAAAAGACACTTTGCTCACGAACTACACATTATAGTTTGTCTACAGTTGTTATTTTGTGACAAATAAAAAACACCGAGTAGAAGTTCTCACGTCAAAACTGAGGTTATTTATGAATATTACAAATAACTTAGGTGTATTGTTATTTGGAAACGGGATTGCCAACTTCAAAACTCGGCAAACGAAAAATACTATCCGTGTATATACACTGTCAATCATCTTCATGAATAATTACTTCCTTTTTCAACTTTAAAACGTTGTTTTGTTGTTTATTTATGTTATTTTACATGTAAGAATTAATTTAACCTACATACGGGACATTTCCTGTATATTATAAATCAATTCAAATAAACGTAACCTAAATTTCGTTTTATTCGGTTGCCATTCGGAGTGGGCAAAGTAGTGTGCAAAGTAGCGGGCAAAGTGAAACTGTTGAGAAATCAGCTGTTTTGCAAACTAATTTAAATGAACAAACGCCAACTGTAGACAAATAACATTAATTTCATGTTTCATTTAAATTGCCGCCATTTGGAAACGGATTATTAGAAGAAGTTGAATATTTGTTTCAAACCAGGTCTTTATATTGGCGTGTACTGTGCAAAATTTCAATTGAATCCGTTAAGCTGTTGTAGAGATATAAGTTATTTAGTAAAAACAAATACAAAATGACGGCTAGCTGGTCAAGTAAGCGTTTACGGACGTATGTTTGTTTTGACAATATAACCACCTCAAAACGTTTCTTGTAATGACTCTTGATACTATCACAGCTGATCGTTATTGTCGAGTTACGATTAATGTAAACATAACCTCCAAACGTTGTCATTATAAAAGTGCAAGAGAAAGCGCAATGCGTTCATTCGAATAAGTTCCGATATTGTTGTTCGATGTAGATATAGAACTCGATACAATCGATTACTCGTAAAAGAAGCAATTGATTATGATATGACATGTTTACTACAGGCAACGGAAGGCCCACTGTGTCGAATAAAGAGGTAGAAAGGTGGGTGTATCACTTCTACAATCTAAGAAGTCACTAAGCACAGCAGAAAATGAATTAAATATACATAGGGCTCTCTCTATGAGATTATTAAGAAATAATTTAAAATGATATTTCAAATGGACAAATTTTGAGCACAAACTATGTGACTCATGTGGAGCTTTGGTGGAAAATATGTTACGAAATAAAATTTGAGAATATCCGTTGCCACTTTGTGCCAAAAAAGTATGTTCACTATTGTAAATAAGTGAATTAAAATTTATGAAAGTTGTATAATATATTTTATAGAGACCTGATATATACTGGCTCATTTGGCTTGGATAAACTCTTGATTAATCCAAAATCGTAAGTTAGGTACAACCGATTGTTACAGATTTCAACGATATTTTCACAAAAGTATGATAATTGTATGTAAAATCAACAATTAAACACATTTTTTCATAAAAAAAACACTTATTTGTACAACACAAATACAAGACGACCTTTGAATGACTAAATTTTCTACGTTCACATAAAACCCCACTGACTGTGGACTGTGACTGGCAAAACCAAAGCCTCACTGGCACAAGAGGAAGCAGTTGACCACGCTCCAAGTCCAATGCTATCACAATATATTCTACGATGTAATTCAAAATATTAATATAAAGATATTATGCAAAGTAATTATCAGATATATAAAAATAAATGTAACTCAATCGAAAACTAAAAAATAAAACTGGAACCACCCCTTCCCCTCCACTTAAAAAACCACGTAAGCGTAATACAGTATACATAAATCTCAAACTAGCATAGAAGTAACTATACCTATAGAAAATTTATAAATATGGAGATGGGCAAACTATTTAGTATGTAAAAGCAGTGTTTGTGGTATTTATTTTATTATGACGTTTTGGGGGAAGATTGAAATCGAAATGTAGCAAACTGTCTAAGAAATTATTATATTTTTTTGTATTGGTTTACATCCCTCTGAGGATGGTAGCTATTTTACCGAAACGCACATAAGGGTTTATTAAACTTTCTTTATTGTTTTATTTGTGGTTTGGGAATTACTTCTTTCATATTTAAATAATGTGTTGATCATATTTCCAAATACTCTAGTGACAAGTATATTCATCGCAACAATATAAAATAGAATTGTTGTCGCGGTTTGAACTCTGTGGTGTCGGTCTCCCTCAAACGGCATGTTATGGAACCCAACAATAAAACCATATTGAAAATATGTAATAACAATATTAAATTGTGAGGCGTTGAACTCTCTAGCTAATAAATGATTTGAGCTTACATTTATATTATGCCTAACGATTAGAATGGATTATTTACAATTTAGTTATGTTTTATCAAAATTATTGTGGATTTTGATAAAATTTAAACTGGGAAAATCGTTTCAAGGATTTAACTTACAGCTACGAACATACTACACAGATGTGATTGTAAAAACGTTATTTTTTAGACTAAACCTTTCAAAACTGATTTTTCCCTATAAAACTCTAAAAATATTCTTACTACAAAATTTTGTCTATACTATGTAATAAACGGTGCAAAAATATCACACAAATGATTCCCTCAAACATCACCTAAACTAAACAAAAACAATTGAAAACTATTCCACATAAATTATAAATCGTAATTAAAAGAGCCCAATTAACGATATTTAGTTTTTTTACCGATAATCCACGGACCGACATTAGGTATTAGAGTAACAGCGACCAACATGTTTTGTTTAGGTGCTTAGGGACTTCCTTTGAGCACAATGTGACTAAAATAGTTATAGCCGATTTTGATAAAATCGTAGTAATTTAGTATTTTTAGGACCTATAAGTAAAACCAAGGACCCATATAATTTCACGTGAGTGTCCGTCCGTCTGTAAATCGCAACTACTCTACACATTCCACATATAGAAAAAATATAGTGATGATAAAAAATGACCTTGAGGTAGTTGCAAAACTATGTTTATTTGACGAAAAAATAATATGTTATCGCTGTCAAATTTAGTCTCAGATATCTTTCACCTTCACTTTTACTTGAAAACCGTGTGACCTACAAATAATATTTTTGTAATTACACTGCAGTGCGAAATCATATATTATAGTTTCTTGTATGACGTATACAAATTAATTTAACCATACAATAATGCGTAGCGCATAAGTTTTAAAACTATTTTTTGTGAAATGTAAAACAAACAATCCAATAGACATTAAAAGATGGATTGTAGTTTCATTGATTTCTCTTTATTATAAGGTAAAACCAAGGACCCTTATAAAATCACGCGCGTGTCTGTCTGTCTGTAAGTCACAATCAATCTACAAAAGAAGACCGATGGATATATTTCAAACTTTGCATTTATATTCTATGTATTGCCTCACATATAGGAAATATATAGCGGTGAAAAAAAAGTTACCTTGGGGTAGTTAAGTGGCAAAAAAATCGAGAATTTTTAATTTTTAGAAATATTATTTGTAGGTTATCAAATAAAACTAGAAGTTAATCTGAATACACATATGTGTATTCATTAACGAATACATAATAAGTTGACGTTAGACTAAATTAAAAGTGTCGGATCGTGCCCCCCCCCCCCCCAACTAGTTCACGGCTTGACCTACAAAGCTAAAGACAATGGATGTTAAATTAAATTGCACTGCAAAATCATATATTATAGTTTTTTGTATGAAGAATACAACTTAATTTAACTTTATACAAATAAGAAATGCGTAGTGTATAAGTTTTAAAAGTAATTTTTGTGAAGTGTGAGATAAATAATACAACAGTCATTAAGAGATAGATTGTATTTTCATTTATTTCTCTTTATTAGGGTCCTGTAAAACCTAGGACGGTTATAATTTCATGCGCTTGTCTGTCTGTACAATTTAAACTGCCGCTTGAAAGACTTCTAGTTAAAAAAAGTCGCGTGGTTTTAGCACACATGATCATTTTATTTCTTTTTTTTTTATATATTTACATATAAATTTTTAATAAAAAACTATTTTCATGATATAGCTAAAATATTCGACAAACTGAACTTTATTAAAATAGGTCCACACGTTTGGGTGCGAAGAATCACGACAGCTCATTCCAAAAACTAATTTTTGATTCATCTAACCACAAAATCGGTAGACTATATCCAAAAATTTAGCACTGATTTTTAACTGATCACATAACTTTATCTCTACTATGTAAAAAAACAAAAATCGAGAAACAATTTCACACCCTTTAATATCACGTTTTAGATATTACTTTTGTATTCTATTTCAATTTACCTACTCGCACCGCGACATTTATCTCGCCCCTTTATACATAAATATAAACATGCAATTATAGCCAGTGTTTGACCAGAGTTTAATAAATCAGTAAGCGTATAGTTTGTAACACAGTAGAGTAACTAATTGTACGGTAGATTGCGATAGGCTAATAGCCCCACGCACACGGAGCTAACTGTTCATATAATTGCTTAGCCCCACCCTGTCCTACCCCTTTACCACTCTAACAAGTCAACTTACTGTGGAATCTGTTAACGATATTGTTACAAATGTATTGTAAAGAGATAATTGAAGGGGAAAATATACTATTTAAAAGGTAGTTTATATCCTAATTCCGAATATGCTTTTTAGAATACTGCACAATAGATTAGGTTGAAATGATCACAACCGTTTAAGTGGCGTTTATTAGAAGTCCTATATCAGTTTTACTAAAAATTATTATTATTTGGTTTTAAATTTCTTTATATTTTTGTCAATTTTAAAAACATTTCCCTAGTAATTTTATTTTTAATAAAGGGAAAGAAATATATTTAATTTATTCTTTTAAGGGAGGAAGTTAATATATATACTCAAACCAAACCAGTTTTGTAGTATTAATGAAAAAGTGTACCTAAGTGTAAAAAAATCCACTTTAAAGCTGATTTTAAGAACATCTTTTATAACAGCCCCAAGGGTTTTTTTTGTTTCATTACTTTTAATCCCCAAACCGCTGCAACTTGATTGCGCGGCTAAGCGCTTGAAGCGAGTAGCACCGGCTATATATATATATATATATATATATATATATATATATATATATATATATATTGGTTATAGTAATATGTGCGCGCGCGCGCATGTGTATATATATATAATAGAGCGCCCGGCGTCTACAAAACGCGATTAATTACCAATTGAAAAAGACAGATTCAAAATAAAATAATCTCAGAGTACTCTTCAGGGGTGTTCAAAGATTAGTTGAGAGCTTTGGCAACATCAAAAATAATATTTTTACCATTCTTTTCAAGTAATCAAAGTTACCTATTTTTGCGATTTTCGAAACTTTATATAATTTTTATTCGAAGAATATCAATTTTTAAGACAAAATCACAAGAGTCGTTATTCTTTAGAATGGTACAATTTACCTCGAAAAAACGATTTTTCGAATTTGTTTCAAAAAATTGTTTAAAACATTTTTACCCACTTTTAGACCTGGCAACATGCAGATAAAAGGGAACCATTTCGAGTAAGATTCTGCAGAAACACTGAATCAAAATATTTTCCTTAACGGGGGCGACGATAATACCCGGACTAGCCTGAAATGAAGAATAGTATATTTTTGCACAACTTATGTGTAGTTAGATTGCCTACTATACCCCTTACATATTTTATGAATTTAAAATTTATTAAACTTTTTTGTATTTTGGTGTGCTGAATTTCAATTTGACAATGGATTGTACGTACCTGGAATCAAATGCTCTTTTTTTCTACTAAAGTACCCTTGAATTTTACTAAAGTTTTATAAGTTAGTAGTGAAATGACGGGTTACAAGTCAGTAACTTAATATATAAATAACTTTCAATCAATTTATTACTTTCTCAGATATACCTATACGAAGTTTTCTAACACGTGCGGAAGTTTCAAGTACACCTCTACAGGTTTAAAAGAGCGCAAAACAGCTTCTGTTACAATTGGCGTTGAAGATGGTGTTTGACTTATTATGTTCCTCTGTGAGACAGAAAGCTTGGAAGCTGATACTACGCCTAAAGGAAGAAATTACACCTGATAATAAGAGAGTACACACGCGTGAAGCTGAGGTACATAAGACACATGCAACAGTTTAGAAGTCTTAAAGAACAGCCGAGGATGGCCAAGAATATGCTCTTCTCAATACCTTGGCCAGCCCATGAAAGGAATTATTATAAGAACTTTGGATATTTTTTCGTTAGTTGGTTAGGAATTAAAATCTTTCGGTCTTCGTCTTATAAAAAAAGGGGGAAAATATTATAAAGATCCATAGCTATCTTATAGTCAAATTACGTCAGATCGGAAGAGAACAAGAATTGGTTAAGAGAGACATGATAGGAAAAATTATACAGAGGGTTCTGAACCAAAGATTAGATGAAAAAAAGTGTAGTTTTAGCTAAGATCTCTAGGATTGTCATGTTTGTATTCACTACAAAGTGTGTTCTTGAGGTTTAAAGGGATTTAGAAATATTGGCAGGTTTCTTTTAATGATTGAGTTCACTCGAAGAGTCCTAATGCATTTTCCATTCAGAAAAAAAATATTTGAATTTACTTTAATTATTAATAAAAATTATTATAATTTTTGTTTACCTCAAATTCAATTTTAATGTTTTTCCAATATATTTTCCGAAGCATAAATTAAAAAAGTAATGATTTGTCAGAAAGGACTATTCTCTTGAATTTAGTCATTTGAAAGACGTAGAAGTTGGCTCAAAATATTTCCGAATTGTCACAAAATCGTTACGTAAAATATATCACGCTATGGGAATTTTACAAGATCTCACAACCTCCCAAAACAATTCCGCTTAATCTCACAAAAGTGTTCTGCAATTTAAAAAAATAAACTTGATCTGTTTAACGTGTAATAAAGAACTACAAGTTTGAAATCCATAATTCCTAAATAGTTATAATAAACTAGAAAATAGATATTTAAGATAAAAGAATTGACTTCTGTCTGTTGATCGTTATCTAAATAAGAACACATGATTTAATGGTCAGAATGAAGTTGTCTAGATTTATCTTTAAACAGGTTTAAATATTCCATCATTCTTCATATTTATTAAACAACTTGTATTCCAAGTTCTGGTAATTAACCAGCTTTGAAGTATGCTATTTAGACTGTAGGGGCGGGTATTCGTTATTGAGTTGAGATGAAATTAGTTTAGATTTTTGAAGATTATATTCTGTCACTTACATTATACTCGTAGTTTAAACAAAATCTGTTCATAAATTCTTGTATTTTTACTTTACACAATCCTGAATTTAAGGTATTTTGTTGATAACGTTTTATTTTCCTACAACTTCTATTTATAATTATTCAAAAGGACTATATTTTGGACAATACGCGTTTTAAAAGATGACGAGTAAAAAATTTATAAATTTATATTTTTGACAAATTATCTAAAAACATCACTCATTAGGTTATTATTATTATTTTATTTCTTTTTTTTCACTTTTTTGTATATACACTATTTTATTGTTTATAAATTCTTGTACTTTTACTTTACACAATCCTGAATTTAGGATAATTTGTTTACAACTTTTTGATTTTCTACCTCTCCTTTTTGAACTTTTTTTAAAAATACGCTACAAGAGTAAAAATTTCACATATATGACCAAACTATCAAAAAAAATACCTTTTCCATGTTCTCTTTTTTTCACTTTTTATTATGTAAACTATTTTATTGTTTTACAAATTCTTGTATTTTTATTTTACACGAAATAAAATTTCCTGAATTTACAAAATTGTATTAATAATTTTTTTATTTCCTACCTTTCCTTTTTGGACGTTATCGAACGGACTATATCTTAGAAAATATGTGTTTAAAACAAAAAACGATGAGCGCAATATTCATATTTTTGACCAAGTTATCTAAAAACACCTTTTCATGTTTTTATTTTTACTTTTTGGTACCCATAACTATTTTATTGTTTATAAATTCTTGTATTTTTATTTTACACAATCCTGGTTTTATGAAATTTTGTTATTAACTTTTTGATATATTACCACTCTTTTTTGGATTTTATGGAACAGATAATACGTGTTTTTATAAGAAATTGACAAGAGTAAAAGAAATTATATTGTCGAGAAAATTATATAAAAAGACCTAACGTAGGTTATTTTCCCCACTTTTTAAAACGATAACAATTTTATTTTTTAAACTAAAATATTTTTCCCTGACTTGACCAGACGTTATTATGAATTTCTCCGGTTATTTTTTTTTTATGTCATTTTTAATATAACTACACTATTATGTAAACCGACGTACACCGACAAGAAAGTTTAAATTAATATGCATATCACGTATTTTGGAACCGTGTTTACTCAGAACAAGACATCTTTTCTTGAACAAGTTTTCACTGTAAACTTAATCAATTCTAAAGATTGAAATTGACGGCTTCTAAATTGTTTCCAAGGGGTTATGTGTGTAATCACACTTAGGGAGGATTATGAATGGTGTCTTTTCCCAATCCAGTCAGTCAGTCAACGATCGGTACTCTGGGGAGTGGGAAGGTGGGGAAGGGTCGTGGCGCCGAGTTGTATTGTGAGGTTTCCATGGAAATGTCTTTGCTTTTCGTACAAGATAGACTTCCACTACCACTTTAATTAGTCCTCCATTACATGGCGACAAGTGCTGCATCCCAATAGTTGACAAACAAATTCCTTGCTACACGCTTTGAATTAGAAATCGACGCATTTTCATTACAACCGACTTTGTAAGGGATTTACATGGTAATTGAAAGACTTTTTAAATTTTTGTTTGTTAAAACTAAATAATCAAATAAATATATAAGTAAACGTTCAAATACGTTCTATAAATACAGAGTTTATTTCATTTATGGAGGTATTTTAGAAACCATCCCTTACCAATAAATACAATCTACCAATTTTCTCATACATTGTATTTTTTCAGGAAACGAGGTGGAGTATTGTAATAGAAATGATATCGTTTCATTGGCTGTAATATTTTTGGACATGCCTTAGGCTTTTTTCTGTCTCTTTTAATAACTTTCAACATCATGTAGTCCCTCTATTTTAGACTTTAAATGAACTCAGTTTTTTGTACGTTTACTCAGCTTTAATAATTGTAAACACAATTTTTACCTGTGCAATTTCTAATAGAAAGGACTAAATAATAAAAAAAATCGCAACTACGTTGTTGACTATCATACAATCTTTGACTGTCTCGCGTTCTTATTTAGTGTGTGAGAAGTTTAATCGTCAACAAGTTAAGGTGTTGACCCAACATCGTGAAGTATTTGTAGCGTTTATTCGACAACGAATTCTGGATTCGAAGCTAAAATTACATTGGCAGAAACTCGACTGTGTTGACCACACATAACTTGACTGAAGCCAACTTGTAGGCCTAGATCATTCAGGGAGTGTTTCTTGTCACTGGATTATTTTTATTACTCCTACAGGATGATCGGTGTAGAGAGTTTCGCACTAGACTTTGGAAAGGACACTATCCTGAGAATGAACGACGTCTCTGGAAGCATAGTAGATGCCACTATTAGACTCTTAGACGGCGAGGAATTTGCCAAAATTGTAAGATCCAAGTGTTCTGATGGACTGAAGACATCGCGAGTCTGAAAAAATGTCGAGATTTCATACGTTACGTGATTAGAGCTAGAAAAAAATCATCAAATACAAGGATTTCATCACTTCGTTACTCATGTCCTCTATATACTTATAGGGTATGAGTATTTTAGATCTTACGTTCAAAAATAGGTAGAGTAGACCTGAATGTACGTATGGAGGTTATACCAACCACACGTTTCTACAGGTGACCCCAGAGAGATGTCCTCTGAAAGTGGATTGAGGGCACGTAACACCAGACACGGTGAGACGATGATCTTGGACAATGAACAGTGGCATGGTAAAATAAATAATTGAAGAAGACATGATTACAACCAATAAGACTAGAGGTATAAGACTCCAAACAAACCGGAGCTCAACTAAGCGTGAGAGAGGCGTCACCTCAAAGTAATGAGTTAAGCGGTTCCGACGTGATTCAACCTATAGAAAAAGAGTGCTATGTAGTATTTGGTAAAAATCCAACACGTCCCCACGGACTCTTGAAGAAGACGGAGATGGGAAGATTAATAAGACTTTTACCCAATTTCTCTTTGAAAAAAAATTATCAATGCATATAATCACAAATGAATGATATGGTAATAGCAAGATTTTTTATTTATACATAGTTGATATTAATTTAAATCAGTAGAAATCTTAATTTCCCTCACACATACGTAGTATAGAGAAAATTATGTGATGGTTATTAAATCGATTTGTTTTTTTAAACGGATATATCCATTTTGAGATCTCCTGAGTCTAAAAAATTGGTTTTTGGGATCATATCTGTATGTTGTGGGTGCTCTAAAGCCTAAAGGTGAGAACTGATTTGAATATCCTTTCACTATAGACGATAGCATGTAAATATGATCAATAAATCGTACATTCATAAGGTTTCAAAAACCTTTTTTAATTCTAATTGGTAATGTTATATGTTCAATTAAAAACAGGTACGTTATATTCTCTTCAGTGATACTTTAAAATAAAACCTTTATGATAATTTAAAAAGGTGCAAAGAGCTTTTAATACAGTAATTATCCTATATGTTAGTTCAAAGCTTTATTACAATGAAAAGCAAAGCACCCAACTGTTAAGAAAAGTAAAAGGACTGACGTTTATTCAATTTATATTCTAGTAACTTAACCATATAATTTGCCTTTGAATAACTTCTGTAACTAAGGGTTAAAGCAAACAGTTGCCAAATTGCTGTCTAGGTTTACTAAGGGAATTATAAAACTCACATTACAAAAGGAGAAGCACGTTCTGAGATACTTCAATTCTATTTCCTTTCATTACTTTCCAATTACTTTTTGTAGATTTAAGTAGGTTTCTTCCCATAAGATCAGTTATTGACAAATATTTTGTCCTCCTGGTTTTGACTGATCTTCACGTTTCACGGCCTCAGGAAACCGAAGTGATTTTCAATACCCTGTCCATCCTTCGTCGTTGTCGACCATCCTTCGTCATTGCTGTCCATCCTTCGTCGTTGCTGTCCATCCTTCGTCGTTGCTGTCCATCCTTCGTCGTTGCCGTCCATCCTTCGTCGTTGCAGTCCATCCTTCGTCGTTGCAGTCCATCCTTCGGCGTTGCTGTCCATCCTTCGTCGTTGTCGACCATCCTTCGTCATTGCTGTCCATCCTTCGTCGTTGTCGACCATCCTTCGTCATTGCTGTCCATCCTTCGTCGTTGCTGTCCATCCTTCGTCGTTGCCGTCCATCCTTCGTCGTTGCCGTCCATCCTTTGTCGTTGCCGTCCATCCTTCATCGTTGTCGACCATCCTTCGTCGTTGTCGTCCATCCTTTGTCGTTGCCGTCCATCCTTCGTCGTTGTCGACCATCCTTCGTCGTTGCTGCCCATCCTTCGTTTTGCCGCCCATCCTTCGTCGTTGGCGTCCATCCTTCATCGTTGTCGACCATCCTTCATCGTTGCCGTCCATCCTTCGTCGTTGCCGTCCATCCTTCATCGTTGTCGACCATCCTTCGTCGTTGCTGTCCATCCTTCGTTTTGCCGTCCATCCTTCGTCGTTGGCGTCCATCCTTCATCGTTGTCGACATCCTTCATCGTTGCCGTCCATCCTTCGTCGTTGCCGTCCATCCTTCATCGTTGTCGACCATCCTTCGTCGTTGCTGTCCATCCTTCGTTTTGCCGTCCATCCTTCGTCGTTGGCGTCCATCCTTCATCGTTGTCGACCATCCTTCATCGTTGCCGTCCATCCTTCGTCGTTGCCGTCCATCCTTCATCGTTGTCGACCATCCTTCGTCGTTGCTGTCCATCCTTCGTTTTGCCGTCCATCCTTCGTCGTTGGCGTCCATCCTTCATCGTTGTCGACCATCCTTCATCGTTGCCGTCCATCCTTCGTCGTTGCCGTCCATCCTTCATCGTTGTCGACCATCCTTCGTCGTTGCTGCCCATCCTTCGTTTTGCCGTCCATCCTTCGTCGTTGTCGTCCATCCTTCATCGTTGTCGACCATCCTTCATCGTTGCCGTCCATCCTTCGTCGTTGCCGTCCATCCTTCATCGTTGTCGACCATCCTTCGTCGTTGCTGTCCATCCTTCGTTTTGCCGTCCATCCTTCGTCGTTGGCGTCCATCCTTCATCGTTGCTGTCCATCCTTCGTTTTGCCGTCCATCCTTCGTCGTTGGCGTCCATCCTTCATCGTTGTCGACCATCCTTCATCGTTGTCGACCATCCTTCATCGTTACCGTCCATCCTTCGTCGTTGCCGTCCATCCTTCGTCGTTGCAATCTAAGATCGATAGACAGCAATTAAGAGGAACATGAAATTTAGAGAGCGAACTATAGGAATATGCGAAAAAGGCACACAGCCCGCCAGGTTTAAATAAACTACATATGTAGCTAGATAAACATAACAATTTATAAAAATACTTATAAAAATCATCTGCATTGCGATTAGTCTTTGTTGAATACCTAACCTAACTAACCTTACGTTACCTGACCTAACCTAATATAACCTATCCTAACCTAACCATAACTGACCCGACCAAAACTGAAGTTGCTATTTTTATTTGACTCCATATTATTTAAATTTAAAACTACTGTAAATATTGGTTATAAGTCAGTTCCACTACTCTTAAGTTTTATGTAAACAGTAAGAATTAATTTCCTGCTTAAGTCAAATCTTTCTAGTCAAAACCTGTCAAATTTAGTTTCCTCTAGAGTTGAACCTTGTCTCACCCTTTTTAAAAATCCACCTGGCACGCTGTGCGATTTTTCGCTCACTTACAGTTGTGCGCTTTTTTCGCGACACTGACTATAGTACCCGATTGAAATTTGTTTTATGAAATTGAAAATAACCTAAACATTTTTTGATCACTTCTCTTCTGTTATTCAACTTTTAACGCACTAAATTCTACACACTCACTTCTAAAACAAAGTGTTATTCTAATAGCTACGTGATTTGACATGGCAGATTCAACGACACGAGTGTTTTTTGTACATATATATGGTCCTTTTTTCCGTCCACCAGTCAGTTATTCTTTTATTCTACAGAAAGAATAAAAAAAAGTGTTTATTGTTAAAATGTCTCTTGTAAATATATATTTTTTTAATTAACGGATTTCGAGATATTGACGTTAAATGGTCGCTATTTTGAAATTAGTAAAGAAAATCAGTTGATTTTTTTTCGGGTCTTTGTAAAACTAAGTAGCGTGCACAATTTCAACTCCATATCATTTACAGTTAAATGATTTTGTAGCCGTTAGAAATACAAAATGGCGGCTAGATAGAAATTTTTGTAGAAAGTAAGTATGTTGATATAAACTATTTCATTGGTTTTGATGTGAGATATAATCTCCTGATTTTCCGAAACGTTTTTTATAAGTACTGTATACACATCTATGATGTCTCTAAGGACCCAGCCGACATCAACAAAGTAGTGTTAAACACAAAACCTCTGTAACAACTGTTTTAACACACTTACTTTTAAATATTTAGTAAGGTATCTAGATAAATTTAATGTCATATGTTGTAGAGAATATGGCTGTCAAAAAGTAAAGTCCACAATCGTGCATTCAATTTGTTACTTAAGAAATTCTAAAATATTGGCATTAGAGTGATTTCATTACTATGGATAAACTCATATCTCTCCAGTAGAACACAACGGGTAAATTTTGTAAGATGGCTGTCTAAAGTGACTCGGCTGAGACAAGGGATATCCCGCAAGGATCAGTTCTCGGGCCAATATTATTTTTAATCTATATTAGTGATTTGTCATCATCAGTATATGCGGAGAGTGTAATACAGTTTGCTGATGATACAACACTAAGTGTTGAAGCAGATTCTGTTCAACAATTGGAGCAGAAGACATTTATACAAGTCAATGCTACTGGACAGTATTTTGTTGTAAACCATTTAGTAATCAATCCATGTAAAACAAAGTACATACACTTCAGTAGAAACCATAGCTTAAATAAGACACTAACTGTCATGCTAGGTGATAGTATACTTGAGAAGTGCAATCAATACAATTTTTGGGTCTTCAAATTGATGACAAGTTGAACTGGTATGACCACATTAGCAGTATTAGTGCTAAAATTAGTTCAGGTATATTTGTAATGAGAAATTTGAAGCTATACTGTTGCACATCGATACTTTTAACAGCCTATTTCGGGCTAGTTGTATCATTATTTGTGCTATGGAATTCTTCTTTGGGGAAACTGTTCATCTAGATCATGAAAAGAGTGTTTGCCTAGCAAAAAAGAGCCATAATACATAATGCGGGGCTAAAAAAACCAAAGTTGTAAAAAAATATTTCAAGAAATTTGGAGTACTTACACTTCCTTGTATATACTTGAAGTGTTGCTCTTTAAAATTCAAGTGTGATCAAGTCCAAAATACGGTTATACACAACTACAGCACCAGGTAAGCTTGTGAGTATCGTGCCACACAGCACAGGTTAAATTTATACAGTAAAATTACCACCTTTACAAGCTGGTGCAAAGTTCACGAATGAGCTTCCTAAAAGCATTCAAAATGTACCAAACTACAGGATTTTTAAAAACAGTCTTAGACAATTTCTTTTGTCTGGATCATTTTACTCGATGGACGAGTTTATGATCGTACTATTTCGTGATGGATGTGATTTTTTGTAATGTTTTATTTATTTGTACTGTGTCAATTATTCTATATGTTTCTCTACGTTTAACCTGCTTGATGTTTAATTGTATGTTGTGATTTTGTGTGTGTATTGTCGTAATGTGTACATATGTCCTGTTTTATACAAATTCTATTTGTGAAGAAACATAATATTGAATAAATAAATACTGGATAAGTGATCTACCAATATAGTTTAACATAGCCTACAAGGAACAAGAAATTAACCTTTGGTCGTTATATTTGGAAGATCTGCTTGAATTTCTATTGTACGATGGTCTAGCTACGTACCATGATTGCGTCCATGGACTTGTTCTTACAGTAATTATCCGAAAGTAATTCTATTAATCAAATTTTTTATAAGGAGTAATTGGAAAGAAATAAGTACAATTGAAGTGTCTCAGAACGTGATTTTCTTTTTGAAATGTCAGTTTTATAATTCTCCTAGTAAACATATACGACTAAGTAACTGCTTTAACTCTAGTTACATAAGTTATTCAAAGGCAAATTATATGATTAAGTTACTAGAATATAAATTGAATAAAGGTTCGTCTCTATTTTCCATCACAGTTGGGTGTTTCTGTTTTGCTTTTCATTCTAATAAAGCTTTGAACTAACATATAGTATAATTACGATATTAAAAGATCTTTGCTCCTTTTTTAAATTATCATTAAGGATTTATTTTAATGCTTAACACTGACTGAAGGTAATTATTTTCGCGGTTTTTGGTGACCACTTTAAGCATATTTTTGTTCGTATTTTGAGTATTATTTAACTTAAAACAATCTATTTTGCATAAACATTTTCAGATTTCACTTGTGCATGTACTGGTACCAAACCCACCTCAAGTTGCCAAATTGTGAAGCTATGGATAATAATCTATTTTCACTGATTTGTCAAGAAAATGTGACGTTCCTATATGCACAGCTTTGAGGCCCGTAGGTTCGAGAATATTCGAGTAGAGACTTATTAATATACCAAGTGTCTCGCCTAAAGTGAACAAATATCTAACTTTTTAACTATATATTGGAGAATATATACTAAAACCCTTAGTTTTACGTGGAATTTTGTGTGGTGTAATCAAATTTTCCAAGGAAATGGTAATATTTCTGTAAACATTGAGCAGCAGTTTAACCTTTAAAGAGTATCAACGTCCAGTAAACCCTAGTGTTGCAATGTAGGATATCGAAAGGTGTCCTCGATGAATCCGTTACGGCATGATATAGATATACAACAAACTAAACAACTCCCCAACCACGTTATCCAACCACGTACCTCCCCTTCTCTTCTTTTCCTCTCATAAACTTGTCAAATGTGAGGATCAAGTTTCTCACACTTTATTCCCCGTACTATTCATTTGTTTGTTGTTGAACTACAGATGAGCGCGAAACAACTGATTATATAATGACTAGTACACACGTATTGAAGATGTGGTTTTCCGTCGTCGACCAGGTGTTATTTTGGTAGCCCAGACAATTATTCCGCTATCGTTTACAGTTATACTTGGTCTTTACACCTGTGTTTTTTACCATTTGGCAACGCTGTATTCGCTGCGTTATAGAATAGACGACCTTACCAATCACTCACATTGGACTTACTTATGACTGGCATTCGGTTAGAGCGACGTTGCCAATGTTAATTGCACTACAGATTCGATTAAGTAGAACAAAACTAAATGCAAAATCACGACAGATCAAATATAGTAGACATACATTGATTGTGATTGTGTAGTAGTGATTTGTTTCGTTAAATGAATATGGAAGCTGTATATTTCGTTGATAATAATTAGTATATGACTAGTAAGTTATTACTGATGTTTAGTTGTAGAATATACATTATTAATTGTTAATGTATATCATCCCTTTTTACTTTTGTAAATAATACGCAATACGCAATACGTGGAGAGATTATAATCAAATTTGGTGTGTGGGCATATTATATCATTTTGTAGGAAGGGTATTTTCATTGTTTTAGTAACTTTCGCTCTTGCATGAAGGTGACGTTTCAATGTACACAAAACATTTTTCCCACTAAGGTTTGTGTTGCCTGAAGATGACGGCAAAGACGATGAAACGTCATCATTTTGCAAAGAAAGTATTTCTTTTTTTTTTTCAATTGCTGATTGAATTTGCCAAATCTTTTGTTCATTTTAAGTGGGGGATTTAATGGTAGTTACCTAGCCTCGTAATACAATATAATAAAAAAGTAGGTCCATTAAATGTAATGCCCAAAAGTTGTTTCTTTCGACCCTGAATTGGTAGGGGTCTTATCCAGTAGAGTAAGTTTGTTAAACATATATACAACTACTTACTTTGTCGACATCCTTGATGTCGGATAAGCCCCGACGAGCCTCGTAGATTTGTATATAATTCGCTTCTCTCGTGTGAGTGTCTCTGCCTCGTAGCTGTTTATGTAAGAGCCTTCAATCGTTACCTACTGTCGATTAATCGGCACTGCTGGATCTCGTAATTTATACGAAAATCACATTTACTTTTGAGGTTAGGTTACAATAATATTATATTTTTGAAATTAACTTCGTCATTTGACATCGTAGAAAGGTGGAGTTGGTGCCATTCCATGCAGAATTGAAATCATCACATTTGTTTCTAACTACGTGTGTTATAAGTCGATTTTTAAATTTCCATATGGTTCTATATACGCACACTATAATCCCTCATACCAAATTTAATTTTCTTATCCTAATTCTTGTAGCCGCTATTACGGTTAAGTACAGACGGCAACGGCATCTACGAAGAACGGACGACAATTCAAAAACCACTTGTTCAGTTTACAGATGTCATGAAAGGTAAAGATCAGTCAGAAAACATAGGTCGAAATTTTGGACAATTAACAATGATCGCAAGTAATATATTCCTAAATCAAGTTTCTCCAGAGTGACCGGACTTCTGAGACATCCTATATATAACGTATCGGTAAATTACTTCCCTGTACACTGAAGTGTTTAATGTTAAAGTTGGAGGGAAATAAACTTCACAAGGGTTCAAAGTTAGGACTCATTAAAACGCTTCTGGCAATATGATGCGCGCGCATGTTGCCTTATGACTTAACTTTAAAATATACAATCATCTCAGAACACGGTATGGATGCTTGCACGTTAACTTTCACGACAAGATGTTCGATTTTCTCGAAAATTTAACACAAATCCTTGGAGTTAATTTGCATCCTGTGGAACTTTGTACACAAAACTTGTCAATGATTATGCCAGCTTGACGAACACCATAATCTGTTTATTAAGTTGACAAAGCAGGTCAAGGTAATGACAAATTTGTGGAGTATAAAGTATTATTCTAATATTTTTGTAGGAAATCGATTTTTGTCACCAAAATCTTTGGAAGTCATGACTTTTACTTTATACGAGGTACGTCCAGAAAGTATGTTCCGTTTGTTAATAAAAACAAAACTAGTACAGATAGAAAAACTATTTATTACAAAAAATCTAAAAACTATTTTTCTACATAGCTCCCACCATTTTATAGCCACTTATCGTAGCGTGACGCAAGTTTTGTATGCCTTCTACATAAAACGTTGCCGCCGATGTTGTCAACCATGTGGTAACATGTTCTTTAAGCTCGTGATCGTAGTTGAAGTTTTGACCAGCAAGGAACGATTTCAGTTGCAAAAAGAGATGGAAGTCTCTAGGGGCGAGGTCAGAGCTGTACGGAGGCTGGTCAAACTGGTACCATCCAAAGTCCTGTAAGAGCTATAGTGTCACGTTCCCAGTGTGAGAGGTCGGGCATTGTTTTTGTAATAATCTCGCAGTAAACATTTGCATTGTTTCACCTCACGGTCAAAAATCCACCAGTAGAATGCCTTGTCTGTCCCAAAACACTGTACAAATTTATTTCTCGAGTTGACAAGATTTGCTTGGCTTTAGTGTGCCTCCATTCCATCGATTGTCGTTTTGATTCAGAGGTTTACACATGAGACAAAGTCACATCCCCAGTCACTATCTGACTCAGAAAGTCATCATCGTCTTTGTAGTAAAGTGTTAAAAAGTGAAATACACAGCCCTGATCTGTTGCTCTGTAAGAGGTTCTCGCACCCAACGACCACAAAGTTTTGAAAAAAAGCAATTTTACAGAAACAATTCCATGAAGAAGTGATCTATAAACTTGCGGAAAATCGATAGAAAGAACAAAAATTGTAAACTACTGGTTTTCCTTAATTTTTTCTCGTACTGAACGAACCAATTCATCACTAACCAAAGATGAACGCCCATTTCGTTCGTCATCTTGCACTTGATGACGTCTTTCATTGAACTGTTGGACACATCTCCTTACCACTAAATCACTCACGTAATCATGGCAGATCTGCCGATGAACGTCGACTAGTTTCGAGTTTTCACATCCAGAAAACGAATTACAGATCTAATCTCACAAGTAGTAGGATTTTCAATCAACTTCGTCATTTTAAACAAGCACTACAAAGCGTTAACCACAGCTACGTCAAATGGCAACACCTCCTTCTCCTTGACTCATAGCAACTACCGCGAACTGCGATCACAGCGCTGTCGCGACAAGAAATAGAAACGGAACTTATTTTCTGAACGTGTCTCGTACATAGTATAGAGAAAATTCGTACATACTATAGAGAAAATTATTTGATGGATTAAAAAAATCGTTGTTGTTGAGGTCCCCTGAGTTGTAAAAATGACATCTTCGTTAGATTATTGTAAGCCTAGGTGCGCACGGAAAGATTGATTATATAGTGACAATACACACAATATTGAGGATGTAGTTTTTCATCTCTCAGCACAGTACAGAGCGCAAACCGTACTGTTGGTCATAACTTAGAATATCGTTTAGTGGAGTTTTTTAATCTAACCTAACCTTTTTTTTTTTTTCAACAAAGCAAGTGTTTTACAATTCAAGTGTCGTCACATATGTAAAATATAAACAATAAAAAACAATTAAAATTCCGTCGTTATTTTACTAAAAGTGCTTACAATAGTATTGTTTAACATATCAAGTAGAGTACCCTTTTGTAGTGTAGTTAGCAAACACTGTTATAACTAAACTACATTTTAATCAAAGTTTAAATCGAAAAACCTTGTTTGTTACATTGTCCTCATTAGCCTATATAGACAAGCACATGTTGCATTATTAATCGAGTGTACTTGAAAAAAGCAACGAGAAGCTCTTAATGTACTTGGTAGATGAGAGGTGTATGAATAAAATACAGACATAAAAGTGGTTTCGGTGTATTGAATATACATCTTAAATATTATTGTGATTTGTTATTTTAATTTTCATCATGAGGACTAGTGTAGGAATAGTTATTAGATGAGTCAGAAAATGTTTTCCCAAGTTTTTTGTGATATCTCGAGTCCGTAAAAGTGGTTTGGGGTTAATTGTTGTTTATCGTATGTGATCTACACACATGAGTGGTTCGATTTTAACAAATTCGGTATATAGGCATATTTTGGCCATATTTCGGGACTTTTTTCATCACTCATAAATAAGGAGAAGATGCCATAAAAAAATTAAAAAGCACAAAATTACGATTCGGCTTTAACGATTTCTATCAAATTTTAGTCGCCATTTCAAAATGGGCCGAAATTCAAAGTATTGAAATGTGTGTATAATGTTAGACAATGTTTTTCTTTCTATTCAATAATCATTTTTTTTTTAAACTACCTTTTTACCTCAAAATTTAATTATATCCTCAAATATTTTTAGCAGCAAAGAATTTATTACATTTTAGTCAAACACGTTTTCCAATGATCAAAATGGGCATATTTAGTAATTTTGGAAAATTACTAGTTCTTTTATGCAAATCGTAAATGCAGATATTATCACTACCTATAACGGCGTTTCTATTAACTCATGCTATATATTTTTATGACCACCCGACTGATTTCGACGAAATTACTGTACTTTTCAAGTAATTTAACAATTATGTAAAATGATATTAAAACTGTTGAAACTTTTAAAGATGGGACATTCTTGAGGATCACAGGCCACCCACCACCACGATCTTAATGCTGAGGGCATCGTATGAAAACCGTGGAATTGGCATTCGAAAAGCCTTCAGAGCCTACAGATGTTCTACCATAGGCCATCTCGAGCAAACACTTCACACTAATACAGGTGTTCTGCCGACATCTTCCCATCGGAGAAGAACTTATATACTGTTCTACCAACCTTCTGGTGTGATATCTCGCTCAGCAGACCGATCGTCCATCATAAATCCTTTCGACTTAGTGATACATTTATTACGGCTTTTCATTTGGAAAATTGTTCCTGTCCAAGCGCAGTAATTTTCTCTCAGTGACGGGACTACATCTCTCTAACCGGGCTTCACCATATGGACTATGAACGGGACTTTAAGCATCGGTGCTACCAATGTAATCAGCAGTTCGTATGATCAGTCACCAATTTTAGAGTGACATCACTCTAAGCATGTCATTCACCAAATTAAAACACCGATACTAGTCTGGATTCAATGATGAATGATTCCAATTTTTCCAGGGCGGCATCGTTGTGAGAGAATATGAAATTCAGCATCTATGTATCCTCTTTTAAGTGTCTCTCTGGTGCAGAGATCAATAGCTAGGACCTCTACTTGGGATATAGATGGGGATGAGTTACGGAATCTATCTATAATCTGCATGTTGATCCATAGACTACATCCACAACTCCAGAAATCATCCTAAGTCACTCATGTACCATTGACATCTACTTCTAGCTTTCAACTCTTGACGGTCCGCTTCAAAGTCCATGAAAGAGTAATTAAGTGTCCTCTTTACTTTCAACACCTTTATACACTTTATGCAGTACTGCGAGATATCCAACCATTTCTCTTGCTTAGACGGACCATTCGAGAGAGGATTTGCAAATACTGAATGTTTTTGTAAAGTAAATATATTTAAGCCGACAAACCGCCAGTTAATTTTTTAAATACATTTCAGCGGTATCCTATAGAGAAAATTCGTTGACATTAAATGAAATTATCGTCTACGCTCTCATGAAGCCTATATTTTTGTTTTCCATGTTGACTATATTTATTACTGTTGTTCTTGAACAAATAAAATGTCTTAAGGAAATTGTAACAAAAGCGTATAAAAAGTTGAGATCCGAGAGGCCTTCTCGTGTCTAAAAATACATTGAGCGTTAAAGAAAAGTTGAATAGTTGCGTCGTGTTGCAAGACGGATGGCTCTGAGTTAGATTTAGTGTAACATTACGACTATAGCCTATATTTACAGAGAGGGGGTGGGGTTTTATCTTCGGCCGTCTTCTAAAAGTATTTTCATGGCAATAGATTTGTATTTTAGGGATATCTGCCGGAAAAATACTTTGTATGGTACAAATAACAGAAGTATGTAATAATAACAGTCTTATTATTATTTAAAAATAAGATAATTTTGAATAATTCCAACTATCAATTTATCAAATGTAGAAATAACGAGGCAGTTGAAAATTAAAAGTAAGTCTGAACCAAGATTTTAAGTGCTGTAACATTGAACACTACATTATCTACCTTTTTTTGAATTAATTTTATTAAATGAAAAACCTCACAGTTATCATCAAATTAATAAAAATAGATGAAAAGATCATAAAAGAGACCCTAGATCTTGAAAAATCTAATTGCATATTCATCGGAAGAGAACAAGAGTTGGTCAGGAGAGACTTGATAAAAGAAAATCTCAATGGCGGAAATGTTCGTGAGGAGCCTACGCTTGGTAGATGGCTTTTCCACCTGGTTAGAACTTTGAAATTCCCGGGGCCTTTGTTCTAGCCTCCTCAACAAGAGTTCTATGATACAGGGTGGTGAACTTAAAAGAAACAGGATAATAAATTGTATTGAAAATAAAGAAGAGTATTCACTGAAGGGTTTTATTTTATTTTATTCATCAACAAAACTTATAATAAATGTTCAGAGAGATGTCTATTAACATCAATATACTTGCTCTCTATGCTTCTGGAAACTTTACTTAGTGTCACCTCACAGATCTCTGCAACAACACGGTTGAGTTTACTTTCAACTGCTCTAAATAAAGTGTATGGATTACTCTTGAATCCTGTTTCAAATACTTCCCCATAATAAGAAATCTAAACTAGAATAGACAGATCAGGAGATCTCGGTAGCAAAAATCCTTTGGAAATAATTCTTTCATTAAAAATTCATGCAACATATTTATGGTATGACAAGTTGCACAATGCTGCTGCAACCAACAGCGCTCATCTTCTTCAAGCAGACCAATGAATTGTTGAATTCTTGATACGCCTCAGCACTCACAGGAGATCTGCTACTAGCAACTTCAATGTCTTGTAACTTTTGTTCTGTTAAAACAGATTTGTCTTTACTTCACGTTTTTTCCCCGTTACTGAACCAGTTTACCGAAACTTCTTAACACATTTCACTGGAGCTTCTTTACCAAATTATACAAGAAATGATTCTCTGCAATGTTTTTTAAGAACTATATTTATTAAAGTTTTCGATAACAAACACCCGCTCTTGTACACATTTTTAGGTACTGTTCAATTAATCAGACTAAAACTGCGCAATATGTTGTTCTGAAATTGAATAACAACAATTACATTAGCAAGGTGGAGTAATCAATTAAAATCAGCTGATACAGGTCTGCCAACACAAAATAGTGTACAACAATGGTTGATATGATTTAAATTATTTTACATAGAGGTATAACCTGATTGTAATGCATTATTGGTCCCGGGTCTCTTTTAAATTAATTACCCGGTAATTGTACTTTCCCAAGTTTCCTCATAAAGCTGGAACAACTCTGTAAATATTTAAATACCTAGGAAAATTTAACAAGGATCTCCTCACTTGTGAAACCAGAGTGTTACACACTAGACCAACAAGGGGCATCAAGAAAAGTCTAGATCCAGCTAGGATACATCGGAATTGTTACATCCGGACTCAATAATATGAACCACTGAAGGTTCTACAGTTTTATTCCTATGTTAGTACCCATCTGCAAATGAGAAATACCTGTGCCTATGAAAAAGTCTGTTGCCACCATTTCCAAAAGACTTGAAAACTAAAATACCTCATTAAAAGTTTCATCAAAACGTCATGTAAATAAATAAAATAAAACAGTTTCATCGAAATCAATCGTTAATTTCAAAGATTTTTTTAAATACTATTTCAAAGGTTTTGTTTGGTAAAAATTATATATTTCAACTGTTTCCAAATCGCTATCATGATTTAGTTTCAAACAGAATGGAAGTACGGCACAATCTACCTCAATGCAGTTCGGACTGGCAATCAACCAAGGTTACTCAGGTTCGAACACAGTTGGTGGCGTTAGTTTTTTACAATAAAATTGTATCCTTTCTCATCGCTTTACTTGGGATGTACAACAAGAAAAATAGGGTTAAAACAATGTATGAAATATCATCCACAGATGTAAACCAAACCAACATAATAAGAAAGTAATCTTATTTTAATGTAATTTTGAATTTAGAGGTTAGAAAGTGGAAATTAACTGTGGATGAAGTCTTAGAAGGTAAAATAATTAGGAATCCATTAGATGTGTCCAACAGGACGTTACAGAAAAATAACGATTTATGGGTGGTTTTAAATAATTAGGATTTACTTGAAATTTGAATAAATTAGGAGATTTACATTTTTTTTTTTGTTACATAATAAATTTAAGTGAGCTTAAATTGAAATTGTTACAGCTCACTTAAAAAAATGAAAATGTATGTTTTGATTCTATAGAAAGTTCCCCCCCAAACTGTTAAAAAAAATGGTGAGAGGGGAGTTCTGAGTTCTATTTGTAGTTAAGGACGATCGAAACGTATATAGATGCAAAAATATGAAAGAAGATTTGATTTACCATCATAATACTTTCTACACTTATAAAAAATGCACACACTACGGTAAAGTCAAAACGCCCATAAATGAGACTGAAGAAAACCAAAGAATACGCTTTCGTCGTGACAATCTATGACCAAAAAATGTTACTGTCGCGGGACGATAGACAGAAGTGAAAATTTTAACTATCAATTTAAAAAATCAATAATAAAATTTTAAACTTTCAATAAATGTAATTAAAATATTAATTGTATGAAATAGTTCATTTGTTATTATTTAATACATATTTAAGTTAAAAACCACGTAATTAAGGGGCAATAATTGGAGCGTTCATACTCTACAGAGATAAAAATATACATTGATAGATTACGTAAAATGTTTTGTTCTTTTCAAAATGTTTTGTATATATGCATGGGTGAGAGAAATATTAGTGCAATATTTTTGCGAGTGTGAGAAAGTATTTACATACAATAAACATAACCCTACAGACATACATGTAGCCTATATAGTGGAGCGTGACGGGACAAACGAGCGTAACGCGTTATTGATTTAGTTGACACCAAATCGGAGTTTTTCTCCTTACAAAATGAGGACTATAATGTGTCCAAAGAAGTTTACAATTCAAAAAAGTCAATGTATGAACATCTCAAGATCGCCGATTTTTATATGCCTCTCTTCCTAAGACAACTATATAATATTATGTTAATTTTTTGACAGAAAACTTTTAATTATACAAGTGCAATTATCTCCTATTTTCTGATTAAATCGATCATTTAATGAAAACTGTGAAGATACAATTTTGTTTTTTGTCAATTATTCCTGAAAAGTTATATTTTTTAATTGCAATTTTTCAGACGAGTTTACGTCATTAGTTTTCACATATCGTGAAAATTTCAACGAAATCGTTAAAGCCAAACGTGAGAAATGGCGTATTTTATATCAGCCTTATAACTCATGAACCGGTATTTTTAGGAAGATTGACAAAAACGTTTCATTTACGGATTTCTAGGTTACTATACAGCAAAATTGCATAAAAACCAACCGTGCTGATTTTGATAACATCATAAAAGTTGTGTTTATTTTTTTACTAAAGCTATTAGTAAGTTTTTTAGCAACAAACAAAATGAAATAGGACAAACTGAGATATGACGAAAATTTGCCCACATGAAATACAGTCCACGAGTTTTGGCTGTAGTACGACAGAGAGACATCATTCCAAAATCCACTTTTTTGGATTAATAACATATCAAAACATATTTATCAGCAACAGTCTGGACATTGATCTTTTGATCCATCACAATACTTTCTCTATACTAAGTATATATGAGAGAGAAAACTTTAAAGTGGGTCAATAAAGTGGGAAGATTAGGTTAGGTTGGAAAGGTTAGGTTAGGTTAAGTTAGGTTAGGGCGTTATTCATAACTTTTATAACGATTAGTTCACCCAATTTGCATGACTTATTTTAGGTTAGGTTAGGACGTTATTAATACATTTTATAACAATTAGTACACCCAATTTGCATTACCTAATTTAGGTTAGGTTAGGACGTTAATTAATACATTTTATAACAATTAGTACATCCAATTTGCATTACCTAATTTAGGTTAGGTTAGGATGTTATTCATACATTTTATAAAGATTTGTACACCCAATTTGCATTACCTGATTTAGGTTAGGTTAGGGCGTTATTCATACATTTTATAACGATTAGTACACCCAATTTGCATTACCTAATTTAGGTTAAGTTAGGGCGTTATTCATACATTTTATAACGATTAGTACACCCAATTTGCGGTACCTAATTTAGGTTAGGTTAGGGCGTTGTTCATAAACTTTATAACGATTAGTACACCCAATTTGCGGCACCTAATTTAGGTTAAGTTAGGGCGTTATTCATACATTTTATAACGATTAGTACACCCAATTTGCAGTACCTAATTTAGGTTAAGTTAGGGCGTTATTGGTAACTTTTATAACGATTAGTACACCCAATTTGCAGTAACTAATTTAGGTTAGGTTATGGCGTTATTCATAACTTTTATAACGATTAGTACACCTAATATGCAGTAAATAAGTTAGGTTAGGGCGTTATTCATAAATTTTATAACGATTAGTACACCTATTTTGCAGTAACTAGTTTAGGTTATGTTAGGGCGTTATTCATACATTTTATAACGATAAGTACACCTATTTTGCAGTACTTAATTTAGGTTAGGTTAGGGCGTTATTCATAACTTTTTTAACGATTAGTTCACCCAATTTGCGGTACCTAATTTAGGTTAGGTTAGGTCAGGTTAGAGCGTTATTTACAACTTTTATAAAGATTAGTACACCTAATTTACAGTAACTAGATTAGGTCAGGGCGTTATTCATAATATAACGACTAGTACAGCCAAATTGCAGTAACTCAGTTAGGTTAGGTTAGGGCATTATTAATAACTTTCATAACTATTAGTTCAACCAAGTTCCATTAACTAAGGTAACAGAGAGACAGACAAAAATGTCAAATAATCAAAGTAAACAATGACTTTACTTCGTTTGATTTCGTATCACTGTATTTCAAACATTAATAACATATTGTAATTGTAAACAGTTACTTTACCAATCATAGTATAATGTTAATAAATCTAAATAGCTTATATTCCTTTATATTTCAAAAATAATTTTGTTTTAATACCACAGAAGGGAAATATTCCACCAAAGAAAATAACATATAACTTCATCAAAGGGTAGCATCCAATGCAATTAGAGTTCATCATTATATATACATTTTGACTTGTGCGCATGACAGAATATTTCGTTAGAACATGCTATTTCTAAAAAATCTACTTTATCTTGGTAAAGTTTTCCTTAACATAATTGTGTTCAACGTAAATTTGAAGGCAATATAACAGTCCTTGACTTTGGCAAGTAGGTCAACTTCAAAAGGATGGATTTAGTTTTGCATATTATTTTGTAATATAAGTGGATACACTGACATAATAAGACGGGTATGTCTTCTGGGAGTGTTTGTGTTCTCGTTTGTCGAACTCGATTTTGATGTAGAGTATCGCCATTTTAGAAACAAAATAGTATATGTAAGTCTTAGCATTTAATTTATATTTAAACATTTTAATTTGACATTTTTGTCTGTCTATTTACTATCTAGTTACTGCAAATTGGATGTACTAATTCTTATGAAAGTTATGAATAACGCTCTAACCTAACATAACTTAACTAAACCTAACCTAACATAACCTAATCAAACCAAACCTAATCTAACCTAACCCACCCAACCTAACCCATCCAAGCCTAACTCAACCTAACCTAATCTAACCCCAACCCAAAGCCAGCCTAACCTAACCTAATCATACTCAACCTAATCTAACGTTACCCGTCCAACCTAGCCTAACATAATCTAATCTAACCTAACCTTTACGACTTTATTTGCCCGCTTCATATTTACAAAGTACTTACTCAGCTCTTCCGTACAATGTAATACAATCAGATGCTTTAAATTTAATGTCCAAACTTGGACATTGTTGAAAATGTTAAATCTTGTTGGTAAATCAAAGAGGGTATTCACCCAGTAGGGAGTTTGTTTAAAACAGTTGTTACACATGCTTTCCGAACCTAATAATTTTGTATATCACTACTTTCTTGACGTCGGTTAAACAAATAAAACAAATCATTCGCTTCGTACGAGTCAAAGACTCGGCCTTGACGGATCACATAGGTATACGAATTTTTTTGGAGGTCGTTCAGGGTAAGAAATTAATTTTTTGGATATAACATCGCTATTTGTCATCGTATTGAGGTGGGGTTGGTGTAAAACATACAGAATTGAAATATGAACATTTTAATGTAATATAAAACGTTATAACATGAATAAAACACGAGTTATGAACGAAAAACGTATTTCAATGGTCACCATTTGACACTACCAATTCGATTTTTCTGAATATCAATAGGGTTCTATATGAACATATTTCTTCTATGCCAATTTTACTGTTTAATTTTTGTGAGAGCTTTAGTGCTTATTTACCAACGACGATGACGGACGGACCTTTTCTGATTTCTGAGACCAAAGAAACGTAATGATCAGACATGACTATTTATTTATCATCGTAAGGTTGGTATCATCCGTGCAGAATTGAAATCTGAATTTTTTTTTATCTAATTTAGTGTGTTGTAAGTGAATAAAACACTAGATATGAACAAAAACTAACTGAAAAAAAGTCCAAGATTTATTAACGGTTCAAATGAAAAACATTAAAATATTTTTTATCTCTGACGGTTTTTCAATTCGTCCTCAAAATATATATTTTTTGGGGTTATTTTCACATTACAGACACATAACTTTGATTGTAAGATAAATATATAAACCTTGTTTGAATACAATCTTCTGGCAATCCTAACATTGTCTTATTTATATTTGTTGACGCGTTTCGGAATTTCTCCATCTTCAAGACCTACTTAGGTACTGGTAAAGACTCGTATTTATACAGGATGTTCAGTTATTTCCATAAAGATAAAATCTACTTCAGGTTTTGATAGTTTAAAATTGTATCTGCCATCTTGGATCTTTTGAAAATATCTTAATTTTGTTTGGTTTTTATTATTAGCTACCATCCACATTTTGAGTAAAATGAACCGTGATATGGTACAAAAATATTACCAAGTACCAAATTTCAATAAAATTTCAAGTTGCGTAGTTCCACGCGTTTGGGCTATAGAGCAGTGGACAACAGAGACCATTACAAAAATCGGGATAAGTGTGTACTAAAGACGACTTGGGGTCCGGGAGGAATATAGGGACAGTTATTTTTTTAGATTTTTTAGGGAAAGTAGTTTTTTTTTTTAAGCGGCAATATAAATTGTACAGACAGACAAAGACGCGCGTGAAATTATGTGTCCCTTGACCCTAATATAGATAAATCACTGAAAATGGAATCCATCTATTAATGGCTATTGAATTGTTTGTCTCACGTCTTTCAAAAACTGCTTTTAAAACTTGGACGCTAAGCATCTTTTATTGTGTGGTTAAATTAAGTTATATTCGTCATACAAAAAACCATAATATATGATTTCGCATTGCAAATTAATGTTAATCTTTTTTCTTCAGGTTTGTAGGTCACGCCCTGTTCAAGTTAGAGAAGGGGGGCATGATATCTGACACTTTATATTTGACATAGCACAAACATATTAATTTTGTCGTCAAATAAATAAACTTCTAGTATTATTTGATACCACACACATAATATTTCCACATTTTTAGTTTTTGCCCCATAACTACTGCAAGCTCTTTTTTTAACAGCTATATTTTTTCTATATGTGGAAAAATTCAAAAAATATAAATGCAAAGTTGGAAATATATAGGATATATCGTGTTATCTGTGTAGACTGATAGTGACTTACAGACACTCGCATGAAATTATAAATGCCCTTAGTTTTATCTACTGACAATAAAACACATTTTTAGGCTGAGAAGAGCTGAAAAATTTTATAATTGCAAATCGATTTTTTGTATCAATCACGTAACACATATGTGAAAACACACAGATGTGAGTAATTACAAAAAAGGTTTTAAAACAAGTAAATTTTTATCAAGTTTTGTAAATTTTAACAAGAGACTCAAAATATAAGAAGTTACGTAAAAGGTTGACTCTTTTGACCTTGGCCGGTTGTGAACCATTCACACTTTCGCTGTTGTTTCTATCCAATATGGCGGACTAATTATAAAGAACGGAAAGAATTAAACGAGGGAACATGGAAAAAAATTTTCCCACCGTGTTTTTTTCTCCAACAATGAAACAATATTTTCACTTTTATAGTCGTGAGAGAATTTGTGTAACACTTAAAGCAGTGCTGCCTTCCGCTCGAGGAACAGCCGGCAAACTAGTTGATTATATTGTAGAGTCAGGTTGAAGACCTGCTCAGGTAAAATAAAAAGAACGAAGCTGGCACCCAACTCAATGGCTGGGTTCGCGTGGACAGCGCGCTCCTCGACGTTGGAGTGGGGGAATACTGGTTTCCCCTGCACGACCGATGCTTCTGAACTTCTGGATGTGATGAGATGAAATGAAAGCATCAACCACGGTGGCTTGGTTACCCATTACACGTTTTCAAATTACACGGATTGGTAATCATTTTAAAACTCTTAACATACAAGTAAATTATGAAAATTATTGGAAAATTAGTGTTTTTACACTGTATATTCTTCATAGCGTTTTAACATATTAATAATAAACTCTATTATCTAGTTAGAGCTTAGGTATGCAAAGTTTTTTATTATAACAGCTGTGATCACTACCTGCGAAGTAAGGTGAGCAATTAGGGCAATTTACACAACTGTTTGTAAACTTAAATTTAAAATATCAATTGTTGAATCAATCCAAATATTGTGTTTGCAAAAATAATTGTACGCTGAAAGTTCCTTCTAAATTATAAACAATCGTGTATAATATTTTCAATAAACATATATTAACTTTCCCTTGTATTTATATTTATAAAACTTTAACTTTCTTTAAAGAGCAATCAGAATATATTTGAAATTAATCAACACCACCCTATCCGTCAAAAACTTGTTCAATATCATGTCCACAGACTTAAATTTTTTTAACGCGGAATTTACTATTCTGGTATACAGATGTTCAACACGCTTTCAGAAAATATGAAAAACATAGGCTCTATAAAAAGTTTCAAGAGTTCATTCAGGTGCTACCTCCTAGAAAAATCTTTACTCTGTCCAAGAATCCCTTTACAGAAGTACCTAAACTGAGTCTGCAGGTGTCAGGAAGAGATTATTGTTTGTAGATATTTTAATTAACTGTATTGTTTCGTCAAAATTGTTGGTCTACCTATGTGTTATTTTATGTATACATACATTTTATTTTCATATCTAAAAAAATATTATATAAGATATCAATGTAATCCATGACGTCATGTTTCATGTACAACAAACAAAAAGTGATGAAATAAATAAATATAAAGCTCTGATGTAATTAGCCGGATTGTATTAGTAAACATGCAAACTGTCATTTGTAGAAAACGTAAAAGTTAAATTGTTGATAATAGTTGATCATATTTATATACGAATGAAGTGTTTGAAAGGAGAAAATTTATAATTTATTTTTCATTTTCAAAAAATTATAAATAAGAATTTTATTTTTTTAGAATCAATATTTCCTGTAATTTAAACAGTTTATTTTCAAGAGACGTAACAAAAAAAAGAACATAAATACATAAGGTAGAGTTAAAAATTTTGTTCTTATTTTTTGACTCATTGTGATTTAGACCTTTTGAAAATGTTACTTTTAGTCTTTAAAAAAAGAAGCAAAGAATTCAGACCCTCAGCAGATCATTTTACTTTTTTTTCCCATGCAGTTTTGGGTTAGATCCCGTCGCTTTCATCTATGCTATCTGATCTCTCTTGACCGAATATTGTTATTTTCCGACCCTGACGCTATTAGATTATCCGAGGATATGGGATTTTTATTTTAAGCTCTTTTCCATTTTTAATTTTGCTGTTATCTCCTCTAAATTTTGAGTTTTATTTTTAAATCTCGTTTACGTTTATTAGAGCTTTACTATGGAAAACAGTTTTTTTTTTTTTTTTTTTTTTTTCTCTTTCAAAATGACGTGTACATAATCATCTGTGTAATAAAGCGAGTTATTATCTATATTGTTTTCATGTTCGGGAAACTTGTTTACTCACACTTTTTCTAACTACATACGAGATTTATTAATTATAACAGAGATATTTCATTCAATTAATTTTTTATTAAGGAAAATCAATATCCAGGTAAATTAATTATGCAAATTACAAATCATGCACAAGGTGCAACATAGAATGAATGTTATTATCAAGTGCGTGGGAAATGTGTGTGGGAATAAAAACTGGACAATGTTGGCAACACTGATCCAGTTTATTGGATCTGATGACCTTTTCCTTTCCACAAAGGATATCTGATTGGTGTTCACTGCAGTAACTATTGAAACAACAGGATTCCGGATATTATGTTATGATGTAATGTACTTAAATTACAGGCTTTCCTGTCATATATATATATTATTTCTTTGTCGTGTACAACCTTCGGGTATTGTTTATTGTTTTAATATTTATTTTTTAAAATTTCCGTTATAGTTTAATGAGTTATTAATTTATTTATAAAAAATTTTAAATAGTGTAAAATTGTAAATTAAATAAATACACCTTGAATATAAACTTACCAGATAATAGAGACAATTATTTGTGATATATTTACGCTCCTGTTTAATAAATTAAAAATAATACTCTACGCACATTGTCTCATAAACACAAACAAAATATTCATTTAAAAAAAATTACTCTAATTGTTTAAAAATTTATATTTGGTCGACAAGTGATACATGATTTTAACGTAAAATTTGACAAGAAAAACTATGGTGAAATCCGTTTTTCGATAAATGCCGTCGTTTTCGATTTATAGACATTCAAAGTTGTAATGACGGGAAAATTGCTTTATCCACCGAAACGTTTCTATTTTGGTTTTCTTGCAGAATACATCCAATAACGAACTTTAAGCAATACTACTAATAATTAACAATACAAATACAAATAAAATGTCTGTGTCAACCGACATGATTAACTTTCGTTATTATTAAAATTTAAATAAAAGTTTTCGATCATACATTACTAATAGGATAAATGTTCAAAGTGCTTCCCCTCTACAGATTGGCAGTGCGGTAACCTCAAGTAATATCCATTTATAAAAGTAGGCCTACTGTAAATCAGATGTTTCTATTACGTTATAATGCAATGTTTATAACGTATTCAATCAATATTTCGAATATAAAATTAAGTTAGTTGTTTAAAATTGTTTTTTTTAAATATTGGTTATTGTTTATTATTAGTACCAGTTTTTAAAGTTCGTTATTGGATGTATTCTGGAGGAAAAACACAATAGAAAAGTTTCGAAGGATCATTTCACCCTGTTTTATTACTAAAATATGATTTTTCAGTTTTCCAGCCATTCTTTTGTTACGGACGTGACAGTTACATGCATTACAACTTGGAAAAAAAGAAAAGGTAATTTTATTTTGTAAATTGATACAGCTCAACTGGTAGGTAATTTTTTATACTATTTTTACACTAAATTTGAAAATGATCATATTATTGGTTTTTATGTATAGTTCAACTAACTTGGAGTTACGGACGTGACTTGAAAAGCACTTGTCTTCTGACATACTGTTACAACTGTTAAAAAGTCTGTTAATTTCTTGGGAAATTTATGAATTAAATTTTTGTCAGCTTATTTTAAGATAAATACCTTCTTAGGAACATTAGTGTTCAATCTTAAAATCCTATAATATTTCAATTAAAAAAATTGATAAAACGTTACGGACGTGACACTGGTTTGTTACGGACGTGACAATGAACTCAACAGTCTGTTAAAAGTACTTTATTTTACATTAAAAATTTTCAGTGCTCTTCTTACATTCTTTTTAGTTAAATTAAGACTTATTTGATCTATAAATGAACATAAACAAGCTTAATTACATCCTAAATATATGTTTGAATCAGGAGAAATTATTGTGAAATTGTTAGGAAAATGTATTAATTATTAATGAAACAGTTATCATGTTTGTAAGCCACAATAACTTGTTCATAAAGTTCACTGATATTCTTGGTAATTTTCTGACAATTAGTCACTGATAAGTATAAAGTGACTAGATGTATACCAACTTCAGAGATGAAAATATCCACAAAATAAAGAATTCTGCTACAAGATATTGTTGGTAATATTAAGTTCATATATTCATAGACTTTAATAAACTTTTTACTGAGAAATTAAGAAAATATTTTTTTTTTTAGTGTTAGGTGTATGTTTGTAAAGAATGGATGTTTTTGCAACTTTGAACGCTTACAGCTCGAAAACGAACGGATTTATCTAAAAACTGCTTTAACCATAGTTTTTCTTGTTATATTTTAAATGATAATAACGTACCACATGTTCACCTTCCTATTTCATAAAATAAGGTTTAATTCAATATGGCGGATGTAAAATGGGGGTAAAAATTTAAAAACATACAAAAAGTATAATTTTGTAAACTTTGTAGATCCGCATTTGTTTCTGGCTCTCAGTACCTCTCAGGTATGTCTTATAAAACTGTTTCCAAACTTAAAAATCACCCTGTATATGAAGAAGTAAATGAATATATAGACTAGTTAATTTGAAGAACATATGCTAAGTTTAAAATTAGTCATTCTAGTTTCAGTTTGACATTGTAACTTTTTTTTTTTTTTTTTTTTAACCGAATTACTGATATTAATTTTGTAAATTAAGTAATATTTCAAGTGAAAAGTATACAACCTAGACTGGGAATTGAACCCAGACCTTTGAGTTATACGCTAAATCTAGCAGATATAATGAAACGTATAAGGGTTATAATAAATTAAGGGCTGCTATTTGAGTAAACATTAATTTCAATGTCGTTTGTAACGAGGAAATTAATTTCACAACTCGAAAATTGCAGCAAAAGCAAAGTCAATTGAGAAGTGTGCACCCTATGCTGGGAAGCGACTAAGGATAGCTCAGTTGGTAGAGCATTGGCGCGTAAAGCCAAAGGTCCTGGGTTCAATTCCCAATCTAGGTCGTATATTTTTCACATGAAATATTATAATAATAATTTGCCCCTAACCACAATCACTAGAAACTTAATAAAACACACTTATCTGATTAATAGTTCTTTATTAATTATTTCCACATAATGCCCTGATGTACATTTCGATAACATGGTTATCATAATCGTATGGTCTTGCTTATAAACTAAATCTAACCTTACATATCTACTAATGAAATAAAATTAGTGGAAATAATTAATAAAGAACAATAATCAGATAATTGTGTTTTATTAAGTTTCTAGTGATTGTGGTTAGGTGCAAATTCGAATTATTATTGTGAATTTCACCACAGTGCTCAACAAGATTGTATCTTGAAATATTATTATTTAATAATACTAGCTGGTATAATAAAAGGTATAAACGTTAAATTAAAATCAATATAATTTAGTTTCACCCTTCAAGGTATTTGTTTTCTAAATTAAAGTTTAAAAAAAACAAATAAACCCTTTTAAAATATTCTGCTTGATTGCGGTTTAATTATATCATCAACTCCACATTTTCTAAAGTGGTTTATTTCAGAGGTAGTTTTTAACAACATTTTGATTTTGTTTTTAACTTTTTTTGAATCAAACATACAACAAATTTAGTGATTTCTTTTAAACCTGTTCTAAGTTCACCAGCAAGAAACCTGTAAAGGAAACAGGATATAAATAAAGGAGGGGTTGTGGTTTGGACAGGATAGCCACCTTTAAAGAAGCACTAAGAATTCATCTCTTTTAATATCGAAGACCGGCAATGCTTTCAGAAGAGAGACTACCTGCTCGAAACTGCTCTTTGAAAGTGAAATAAACTGGAAAACGTATTAACGAAATTGATAAATTTGTTATCGGTTAAAAAGGTATATAAAATAATTTCCCAGGTCGTTTAAAAGTGTTTTTTTAAAGACTAAAATTTAAATCTTGCTACAAAAAATCTTCCAGACTTCAAATCAAAGGTATCTGATATTATTAAAAAATTCAGAGATACAGATTTTCCCGTTTCTGTCATTACTTATTAATTACACAGTATAGAAAGTATAAAGTTTGTTAATCCTAAAAAAATTAAACTTCAATTTTTGACTGAACTTCACGTTTTATTGTCCAAAAAACCGAAAAAAGCGATTTTCGATACTTGTAAGTAAAAGGTTATGGAACGCACATAATTTTCTAAGTAAATACATAGTAGGCCTACACAATGTAATTACACTTTTGACATATTTAATCTTCTAGAATTGAAATGTTTTTTTCTAATAGCAGCTGGCTGATTTAAAATAAATTGACCTACAAATTGGTTAAAATTAAAAACACAAAGCATGATACCAATAATCAGGCCTGATAGTTCAATCACTCCCTCTAAATTTTGAACACGCGAATGAAAGAAGTCTTTTTTGGAAACGTCTGCATAGTAGAAGCAGACAAATTAAGATGGAACATGAGATTTGATATACAGTCAGTGTGTTCATTTAGAACCTTATTGAAAATTTAAAAAATCGAGATCAAAATGTTATATTGTAGGCAATTTTAAAGAGTTAAAGTCTCGTGTGTTATTAAATTTTTAGATTTTAATTCTGCATGGAATTGTACAAACCATACCTCTCTAAGATAGCGAAGTTATTGCATAAAGTGTAATTTCGAACCCTGACTTCTCATGAAAGTTTAGGTTAGGTTAGGTTAGATAAGGTTCGGTTCGGTTTGGTTAGGTTAAGTTAGGTTAGGTTAGGTTATCATATACTTGTAACTTTCATGGCCGTTAGGGCTGATACTGAAACGAGCGAAGCGGGTAGAGATTTTTTAATACACACACATTTAAGAGGATCGCTATAGCTTAGCCGTTAGCCTGTGACGAAATTAGTGAAATACACAATTAAGAGGTTCAGAAAACCTGTGTAACAACAGTTTTTACCCTACTGTATAAGATCTCCAGATTTACCAATTTATTTAACATTTCGTACAAGACTCAAGAAAACGATTTTTTTATATTAGATTTAAAAGGTTCTACTTGTATGATGTGTTTGGGCAAGTACTATGATGGTGCATATCAGATTGTTTCATAATTTCTTTTAAACAATTTGTTACTTTCAATTATAAGGTATTAATAGAAAAATAATTTAATTTCTGTAAATCAGCTGTATTATTTTTGTAAATTAGTTTTTTATATATAATGCTGTTACCATAGTAACAAACCACTCTCAATTGCTAATTACTAATTAATTATAAATATATCATGTACAAAATAAAGTTTTTGGTGGAAAAGATGCAGATTGTAACGGAACATGTAAATTTAGATAAAATTATGATTAAGTTTATATAGTTCAAGTCCAGCTACAAAGTTTGAATTGAGAAAAATAGTTACGGAGAATTGGAAGAAAGTCAGTCTCAAATTAATTGTCGAGTTTGTTTGTTTTAATTCTTTTTCATTTTAGAAGTCGAAGTAAACTGTTCAAAAGTTATAGATAAAAACAAAAATACGAACATGGGTCTGATATAAATAGTTTTTCAAAATTAGATCTATAAATTTTGTGGATGAATGCGTTTCAAATTATGTGCAATGTTTTCGCACCGTTTATTAAATAAATATCCTGTTGTGTGTTTTGTATAACAAGTACCTGATGATGGAACCTATCACCGAAACAGTACTCGTATAAGAACTGTTTTCCCACTCTACGTATATTATTGTTTTCGTAAGTCGCTTAGAGTACATTAGTGGGCCAACCTCTAGCTAGTCCCAGTACGACTGCACCTGCTCTCGATCTAGTAGCCTTAGGGAGTACAAGTTGTTGGGAAAAACAACACATCCGGTCGACATAAGAAACTGCTTTCCCCTTCCACTTGCCACTGCTAACTGAACAGGTATCTGTCCAAGGACAAGTGATAGTTTAACCACAGCACTGCAGCACTGCTCTGATTTGGTTCATCGTGCTTGAAAGATAAACAGACTCGAATCAGTTACTCACAAAACACATAGCCTAATCGATTTTAATGTGTTTTAAATTTAAGCTTTGGAATGAATTCTTTTAAAATGTAGTCACAGTATATAGATTGTGAAGAGGAAAATATGTAAGTGTTTTTAATAATATATAAAAAGTATGTAAACATTCCATTTTCTCATTCATTCCACATGGAAAGAAGTATTTTTTTTTCATCTCAATCAATTTTTAGATGCAGCATTTTTTCTTTGTCACACTTTTACCCAAAATCAAATTGTTATAAATATCAAAATTTAGGGATGGGATTTTTGCTATAAAACTAGAACTTCTAATTTTTCTAAATACTAAAATCTGAACTTTGAGTTCCCGAATAAATGTAGGATCCCGATCCCTAAGGAGAATTCGCCTCTTTTTCCCCTTATTTATTCTTATCAGTCATTATAGTCATTATCACCTTAAAAAAAAAAAAAGTTACAATAAAGACATCTAGCCCTCGAATGTTCTAATAGCGTCGGTGTCGAAAGATATCAAGAATTGGTCAAGAGAGACCTGATACGGAAGATGAAAGAGAGGGATCTAAGCCAAGACTAAATGACAAAAGATGTAGATCCAGCTAGAGCCCTCGGGATTGTTACCCTAGGGAACCTGCGAGGACGTTTAGGCTGTAGAGCACTGAACGGACGATAAGAAATTCAAAAATCAGTTTCATGGTCGCCACGACATCGAAACCGACAAATGTTTGGATCGTATAAATTTATATAAGAAGGTGAAATATATTTCAAAATCGGATCAAAATTTGGCGAATTGTAAAATTGACGATCTAAAGCAAGTTGTCCAACAGATTTTAAGAAAGATTTAAAACACCAAGTGTAAAATAAAATAAAAGTTTCCGAGTAATTTCTAAACGATCCATTTTTTTTTTTTTTAATTTTTTTTTTATTTTTATTTATTTATTTTTTTGGTTGAGACGTAAAATTTCACATTTTACCAAAATTTGGTCGAATTCCATTGTTAGCGGTGTCAGTATTTCATATTGACGTTTATAAAGATACTTAACGCTCAGAATCTTTTGGAGGAGGGTAAATCATATAAATTTTGTTTTGGTTTTTAGTGACTATATTTTAAATAAAAAAATATAAAGTTTAAACCCGAATATAATTTTTTTTTAAATCGGATTGCTGATTTAAACGGCAGCGAACGTAGATTTATCGGGGCAAAAATAAACATAAAGTATAGGACCCCTAAAACGGTTATATTGACAAAAACACACAAACAAGTATTTTCCTCCATCAAAAAACCTTCTATAGGTATCCCACGTTCATGTGAGAAAATAAAAATAAAAACTACGAAAATCGGAATTAAATCAACAATAAATTTCAAATATTTAAATCGTAATTTTATAAATATTACAATCACTAATTAGTTCATTAATAGAGTTAATTTTGGATCTTAAGTTGTTTAAATAACTTATAAAAAAAGCCGCTGTATTTGACGTTGCGTTAGCCGCCTTCAATCTGGCAGATACTACTTCTCCTACACACGCTGCAACTTTTTTTAATAAAAGAATGTTTAGATTCCTGATCATAAAATAAATATTAATTTGTTTTAAAATTACCGGTTCGAATAATTAAGATAACATCTTTGTAATGATAAACATCTAAACTGGTTGTCATTAAATGTATATTTGTTTACGTATTAAACCGAAGTAATAAACATATTTGAGTAATATAATTATATATATATATATATATATATATATATATATATATGTATATATATATATATATGTATATCAATTTCTCAATAATAAACACGTTTGAGTAATATATTTTACTTACAATTACGAAGTAATAGAAACATTTGAGTAATATACACAAATAAGAATTTCGAAGTAATAGAAACATTTGAGTAATATATATTAATAAGAATTTCGAAGTAATAGAAACATTTGAGTAATATATATTAATAACAATTTCGAAGTAATAGAAACATTTGAGTAATATACAAAAATAAGAATTTCGAAGTAATAGAAACATTTGAGTAATATATATTAATAACAATTTCGAAGTAATAGAAACATTTGAGTAATATACACAAATAAGAATTTCGAAGTAATAGAAACATTTGAGTAATATATATTAATAACAATTTCGAAGTAATAGAAACATTTGAGTAATATACACAAATAAGAATTTCGAAGTAATAGAAACATTTGAGTAATATATATTAATAACAATTTCGAAGTAATAGAAACATTTGAATAATATACACAAATAAGAATTTCGAAGTAATAGAAACATTTGAGTAATATATATTAATAACAATTTCGAAGTAATAGAAACATTTGAGTAATATACACAAATAAGAATTTCGAAGTAATAGAAACATTTGAGTAATATATATTAATAACAATTTCGAAGTAATAGAAACATTTGAGTAATATACACAAATAAGAATTTCGAAGTAATAGAAACATTTGAGTAATATATATTAATAACAATTTCGAAGTAATAGAAACATTTGAGTAATATACACAAATAAGAATTTCGAAGTAATAGAAACATTTGAGTAATATATATTAATAACAATTTCGAAGTAATAGAAACATTTGAATAATATACACAATAAGAATTTCGAAGTAATAGAAACATTTGAATAATATACATTAATAATAATTTCGAAGTAATAGACACATTTAAGTAATATACATTAATAATAATTTAGAAGTAATAGACACATTTAAGTAATATACATTAATAATAACTTAGAAGTAATTGAAACATTTGAATAATAGACACTCTATCCAAGATGGCGATACTGCAGAGCCTTACGTTAAATTCCAATCACTTTGTAGACTACATGAGTAAGGATGGATAACTTTATGATATCTTTGATGAAATACACTTTCATTCTGTCATCAAGCTATATTAAACAATCTCCATTATGTGAAATCCTACACAAAGGGAATGATCAAAAAGGCATCGCAATGAAAGAAAGGGATGAACTCCCTCCCTCACCCCTCAGATAGGAAGCCCACCTGAGATGGAAACCGTTAATTAACTTTGGATCCGAAAGGTAAGTTAGTAAATGGAATCCGTGGTCAATAACTTAACAATGGAACTAAAATATGTCCGCACTTTTTATGGAATTGTTATTTACGGTGTACAAATATCAGAGTAAACCATCGCACAAACTTTCTCCTTTACACATCCACATAAACAAATAAAATTGTACTTCGTTCTTACAGTCGAAAAATGAAAATAAAACATTTGTGTAGTTTCAATAAAAATATTTAAAAACAGAGCTAATTAAGTCCTTCTACCGTGATATTTTCTTACGTGCAATTCAGTACGTTTGGCTCATTAATTTTCACATTTCACTAAAATATGAACAAAATTGGTAATTTTATTTTTATTAGTGCTGTAATTGGCATTTTATCGTCGGCTCAAAAATTAAAGGCGACCACGTCATAGTTACGTTTTTGCAAAATTTTATCAAAGTCTACCTTTTTTTGAGATCGAAAAAGTTCAACATTTTTAGATTTTATCTTTTGACATCTGCCCCCATTTTCGCTGTGATGAGTTTAAAAATTAATAGTTTTTTTAAAAAATTTTGTCTGTAAAGTTTTCTAAACGCTTTTGAATTCAGTTCCTTTTTTTTTCTAAATTACTCACGAATAGGAAATTGTCTTTCACTTGTTTCCTAGACTAGTTACGATTATATATATATTCACTTCAACAAAATTACATGTACCAATTTTTGGCACTAAATGTTTAAGTAAACCAAATTATATATGTTATATTCACTTCAACAAAATTACATGTACTAATTTTTGGCACTAAATGTTTAAGTAAACCAATAGATTCGACGTTTTCAATGATTTGATGAAATAACCACACAAATGTATTTATTCAAAACTGTTAAAATTCTGAACTAAATAAGATTTATTTTCAAAAGTTATTTGTATCAACAATGGAAAAAATAACAATAAAATAGTTGTAGCAAATTAAACAAATTCAAAATGTAGTAACTAGGGAAACATTGATTTACATTTTTAAAGAAATAAAAGTATCTCTGTAACTAACCTTATTGATTTCAAACAAATTCTGACATTTTTCATCGTGTTACAAATTCCATCGCGTTATCTTAATATAAACAAATGAATAAGTTAAAGTAATACAATTTTTGGTAACAGTACAAATTATGACACTAGGAAAAAAAATTTAAAAACAATGTTTTTGGAATATAATGAACTAAGGAAATAACTCTCTCGTGGTTTTATAATTTACAGATTGCTTAAGAATCCCAAACCTACAGAACAGAAGAATATAATAAGACGAAACTGATAAAGAATATAAAAATATAACACAAACTAACAAAGAAAATACATGTGAATAAACGTGTGAATGGATTGATCACGCCCTAACCTAACCACCAGAGAAACATCAAGGGCTGTAACTATACTAGTTTTAGTTTGTGTGCTTAGTAAATGAGATTATTTTAAATTATAAAATTAATTTTTCCCCTCTAAAAAGCTGGAAGTAGGTTAGAATCAGACCCTAGGCGATTTGTAAATTATTTCATTATTTTAGTTTAAATCCAAACAAATACATTTTCAATAGAGTGCAGCAGGTTCGAGTTTATAGTGCAGGTTTTTAAATTGTGTTAATTTTTTTCTAAGGATTTGTAAGTTATAAGTTGCTTCTTTCGACTGCGACACTAAATGAGATGTAACTAAATTCTCCGTCCTTCACTGGAATTTAACCCGGGCCTTCTCTCTTGCGAAGCAAGACCGTTAAAAACCCGCCAATTAGAGGCTCAACTATTTATTTTTCAACATCTTACAAGTCAGAGATCATTAAATCCTGGTAAACATTTAATATTTTGGTTCAAAGCTTTAGTTGAGTGCACGTTAGGTGTATACAATTAGTACGCCTGACAGGAGTATCTTACTGGTAGGCCTACACCCTACAGGTGTGACCAACCGGTGTATCCGACCGGAATACTCAACTGGAGTTTCACCAGTGGTACAACTAATTAGAATGCCCGACAGGAGTTGTCTCACTGATACAGCGGATCGGAGTGAACAACTGGTATACGCGACAGGAGCACTCGACTCGAGCACCCCGCTGATAAATAATATCATGTTATATGCGTTTAATTCATCTTCTTTGGGATCGTAAAGCAAAATCTAGCTTCGACCTTCTGCGATACCAAATGGATCTATTGTGGAACAACTAAAAGTGTCTCGAATAAAATCTTTGGCCTCTACTGGAATTGAACCCAGTTCCTTTAGTTAACGAGCATAATTAATTGGTAACCACTCTATCAATCTAACCGAAGGGGGTATTGTTGCCGATTTGTAAAATACTATGAAAAATTTCATCTTCTGTTAGATAATTTACGTAATATTATAGAATTACTATAGAATATTCCAAATCACTATTATTTTATTCTATTTATTTTAAAATATGGGATTATTATTGAAATCTTTAATCGTATTTGAATTAACCTTATAAGTTACTAAAACCTGCTAAGACGTGTTTCAAGGAAATTTGCAATTTTTAATATATGAAATGGAAATTATGCAAGGGTGAATTAATTATTCAGTTATCTACAAGTGAAACTGACGGAAAACAAACCGTTTAAAGATCTGTTTTTATAAACAAAATTTTCTTATTTAAAACTCTACAAATATTGTCGTTAAACTTTGAATTTCTCCCATCTTTGTTTTGTATTATTAGTAAATTAACTTCATGTACATATACGGATTATGTACATAACCGGACACTGGAGTTTACGCTGGTCTACCCAAGATATTCAGCGTTGCATGCATGTCAACACCTCGAGATGGGCGGTGGGTAGACAGACAGCCAGACTCAGCCAACCGGCAAATGACCTCCCGTCTCCACCAACTTGACTTTTCATAATTGTACATTATTTATTTGTTTTGTGTTTCATTACTGTGAGCAAAGGAAGTGTAATTATGGCATCTTTTATTTGTTTCTTATTTATATAGTGTGTTTTGTGTTATTCTTGTTACTTTCTCATATATAGAAAGTTAGGTAATGGGTACAAAAATATGTTTGATATCTGCTGAGTTTAAAAATATAGTTTTTAAATAATATCTATCTGTCTGATGTAGTACAGTGCTCTACAGATAAATTCGTGTGGTAATTTTAATCAAATTTGATATATAGTTATATATCGGGACGTTTTTATAAGTCAAAATGTGAGAATAGCTGTCATAAAAAAAGTTTTTTTCTTCAAAATCTGACACAGCGATTTTGATTACATTTTATTCTAGTGTAGCCAATAACGACCCAAAATAAACAGATTGGTCTCGATTTCTAATTGCCCATTTTTGAATTATCGGTAAAAGACAATAAAAGGGTTAAGCGTGACTAAATCCACTCGGTTTTGGGTTCGTATGTGACAGTTATTTATATAAAGTTGGAGTCTTTTAAGCGGCCGATCTTCGTCAAATATACATGCATTCAAATAATCAGAATAATTTCTAAATTTATTTGATAGCCCAAATATACAATCTAGAATTTTCAACTCGATGTTTTGTCCCTTAACTATCAGAAGGTCATTTTTTGATACCGCTATATTTTTCTTACATGCAGTACAACACAAATAATATAAAAGGAATGTTTGAAATATTAAAGTGCTCCTAAAATTATAAAGGTCCTTGCGTAGTATACACCGTACTAAAAAGAAATCAATGAAAATGCAATCCATCCTTTAAATGCTATTGAATTGTTTGTCTCGCATCTCACAAAAACTGCTTTTAAAACACACTACGCATTTCTCATTCTGTGATTAAATTAGGTTATATTTGTCATAGAAAAAACCATAATATATGATTTCCTACTCCAATTTCATTTCAAATCCAAATTATTCTTTTTTAGATTGGTGGGTTACGCAATTTTCAACTTCAAGGGGGGGGGGGCAACATATCTGACACTTTAAATTTAACCTAGCGACAACATATAATTATTTCCGTCAATAAACATACATATTCGTAATCAGAATAAATTCTAATTTTAAAAGATACCTCCCCAGATAATATTTCAAAATTAAAAAGTCATTCTATAGTTTTCGTACCTTGACTATCCAAAGGTCATTTTTTTTGCTATCGCTGTTTCCTTTTTGTGGATGATACAAAGAATATAAATGCAAAGTTTTAAATATATAGGATTTATCTTCTTGTCTGTGGAGACTGGTTGCGACTTACAGACACACAGACACGCGTGTGAAATTACAAGGGATCCTTGTTTTACCAACGGATCCTAAAACTAAAAACTAATAATGGGGATGCTATAAAAAACGCAATTTCTCGAATTTTAATACAATTTGGAGATTAAAGACACAAATGACACTGTAAAAACGTAAGTATCCTTACAAATATTGAAAAGAGAGAGACAGAGAGAGAGAGAGAATGAATTAATGAATGAATGAATTGTCTTTATTTAGGGGCGAGGTTAGGACTGTATAAACCTAACCACCTAACCACCTACCACTTAAGAGAGAGAGAGAGAGGGAGAGGGAGGGAGAGAGAGAGAGAGAGAGAGAGAGAGAGAGAGAGAGAGAGAGAGAGAGAGAGAGAGAGAGAGAGAGAGAGAGAGAGAGAGAGAGAGAGAGAACTATCACAGCTACCTTTCCGGGCATACTCACTCGTCCTGTAAAGTACTTCTGGGGATGTTGTCCCTTGTGGGGATATCCCCACAAGGGCAAGCGGCCTAAATCAAGTTTATATGTAATATACATATACTTTTAAAAATATTAGATCGAAAAAAAAAAAAATTTTAATATCCCCTAAAATAGCTTTTGGGACGACAGCTTTAGTTTTGAAGAGAGGCCACCAGGGCTGCGCTGAACGCAATACTCTCTCCTATAGAAGAGATTCGGGCTTTTGCCCTAGAGGTGACTTATGGGGCTCTTGAGTATGATTGGTCCATTCAAATTCGAGAGAAAAGAGCAAGTTGGTTAATGCCTTTGTGAGGATACCAAAATATTTGTATGGAAGACTGCAACGAACGTCACTATGCCTTTGGGGACATTGTTGCCAGATGGAACAGATCCAGTGTTGCCGTCAATTGCACCTTTCATAAACTTAGAGTTCAGTCCGTTTGTCCATTTCAATTTCTTAGAGGTGGTTGTATACTTGTTGCTTCTTTGCGTTATTTGAATGTGTGCAATATATATTATAAATTACATAAGTTATTCGACATTCTAAATAATTACTCCATTTAAAGAGTTCTACCTTTTATATGAAATGGAAAAACTATTTATCTGTTTACGTCGAAAAGTGTTTGTATATCAGATACAAATTTGTCAGATTTTTAAATAATATATATCACTAGTTTTAAAGAACAAAATTATCTTTATTACATATTTTGTTACATCATTTATGTATGAATTAATCAATTACGAATGGTTACGTAGTAATTTATCTAGGAGACCAATTTATATTGGAAACTTTGGTTACAAACTGAAATGAAATAAAAGATGTATTAAAAATCCATAATATGGAATAGTTTTGGGTTTTTGGAATAGTAATATATTACTGTTCATATTCTTCCTAGAAACAATGTACAGTTTTATTAAAAATAATAATTGTTTTAGAGTAAATTCAACAATCAATACATTTTACTTAGTACAACTTATTATAAAATTGCATTAGTTTTAATTCAACCCATCCTACTTTTACTCCTTATTTCTAAACATCCAATGAAAATGAAAATGTATTTCATTTATATTTTTAAATGATATATGAAATGTTTTTTATTCCCAGTTATTCTTGACAAGTGGTAATAGAATGTACAAATTCTCTGATTCAAAAAATGTGATGTATTTTAACTTTATACAATTAAATATTATACAGTTCAATTGGCAATGACAATAGAGGGTTGAGATGTTATTTCAAGGTTTAGAATGAAAAATTTTATAAATATGTTACACAATTATAACATATATCATGTTTATATAATTATGTTTATTTATACAAATAAATATAGTCTATAGTTCAATAGTATAGTGGATTCTTTTTATTGTTTGTTTTTAGTTATTATGGGGTTGTTATGCAACAAGGCATGGTTAATCATGTATAACTTGTGTTAACAACTGTTGATGGAATTTAATTGTGAATTCAAAAATGTTTTGATATTTCAAATCCGTTCAGTGGTTTTCGAGATACAAATGATTTAATAAAGTCGTGTCATCGCATTTCAATAAAATGCAAACGCTAATGTACGCGGGTTTTTAAATTGTGTATATTTTGGGAACCGTTGAATGGATGTTAACTATCTAAAGAAATTTAAATTCACAATTAAATAGTCTATAAATTGGTGTATCAGAATATTACTACAGCGATTAATAAACCAACAAAAATAGCAGTATTGTCCATACTTTTCTATCAGAAATACAGCATACAATTAACAGCTGATCAAGTACTTATAAGCGCGTAACGTACTCAACAAAAATTGATATATATTTTTAACCGTTTAATGGATTTTTGTTTTGAAAAAATATTTGAATTCACAATAAAATTATCTATAAAATCATTATGAGTAGGCTACTTGTTGTTAGGTTAATTTGTATTAAAAACCACGATAAATTGTATTTAATTCGTTTTAAGTATACATTGGCGTAAATTAATTCAAATAGCTAAACTATAATTGTCCATACATAAAAACATAAAACTGACAATTTATAGTAAATTTTATGAGGAATCCGAATCCGTTTTAAAAAATAACTTCCGATAATTAGTTTTCGATATATAAGCGTTTTTGTACTATCGCCTGCCCAATTTTTATACTCTCTGTACGAAAATCAAAACCGAGTACGCGGGTTTACTAAATTGTGTTTATTTCTAGAACCGTGGAACGGATGTTAATTACCTAAAGAAAATTGAATTCACAATTAAATTTTCTATAAATTGGTATATCAGAATATTACCAAAGAGATTAATAAACGTGAGTAATAAACCAATAAACATAGCAGTATTTAGAAATCGTTTATAATTTTGAGCGATTACTATTAACGTTCATAAATCAAAAAACATTTTATATATCATTTTCAAATTTTTGTAGGTTTTTTATATAGTCATATAGAATATTTCCTGAAAATGTTAACAAAATATATAAATAAAAAGACTAGGCCTATACAAGTTATAATTTGACGCTATTTTCAACCAAACCGATAGATGTAAACTGTTGTAAATTGTTTAATTATAATTATACTATTAGCATAGATCTGATAGTTTATAGAAAATTTAATTGTGAATTCAAAATTTTTTTGATATTTCAAATCCGTTCGGTAGTTTTCGAGATACAAATGATTTAATAAAGGCGTGTCATTGCATTTCAATAAAATTCAAACGCTAATGTACACGGGTTTACTAAATTGTGTTTATTTCGAGAACCGTAGAATGGATGTTAATTATCTAAAGAAAATTGAATTCACAATTAAATTTTCTATAAATTGGTATATCATATTACTACAGCGATTAATAAACGTATGTAATAAACCAATAATAATAGCAATATTTAGAAATCGGTTACTATTTTGCTATAAACGTTCATAAATCAAAAAAATATGTATATATCATTTTCAAATTGTTGTATGATTTTTTATATAGTCATAAAGAACATTTCCTGAAAATTTTAATAAAATCTTTATTTAATATAATCTTTATAACGAAAATTCGTTATCAAACTTCTTAAGAGTTTGAAAAAAATAATAAGTAGCGGTCCTATGATATGTACAAAACGCCGACCGCAATACAGACCGGTGTCGTATACAGCTAAAAAAAACTGTTTTTTCAGAGCTCGTTGATTCGACAGAAAAACTGTTGCGAGATTCGTCTGTCTATGGAAGTAAGGAAGGACAAAATTCTGCTGGAAGGACAAATCTAAAACAAACATCTCTGGTCGGAAATTAATCAAAATAGGCCAAAAATAGTCTTCAGATAGTATGTAGACGATACTATAGTACTTTTCTATGGCAACAATAGATAATTAAAAACTCTGATTAACTTCGTAAACACAATGCATCCAAAACTCCAATTCACAGTTGAAGTGAAACAAATAACAATTTAAACTTTTTAGACCTATCAATTTCAAAAATAAACAATAGTGTTAAGTTCAACATCTATAGAAAACCTACCACAACAAACCAGACTATACACGCTTCTTCCCATCATCCATGTCATATAAAAATGGCAGCTTACAATAATTTCGTTAACAGGCTAGCCTCAGTACCTCTAGACAAGAAGAAGTATGAACAGGAAGTAAACATAATTAAACCCATCGCAGTATACAATTGGTACAAGAGCTCAGATATCGACCAACTCATCAGGTAACATACAAATAAGAAACCCATTATTAAAAAGAAAAAGCAAACTTACGTCTCCACAGAATATGGATCAGCATTGAGTCATACTCCAAAACGTAGACTGGCTAAAGAGAGCGTAACCGTTGCTTTCAATACCTCAAACAAACTATACTATTTTTTAAATAACCCAAAAAAAGACATACATAATGACAAACACGATAAGACTGCCACATACAATATCACTTGTTATAGGCCTACAGTAATGAATGTCCGAATTTTTATATAGGACAGACTGCCCGCTCTTTCAACAAAAGTTTTAAGGAACACTTCCCTAAGAGGACTTCATATACAAACTCTGCTTTTGGTGAACATCTTATCAACAAAAACGATAAATACACAGATATCTAACCTAACATGGAGATATTGCAACAAAAGTTTGGTGTCAATTCCCAAACACGGTTACGGCTTGCCAACGTCAAAGCAAGTGCCAATTCACTCAAATATCAGCCACAAAAATATTCCCGAATTAAATATACCAACAAATAAAATAAAACGTCAATTATTGAATATATTTGGTCACATTTTCTAAAAATTAAATTAAATTCTTGGTATCTTTTAAAATTTTTAAAGTTATTACTAGAAACATGTAGTTATAATCACTGATCATACCTGAACAAAGGCTACATAATGAAACAATGGTAGGCCTATCAGTCGTGAAATTAAATTCAAGTTCGGGATGTTGGGGTATTCGGTAACGTAGGCTACTCAACATTATTTATATATATTTTTAACCGTTTGATGGATTTTTGTTTTGAAAAAATATTTGAATTCACAATAAAATTTTCTATAAAATCTTTATTAGTAGGCTACTAGTTGTTAGGTTAACTTGTATTAAAAACCATGATGAATTGTATATTTTAAATATGCATTGGCGTAAATTAATTCAAAAAGTTAAACTATAATTGTCCGTACATATAAACATAAAATTTATAATTTATAGTATTTTTTATGAGGAATCCAAATCCGTTTTAAAAAATAAGCGTTTTTGTACTATCGCGTACCCAATTTGTATACTCTCTGTACGAAAATCAAAACAGAATACGTTGGTTTACTAAATTGTGTTTATTTCGAGAACCGTTAAACGGATGTTAATTATCTAAAAAAAAATTGAATTCACAATTCTATACATTTTATATAATTTGGTATATCAGAATATAACTACAGCGATTAATAAACGTATGTAGCCTAATAAACCAATAAAAATAGCAGTATTTAGAAATCGTTTACATTTTTGCTATACACGTTCATAAATCAAAACATTGTGTATATATCATTTTCAAATTTTTGTATGATTTTTATATAGTCATATAGAACATTTCCTGAAAATGTTAACAAAATCTATAAATAAATAGACTAGGCCTATACAAGTTATAATTTGACACTATTTTCAACCAGACCGATAGCGGTAAATGGTTGTAAATTGTTTAATTATTATTAGTCTAGATATGATAGTTATAGAAGTCTAGCTTTGATAGTTTATAGAAAATTTAATTGTGAATTCAAAAATGTTTTGATATTTCAAATCCGTTGGGTGGTTTTCGAGATGCAAATGATTTAAAAAAGGCGTATCGTCGCATTTCAATAAAGTTCACAAAAAGTTTAGGTTACTTTATTTATTTGAAAATTTATTTATATATTTTATGAAATTTATTTCAATGTTGTTTTGAAGAAATTTGTTTTTTCGTTGTAAAGTAATTAAATTTTATTGTATCTTGATGAAATTTTCACAACATGTACGTATATATTTTGTTGTCATAATTATTAAATTTTATTTAATTTTGTTAATTAGTTAAGAGAAATTGTTTTTTTTTGTTGTAAATCAATAAAATTTTACTATATCTTGATGATTTTTTCACAAAATGTGTATAAATATATTAGTAAGAAGTGTGGTAAATTTTGTTTAAATCTCTCAATTCGTTTAAAAAATATATATCGAAATAGACGATGATTTGTATATATATATATATATATATATATATATATATATATATATATATATATATATATATATATATATATATAAATCCCACTATCATTATGGCATCATTTCATATCCATACAATATGGCAGCCCCTTAAAAGAATAGAGTATATTTCTTTTTAGAAATGTATAGTGGCTTTGCAAGGTGATATCAATTACTTTATACATTTTGATATCTCAAAAAATTTAAAATACAATTTTTTTTTTCAATCACTAAATTAACATCATTGTTGCAGCTTTTGACGTTTCTAACATTACGAAGGCCACTGTATATATTTTACATTGCGATACCATTATGGCAACTAAGGTGTATATTTTAACCACCGAAATATCACAAAGAGAACCGGCACTGTTGCCAGTTTGACATCCTGTTGGCCTTCTGTTTTACCCCAAGTCGCTTAAGCAGTTTTGAAATGCACGTAGACATTTGTTGTGTGTTATCGTCGTTTGGTAGTATTTCACTTATAAAATATAGTATTTTATAAGTGTTTATAGTATATCAATCGGCCTACCTGCTGCTATTGGTTCTTCTATGAATCACCAACTAGCCCTTGTGCTACAAAATCAATTTTTTCTAGATTTTAACTTTACCTAACTTTTACTCTAATTACTAAACTCTAAATATTATTTTTCGCAAAATGGGTCCAAACACGGTACAATTGTGACAACTCTAACCGGGTTTTGAGTTTAAAAACTAGAAAATACTTAAAACGTGTCCTTTATCACGTGTTTTATATTGTAATAATCAGAAGTCTAATGTAATAGTTATCTGATCAATACAATGGAAAATGTTATTGTAAAGTAACATTTAAAACGAATTTGTAATTATTTGTATTTTCTTTTACTTTAGTATACGTTCACTGTTAGCCTATATTGATTCTGATTTAGATTCTTTGTTTTTTTTTTTTGCATACCGGTACGTTTGAAAACACTGCTAGAATTACTGTAATTATTATGTATGTTATTGTGATCGTGCTAATTCAAATAAAATGTCTATAACCATTTTTAAGTAGTCAAATTTATGATTTTGTAACCTACTGACCATAAAACCACATAGAGTTGTCACAATATTGTACCGTGTTTGGACTCATTGTGCTAGAAATAATATTTAGAGTTCAGTAATTAGAGTAAAATTTTAGTAAAGTTAAAATCTAGAAAAAATTGATTTTGTAGCACAAGGGCTAGATTATGATTCATAGAAGAACCATTAGCAGCAGGTAGGCCAAGCCGCACGTGTGAGTGTGTCTGCGCGTTGGGGAGCAAGGGTCACCCTAATCCTTTAGAGCGCACGGCTGTTTGGACAAACTATACAAAATATTGGGGCCATTTTTCAGAGGTGGTCTTTACTACAACCAATACATTATTGTTGGTAAATTGTTCGATTGTCAATGTGTTGACCAAAATAAATCATTGTAAAAAACAAATTAAGGTTTTGAAATAACTTTTAGTATTTATTATTATTTTTGGTGTGATAACAATGGTCCTGTGCTGTGAATAAGTGTGAAGCGTCATCCGTCACGCGTTACGCTTCGTGATGATTAGGTTTCATTCGTCAAGCTCATTCGGGTATTTTCGAGCGAAAAAACGAGTGTACTAAAAAAGAAAGTGCTGTATGCAAAAACGTCCCTAGAAAGCTTCAACATTTATGGTTCTGTACTGTTTTATAAAATAAACTATGCAATATATTTCTCGAATAAAACTTTATTTCCTTGTCAAGGAGACCTCGCTGTCTTATATAAAACCAACTAAGCAATAACTTTCTCTGATAAAACTTATTTTCTTGTCAATGAGATTCACAGTCCTAAAGAAAACTAACTAAACAATAACTTTATCAGATAAAACTTATTTCCTTTTCAAGGTGACCTCGCAAATCTTACAGAAAACCAAAAAAGCAATAACATTCTCAGAAAAAACTAATTTCCTTGTCAAGGAGATGTTGCAATTCTGAATTACGCAATAACTTTCTCAGGGTAAACAAATGTTTATTTTAAAGAGATGCTTTGCACTTTTATAAAAGAAACTATACAATAACTTTCTTAGGAACAATGAATATTCTTGTTAAAGAGGTGCTGTAATCTTTTATAAGAAAACTATGTAGTAACTTTCTCAGGTTAAATTAATATTCACGTTAAGGAGCTGTTGTACAATTATATTTTCAATATTGTTCTAAGGTTAAATAATTGCTCATGTCAAGTAGGTGATTTAGCCTACTCTTTTGCAAAAGAAACTATGCAATAATTTTCTTAGGTTAAATCAATGCAATAAATAATAATAATAGTATTACGTTATTAATAATAATTATTAATATCAATCATACAATGTAACTACTATATTGTTTGGATGTCGCCGTTTCGAATATTGACTAAAATTCAACAATTAAACAGCAGTGACTTGAAAATGGCTAAATAGCCGAAACGACCGTCGTTTGTATGGAGAATACGATAAGTCTCATAATTGTTGAAATGTAACTATTACTGTGAAATGGTTTTGATCACCATAGACATTTTCACTTCCGTCGTACAGTACACCACACACCAGATAAAACAATAAATAAAAGTATGTAAACATATACATATTGGGATGGAGTTTTATAATACTTAGTAAATACAAATAGTACTCGGTCTTCTACTTCTCACGCTCAGGCGGCCTCAATAATTCCGAGAAATGTATCGAGTATCGTTGCCAACAAAACAGTTTTAGGGGCTGGATACTGGACAGTAATATTCAACTTTGTCCACAGCTTTGAATGCTCAACTCTGCGTCTTGTGTGTAAAATGGAAGGAAACAAGCAACTGATATCAAAGCAGGTACGTTCAAGTTATAGTTATTAATGTTACTTTATAGCGTCATTAGTAATTTCATAATATTATTGTGATGCGTATGTGCTAGAATAAACAGACGGAATTAACAACAAATGTGATAGGCCTAACCCTGGATATGATGTATGAGAAGAACTACCGACATTTCATGTTTATTTAATAGTTGTACCAAAACCTGCTTGTTAAAAATAGGGTCTAGCTATTATTTAGATTTCTTAACTTTATTTATCGCTTATTTAAATTTTTTGTAGTGGATCCCACTCTTAAACCGAATTCAAAATAAATCAACAAAATTTGAAAAACATTATTATAATAACAGATATTGCCCAAACTAACACTATTTCAGATTTTCTAAGTACTGTCGGAATTTTACTTCTGTGTTTTACATAATAGTGGACACCACTTTTCAAAAAACCCATCAATATATTTAAAAAAATATCTATTTATTGACTGAGTTTGCCCAAACTCACAATATTTCAGTTATTCAATTTACTAAGTGGAAATTTGGCATTTCTTTTAATGTAGTGGATCCCACATTTTAACGAAATTCATCCCACAAAAAAATTAATAAAACTTTAGGTATAGATTTTGCCCAAACTATATACGTTTTTAATATACTGAGTAAAAATTTTAAATGGGTTTTAATGTAGTTGGTCCAAAAATAATCAAATCCAACCAAATCCAAAATAAACAATCAAGTATGAAAATATGGAACATGTGCACAGCGGTAATGCTGAGCTCGTTTTATTTTATTTTTTTAATAGAGAATGGATAGATATATAGGATTCAGTTTACTGCATTTAATTCAAAATTAATTAAATGTTTGTAATAGTCTCAACTGCATTCTTGAAATTAAAATGTTTACACATTTTCAAAGTGTTTGACAAATTGTGAATCTTTGTTGTTTATTTTCGTTTCTTTCTTCTTCTCGAATAAATGGTTAAGTATTAATACCATCACGTTTACATTGCAAAACAATATTTTAATGGGTATAGTAAGATTCTGCAAAAATATTTATAAGATGTTGTAATTTCTTATGTACTTATTTCTGAAAAACCAATATAGCTACACTAAATGTTATTTCATCATTATTATCATCAATATTCTCTATTTATTAGTGTATGGTATATTTATAAATATAAATAAATATAAACTTGTCTGAGCAATATTTATATAATCTTTTTTTTTTGTATAAGTGTAAGTTATTTGAGGTGAAATGAAAACAATTACCCTAAATTATAGAAATTATAAAACAAAAAAAAAAATTACGTAAACTAAATATTATTTTTATCAATTTTAAACCTTAACAACCTATGAAAATGTTTATTTGTAAAATAAAAAAACATCCAATATTGTCGGCTAAATCAAATGGTTTTAGTTTTATTTACTTACAACCAACCGTTAAATATTTATATCCCAATAGGCCTTTAGGGAAACGTTTTTGGAACGAAATTTCAAACTTTAATATTTTGTATTTTCCCAAGAAATAACTAAAAGAGACATCTTCTCAAAGTTTTCATTAAAATTGCCAGAAATTGTGGCTTCTAGATCAAACTATCGTAAATAGGCCTACAGTTTTTTTTTCTATAGATTATCTAGCAAAAATAGCATTACGGTACGATTTTGTAGGAACTCTTGAAGAAATTGATAATTTTGTAAGGAAAAAATAATAACATTAAAAAATGGTTGAGGGATTTTGCTTATATTTATTAATCTGTTTGAAATTCATTCAACAAGGTTTGTAGTCCTTTGATTAAGTAGATGCCTACAGTAAGGAATCCTACCTTGCTTTAAAACCTATTCATGTCACCTGTCAACAAGTTTTAAAATATTCTACTGCTGCTCTTGAAGTTATTGAAAACTTAACCTTAAAACTACTGTTTCTAAGAAATATTGTGTTTATTTAATTCCTAGGCCAGTGGTTGCTTTCCCAGTAAACAGGTAGCAAAGAATACAGAGGGATACCATTGTATTCTAACAAGCTTCTGTTTATAACCATTTAGGCTTAAATGACATCTTTCAATCAAAGGAATCAAAGGAATTCCATAGTCAAACATGCTAAAAACTTTATTACTAGAAGTAAATAGGAAACTCATCTACAGTGGCAACTGATTCCACTATTTTATTTTTACTTTTAGGCAATTAATTTGACGTGTACCCGAAAACCGTAAAACCATATTGATACTAAAGTACCAGGCTGTCCTGTGATACGCATAACTCCTATGATGCCCGAATTCAACAAAATGTATTCTATGCATAAATAAATGTTCTGTGTAAATTTCATCATGATAAAACTAGTTTCAATAATTTTGTGTATGAAAAAACTACAGGTTATTTCTAATTTCCTTCCAACGGTTCATTTGGCCTTACACATTTTATAAAAACGATCACGAAAAGCGTATTTATAAATATTTTTCAATAAATCTTTCACAAAATGTTCTTTGTATGTTCGATAATAGACTGTTATAATGTCAATTATATCTAATCGTTTTAAGTATGTTTTTTGGTCAAAAAATCATTTACGCTTTATTGTAAATTGTTCTTCAGAGTAGGTTTTCGCTTATAATTCGAATATTTCTTAATATTGGCATATATATATTATTATAAAATTTCATTTTATGAATTTTAATTTTAGGATAATTAGTTTCAAAGGAAAGAAAACTGAATTTGCGATCTATGACATTAATTATTAAAACAAATATAAAAAGTGATTTATTTGGACGTCATATTTTTTTTTTTTTTTTTAATAATTAAATATGTGAACGTTAAATTTTTATTATTTATTTTAACTCGAATAAGAATATGGAAATTTACTCATTTTTTTCCATGAAATATCAGCATGTAATTAATATGTTAGAAGTACGTACAATGTTAGAATTGAGTCGATCATTAGTTAATAGTTTAAGGTTATAGTTTTAAATACGGGACTGTTGTTTATTAGGCCTATTTGTTTATTTTTCCCATGAACTGTGAAAGGTCGCATGGTTCCACTAGTTTAATATATGTTATATTTAGTGGTTTACAATGTTTTAAAACAAATCTACCTGATCGTTTATCACTAACCTAGAAAATTTCTTATAGGCCTATTGTCTTTAAACTGTGGGGAATACCAGATAGTTTCAATGCAACAGTATCTTGCAGAGAGATTTGTTAAGTTTTGACATAAAAGGGTAAAATATATGTCTTCTAAGAATATAGTCCGACCACCACTATAGTTCTGGAATGGTCGTAGTTAGGTAGAGATTCGGTCACCTGGCACTAATCGGCTTAGCTTGCCCGGACCCCATTGTTTAACAAGACTGAAAAATTATTATTAATTTATGTGGGATTATTTTTATATAAGTTTTAAATATTGTATAAGGCAGTTGTGTATTTCAAAAGGGTAATTTGTCCCTTTCAACGAGTCTATTATCTTGTTTCTATTAAACTATCTCTATAGTTTATCTCTGACAGGAATGTGGGTACACATTGAAACGTCAAACCTATTTTGCAAGAGAAGTGTCTTTGCGGTTAAACCTCTTTTGCTGTAGGCCTACTAGTTACCTAAAAACTCTCTATTGTTATAAATGTTTATTATGGATAATGTTTAAGTAGATTTATATGATAATATTCTTCTGTAATACCTAATAAATATGTTTATGCATGGTGATTCAAGAAATATCAGGATGTAATTAATATGTTAGAATGTACGTACAATGTTAGAATTGAGTCAATCATTAGTTAATAGTTTATTTTTCCCATGAACTATGAAAGGTCGCATGGCTCCGCTAGTTTAATATATTTTATTTTAAAGTTAGTTGTTTACAATGTTTTATAACAATCTAACAGACTTTAAAAAATTATTTTAAAATAATGAAACAAATAATGGAAGTTTAAAGTAACATCCAAGAAATAACTACTAACTACATTATGTCCAGAAATACATACATAGTTGGAAGTATTGTTATAAAAACTCTAACTTTGTTAACAATTTTTTGCATTTAGGCCATAGTTTTGATCCCGAAAAGAATGTTTAAATCTTTTATATTGAAAATAAATGCCTATGTCTAAATAATTTAAAATGTTTAGATATTAATAGATCTATGTTATAATAACAATAATACAAATCTACAATGTTTTGCTTTTTAGGATGGAAAATGTTTTTATTTCAAGAAACTGAGAGCATAACGCCAATTTTTCAGCCACTTGTGCCGTACAGTGATAGCTCTGATGGAGAATCATCAAGCAACTCGATTTCATTTCCTGGTTTGGTTTCAAATTCAAATGAGCCAGTTCAACAAAAAGACGAGACATTTAATTTTGAAAGTTCTGTTCCTGAAGAAAATACTCAAGGAGGACAGATACCAATCAAAGGACATACAAAACATTTTAATTATTTACAGGGCAGCTATTTATATGATGAAAATTTGACTCGAACCAGTCTTGTGAACTGTCAAAACCCATCGCCTTCCATTGATTATTATGATTCGGATATTGACCCAGAATATGTCCTTGATAGTAGTAGTGGTAGTAATACAGATTTTTAAGCCCAGACATCTTCACAAAATAACATAATAGAAGACTTCTCGTGTTCATTCGATCTGAAGGTATTTTCTGAAGAACGATTAATCCGTAATAGTATTGAAGTTGGAGCCAGATATGAAGAAAATATTATTGATAAAACAAATTCACCCCAAAGAAGTTTGTTAACTGAAAGTTGGGATCTCCAAAACAAACCGTATTCGGGTAATAATTCTGAAAATAACACATTTTTATTTCAGGATAATAATAAACCTAAGCGCGTTAGAAGAAAAGACTTTTGTTTTTATTGTGAGACACTAGTTACTACATTTGCTAGACACCTTTTAAGAAACCATCGATTCGAAATTGAAGTTGAACGAATAAATTCAAAACCAATTAAATCTAAGGAGAGAAAACATTTAATTGATTTACTACGAAAAAAGGGGAACTACCTTTACGGTACCACAAATACTGTGTGATCTGCGTGCCTACCGTCAGTTGGTTGAGACTACATACTGTAGAGTACTCCTTTTGTGCAGAAAACGAGTAGGTGAGCTTCAGAGACTTCCACTAGATCTATATGAAAATATTCAAATAACCATAATTATGAGGAGTTCGAACAAGTAGTGAGACCTATTGAAATGATTCTTATAAGAAAATTTAAACGGGTGGTCAATCAGGGAAAACGAAAAGTGACACCTGTGTTGTTCAGTTTTGACGTGCAAAAGATTTGCTGATTAAATTAAGAAGCAATTTTATTCCATCAGAGAACATATTCCTCTTTGCAAATGTAAATACTACTAATCCGATCACTGGTTATAAAGTGTTGCAGAAACACTCCAAAATAGCAGGTTTGAAAAATCCTGATGCAGTCACATCAAGAACCCTCAGGAAATATTAAGCAATAATATCTCAATTGTTCCAATTAAATGACCAGGATATTGAACAGCTCGCTTCGTTTATGGGGCATACGTCTTCAGTCCATCGTAGTGAATATAGGCTCCCAGATGACGTTTTCCAAACAGCAAAAATTGCAAAGTTATTGTTGTCAATTGAGAGTAGCGAAGGAGCTAAAAATAAAGGTAAATCGCTAGATGAGATAGAGGTAAATCTTGACGAAGATATATTACAATCTACCAACTTCAATGAAGTTGATAAAGGAAGTAAAAGTTCAGAAGAAGAAGAAGACGGAGACTTGTTACTTTTAAAAGACCTAATCGGAGTAAGTGAGTCTTCTTCCAGTTCATTTCTGCAAACTAAAAGAAACATAGTAGCCTCTAAGAAATCTATAAAAAGAGAGATTACAAAATGGACCGATCAAGAGAAAAATATTGTATTCAATTTTTTTTAAGACTCACATTGCCAAGTGCAAGCCACCAAGAAAACACGAATGTGAGATGTTAATGTCCCAATATCAAACAGTTTTCAAAAACAAAACTTGGCCTGAAATAAAAGTTTTAGTTCAAAAACTTCTATACAAAAAAAGCTTTCTGTAAATAAACAAATTGTGTATATTTTCATGACTCTTATGAGACCTTTAACTATACGCTATTCGGTTTATTTGTAAGACTATCGCAAGTACAATGTTCAGCCTGTCCCAGCTTCGTCACTCTCTCATTTGTTGACGCGTTTCGGATAACCTACATTGTCAAAACAACTATTTGTACTGATCATCCTACTCTGGGAATCGTTATATTAAATCGACGTTAAATTTAAAATAACGATTCCCATAGTAGGATGATCAGTACAAATAGTTGTTTTGAAATGGAGGTTATCCGAAACGTGTCAACAAATGACAGAGTGACGAAGCTGGGACAGGCGGAAAATTGTGCTCATGATAGTTGCAACAATTCAAGCGGAAAAGAAAATATTTAAAATAATTTATTTGAGGATTTTATAACGTAATTAGAACAATTTATTGTTTTAATTTTTCGTTTTTATCTATATACATGTATTAGATTTAAATAAAAGGTATCACTTTATATAGTTTTCTCAGTTTGATTTGATTAAAAATGTAATGTTCATTTTTTTAAATCAATTTAAATTTTTTAATTTAAAATGGTGTGTAATTTCCCTTACATAATAGATAAGTCTAGTTGTTGTTTTATTTTTATTATAACCTCAAAATAGGTTATAATATACTATCTCACATTAAAAAAAAAATACATATATGTATTTTTACTGATTCATTTCCCAATGTTTATGTTTATTTTATATTGTAACTTTGTGTAACATTTATTATTTTCCTATTTCTATAATTTCTATAATATTGTATTATAATAATCATATTATAATAATTTACTTATTAACTTTGTATAATAAATTACTTTGTAATTTTGCAGTTAAATTCGATAAGCTATTTAATAAGTTATACCTACATTTCATACTAAAATTAATTGTAAATAATTTTAATATGATGGAGTACTTCTGAAAACGAATTATTCAAAATGGTCTCCAGTAGATTAAAATTTATTAAACACTAGATGGTGACCCAACTTTTAAAAAATCAAGATTTTTAAAGACAAAACCGTTGCAGACGTATCTTATCAGAAAAAAAAATTGTATTACGTGTAATTTTTATGATTACTCTTACTTAATAGGTTTAGTTACTGTATTTGTAATATAACATGTTTCATACTAACAGTTAACAACAAATACAGTATTTACTTTATATTGTAATTAATTTCGTCTACTATAATATGATATTACTACTTCATAATTTGATGAAATATAATTTCGTCTACTACTTCAAACACATAATATAGCTTCCAATTATACCAGGAACTAACTAAGCTAATTTTTACACTATCGTTCTAAACATTTTTTTTAAAAAATGAACTTTATTTTTTTCTGTTATAAATAATATTTAATTAATGTAAGCCTTTTCCTTGTATACTAAATAATATTATATTGTATTTTTACCACTCATATTATAATTAAGAAAAATTATTTAAACCCGATTGTGAGATTGTGTAGTCCAGTTATTGTTGGTTCTGTATTACGACTTTTGATCATAAAATTGTTTGTTATTATTGATATTGTTTTGTAACCATGTGTTTCATTCGTTATTTATTTCATTTCCAATTATTTGCATTTATTTGTAAAATTCAATATTTAAAATAGCATGGAGTGGTATATTTTCTTTAATTATTTCTTAGGTAAAGAACGATTTAAATAGCGAGCATTAGGTTAACACAATATATTACTTTTGTTGTAATGCAAATATTTAGATAAGTATGGACAAAAGTAAAGATATAATTAATTTGATTCATTTTGTAAAGATGCAAAAGATAGGTATAGATACGTTTTACATCAGAACATTAGAACTATGCGCAAACACTTTGACCAATTTCTAATAGAATTCAATATGTTTGGAATGGAATGATATGTGTCTGTTCACTCTATAGCCCAAACAGGTAGACTGATTCTAATCAAATTAGTTTATACATACTTTGGTACTTTAGTCAGAAATATATTTATTTATTTTTTTGCGATAAGTGCTATATATATAAATTTATCATTCAAAAATACGATTTTCTAAAAACCGGCATTAACGATTTTGTTCATATTTTACCTAAGTGTAGCCTCAAAGAACTCAAACAAAACTCATTAGTTACCATTTTTGCAAAAAAATTGGTTTGTGAGTTATTTGGACAAATCGGCCATTTCATGAACAGGAAATTTCAAACTAGATTTTTATAGCTAGAGAGATCTACATATTGTGTTTCTTAATTGTTTTTTGTTCTCTCTTAGAGTGATACAATTTTCATATTTCTTGTGATTTGTCTGAAACTAACTAACCACTATTAACACCTGATTCACCTCCTACATTCCTTTGTCACATACCTACAATCTTATTCTCAAGGCTGTTCTATTAGTACAACAGTAATCAGTACTCCCTAAAATATTTTCACATTTTTTAATTATTTAAATTCTTTTTGATCCATTCTAATTCAAATAAATATACTAAATTGTTCTTTAATCTTTATATTTATTTATTGATATTTTACTTAAATAATTATTAATTCTTTACTTACATTTATTTAAATAATTTTACAATTTATTTCTGGTCTGTTTCTTCGTATAAAATTTACATATAAAATTTAATAATTATATTTCTACTTAATTATTTATTAATAACAGATTAATTTATTTAATTCCATTCTTTCATTTTGAAATTTACAAGAGTAGGTCTAAGTTTTTTTACTAGCCTTCAAATCAATTATAATTTCTCTCTCCAATCTTCTGGTCCAAACATTAAATTTGTTTATTATAATACCTCATTTTTTTACATAAAGTTTGACTAAATTAAAACAACAATTTTTTTTAGTATAAACCACAATATTTTATTGATTCTTGCCGACAATGTTTTCGCTAGTAACAGCATTGTCAAGGTATTTTACAAGAATGAAGAACAAAAAGGTTCAGTACATATACAACAATAGCTGGGTATTTCACTTGTAACCTAAATGAGAAAAGGAGAGTAGGGGAGGAGATACAATGACTTATCGTGGTTAATGGTTTTAAGAGTGGAGAATTAATTGTTCAATTTAAAACTAACAAATTTTTATTCTTAACGAATCTATTAATTTCTAAATTTTCCAGAAGGTTTAATTTTATAGATTTATTAGCTGTGTGTAAGGTATCAAAATTTATATTAGCATGAAATTCCGAAACATTATGTGTTATTAAGCGTGATTAGCAAAACTATAGTCCTCATGTCCTAACCTCAATCTTCTATCATACTCACTTAATCTAGTTTTAAAATTTCTACCCGTTTGCCCTACATATGTAACGTTACAAATTTTACAAAATAATTGATAGACCCAACATTTACTCATTTTTTGGTATTTTATCTTTACTATTATTAACAATTTACCCAAATTATTATCTACATAAAATGCTGGTTTTCAACTTTTCTTCTTTTCCAATAGTTTGTTTAATTTATAACTAATTTGACCAACATAACCTACCTTCCGCGCCATTTTGTGGAATGCTGTAACTACCTTGACAATGCTGTAACTAGCGAAACCATGGTCGGCAAGTTTCAATAAAATATTGTGGTTTATATTTAAAAAAAAATGATGTTTCAATTTATTTAAAATGTACCTACGGTCTATGTACCTACGGTGTTGCAATGTAACACGTGTTATCATTTGTTTTTCGGAATTTAAGGAAGGAGGAAAAGTTGCATATCGTTACTGGAGTCATTAGTTATGATTCACTGACCCCAGCCAGTGGCTACTTAACGCGGCCGAGTCGCACAATAGACACCAAGGGTAGGCGATTAGTGCGGTCGACTGGGTTTCCGCCTCAAGCTGACTTGAATTTTACTATAGTAAACTATATAATATTACTATGGCAGATAATTTTAGAAAAGTAAAAATCACTTCCGTCAGTAAGAAAAGTGTCAGTGGACTTTGGACCCATGAAAAGGACCATCTGTAAGTTGTCTAAACCATAAAGTTCTACTTGTTTACAATTATTTTACTTACAAACAACCCGCCGTGTAATAAATAACTTTCTCTGTAGACATACATAAGTCCAAGCTATTGTAATTTATTCAGGTAACACACACCCACTTGAACCTGTTTAAACCCCAGTCCTCGCTTCCGCCTTCAGTTAATTCAATATTGTGTCTCATTTATGCATCTCCACTATAGGAAATTAACATTCTTTTCATGATCGTAATTTGGAAATTTCCATCGAATATTTGAAAAGTACAGTAAATGAAAAAATTAGAAGAAAGATACCAAACACGACATAATTTGGTAAAAAAATCATACAATATAGGCGCAGCCTGTTTGTGTGCAGTAACAATCGAGTTGGTTTTTGGTAACGATATTAAATTAAATTTTGTCAAAAATGTATACATAACAATAGTCGTAGTACGCCTAATGTTTAAGTTTTTTCTTATTTCTTAAGTGTATTGACAAATCAAACCTAGCATCCCTTGTGCATTTACGACCTACCAGTAGCCGACCAAGCCCTTAGTCCCAACCTTTTGTTTGTTAATGGGGGGTAATAAACATGACAGAAATTGTGTGGTAAAGTTAACAGCACTTTGATTTTTTATACAAATTAATTGTATTTAGAGCTGTTAACGAATTATAAAGCCAGTTGTAGTTATTTTTTACGTTCCTAATAAGTAGGCCTATACTTAAAAGAGTTGATTTTATTATCAGTTTGTACGAATGTATTATTATTATTTTTGTTAACTTCTTTACTGTATTCCAATTAGACTAATAAAGTCAGAAGAGATAGTTACACGCAGTAAAAAAAAAACTTTAGTAACTAGGTTTGAACCTACGCAACTAAGTTGTAGGTCCATCTGTAACCTACCAGAATAGACGAATAGGGTTAATCGTAAGTTTCTTAATGCTGAACATTTGATTTTTTTTAACCTTTTGGTTAGTCATATCTTCAAAGAATTAAAAATGGCAGCAAAAATAAAAGTAAAGAACGACTTAACGTTTTTATGACCCATTTAAAAAAAATGTTTACTATGTTTTTAATGGGAAACCATAAAAATATTACGCTACCGTTTTCGCGTCTCGAGATCTGATTCAAATTACAGTATTTGTATAGGAATTTCTGTTTTAATTCTAACTTATAATTATTTTTATTTCTATGTTATATTTTTCTGTGTAAAACTTGAGCAGTAGCCTACTAATAATAAAAGTTACAAGGTATTAATTCATAGACAAAATGTATTTTACCTCAGTTACATTTTGAGAAGAATATGTTTATTTAATTTGCATGTGTCCCGTTGAAAATATAACTTTTTTTGGTTGTAGTTTGAATAATATAATGTTCCTGGATGAGAGTGGGAAGTAACAAATCTAATTTAAATGTTCATACCGATAATTATAAAATGAAATAAATAAAATTGTATGTTCGAGTATCGCGGTGTCTTGATTCATAATTTTAAAATGCTCTAAAATGGTGGTGGTAAAACGAAACACAATAATTACAAAGAATTCACACAAACATTGTTAGTGAGTTTTTCAGGATTATTTCCATTTAACATTCCTTTGAAGCTTCCTTGTATCAACCAGGCGTTTTTGTTATACATTATTAGTTTTGTTTCCGAAGTAATAATTTAAAACTTGACTTATCAAAAAGTTTGTAAATTTGTTAATATACTGTTATTTTCATTTACTACAATTTACTTTATAAATTACAATCTATTTAACAAATATGAAACATAATTTAATTTAATCAATCACTTAACGAATAACAACAAAAATATAAACATAATGACATGCAATAAAATGTAAACGTGGGACAAATAATACATCCCCGTAAATCACTCTCTCACATCCTCGCAAAGCTTCTCTCTAACAAAATAATCATATCCCCAGAAAAGCTTGTCTCTTACATGCCCACAAGTTTCTGTCTCTCGTAACCGTTACATCCCCACAAAACACATATTTAAAAAAAAATCAAAATCAAAATTTTCGAGAGATAACGTATTAGGAGTAATACTTATTTATTAAGCAATACATTTTTTAAAAATCAGACTTCTACCTTTTATATTTACCGAGATCCCACAAGGTATCTCCAGGACGTATATCCCCAGAAGGGTACATGCGATAGACAGAGAGAGAGAGAGAGAGAGAGGGGAGAGAGAGGAGGGGGAGGGGGAGAGAGGGGAGAGGGGGAGAGAAGGGGGAGAGATGGGGTAGAGAGAACAACGAATCTTGTACCCATCAAAAGTTACTATTTACGCTGAGTTTATGCTATATTTATATTTTTTTCAGCTTTCGTGGTTAATTTTCAGTTTTTGATTTACAAATACCAAAATCACATATTTCGTGACTTACATTTGGTCCGTTGGAGAAGGAGGAGTGGGAAAGTTTGTGCAATATTTATTATAAAAACGGTGAAGTTTACATAGATTATTTTGTTATATAGACATCAATGAATTAATTACATTTTATTAGTTCCTTTACTGCATCACCTTAAGGTATAAAATATGTAAATAGGTATTCCTATTAATATACAAATACAGTTGTACAACGTAACAGAGCCTGAAGATATTCTTCACTCTTTGATGATTATACATTAGCATCCTGAAGAATAGGGAAATAATTATAAAACTAGAATAGAAAATATCCAACATTCCGTCAGAACATCTGAATACATCAGTTTAAAGTGATATTTAGAAAAGAAATTTCTGTCGATAAATAAAAATTTGGAGTTAGCAGTTTTTTGGAATTATATCTTGTTATTGCACTACAGTCCAAACTGGCAGAGAGATTTTAATCAATATTGATAATGATTTTTGGTTTTATGATGGGACATTATACAAATTTTCGATAAACCAAAATTTGGCTGTAGCTGTCAAAAACAAAGAAAATTCGATTTTCTCAAAATCGGGAGAAATAATTTTTGTCAAACATTGTTCCAGTGTGTGATTTAATGACTCAAACAAAAGTTATTGGTCGCTATTATTCCAAATTGGCGTATCGGGAGTTATTGGTAAACGCCAAAATATTGGAATGGAGATGTTAAGATTAATAATCCAAACCCATGTGACAAATATATTACGATTCCGGAAATACTTAGCAAAAATAAACATAAATTACCTTTCGAAAACGCCTTTAATATAAGCTTGCTTTTAACCAAATACAACTGAAGTCAATGAATGTGTAATTATTATGGTAAAAGTAAAGCAAGTTATTGCCCTTATTTAAGTATATTATAGTCGATATTTAAATTTTATTTGTTGCTTAAAAACAAAAATTCTCTTGTCATCATCGCCTTATTAATATAGAAAGAAAAATATATAGAACATAACCCTCGAACACTCTAATAGCGTCAGGGTCGAAAGAGAACAAGAATGTGTCAAGAGAGACCTGATAAACTAGATAAAAGTAAAAACATGGTTTTATTTTATTTAAAAAAATTACTAAAAAGTGGAGCATCAATCTCTCTGTCACAACTGGTTTAGCTTGCTCATTTGTGGCTAAAAATAAAACCATGGGGCGCCTATAAAAGAATACCAATTAGGAATGTATTTTTCAACAATATTTCTTTTTTAAATGATATTTATAACTATTCCTAATGAAATTATTTCATCCGCAACCCATGGTTTTATTTTTAATCACACATGAACAATCTGAGTCATTTGCGACAGGCAATAATTTATTTCCACTTTTGTGTAAATTTTTCAAATAAAACCATATTTAAAAAAAGTGTTCGAATTAATAGTTTCATACTTTTTCAAATTTAAAAGGAAAACAAAATCGGCTGAGTAGAAATGTTTCAAAAATTGACTGCAAGATATGATCCAGATAAAAAAAGCAATTAAATTTAATACAATCATGTAAAAAGGCGTAGGATTCAGATAGGTATCTCGCGACTGCCAATCCAGTACTCACTATACTGAGCTCCTGATGGTCTTGTTTCTATATCGGGTATTTCAAAGTAAGTTAAAACTTTAATTAATTATAGTTTATATGTTTTTTAACATTGAACAAAATAAACTATATACATTTGTTTGGAATTAAACGGGGTTTAATTAAAAAACCCTTAAAATTAAGTCAAAATTTTCAGAGTTATTAAGACAGGTTTTCGAAGTGGAAGCCATTCCCTTCCTGGAGAAGCATTTCTTTCCTCTATGATATGGGCATTTCTTAATATGTTGAAATTATCTCGGTTACGTTTTGAATTATTACATCTTTCAGTTCATCAACAGTTGTTGATTTTAGTAAAGTAAATTGTATCCTTCAAAAACAACACAGCTAATAATTCCCTGGGTTTCAGTCTGGAGACCTCCTTAACTAGGGTTGTAAATAATATGGAGGTGGTCCATCGTGCATATATGTTTTCAGTGTTATGCTGTTGCACTTCTGGAAACAAGTTGTTCTGTTATTTTTATTATTTTGCATTATTCGGACATTTGCCATCATTTGTGTGTTAAAAATCAAAACACGACGTTTCGGGAATAAGAATCAATTCCCGTTATCAAGTGACTAAAAACTAAAGAACATGAAACTAGATACTAAGCCTATATAAGAAGTAAAATTAAATATGAATACCACCAACCAACAAAATGAAAATAAAAGAGAGCATAATAAACTACCGGTTTGATTGTTAAATCCCCTTTCTATAGTAAATATTAAGGTTGGTGGTATTCATATTTAACTTTACTTCTTACATAGGCTTAGTTTCTAGTTTCATGTTCTTTATTTTTAGTCACTTGATAACGGGTATTGATTCTTATTCCCGAAACGTCGTGTTTTGATTTTTAACACACAAATGATGGCAAATGTCCGAATAATGCATAATAATAAAATTGAACTTCCATCATTAACAAATAATTTCAAACAGACTTCTGTTATTGTTGCTGTTTTTACACCTCTTCAAAAAAAAAAAATGGCCCAACAACAAAATACTACGAGAGCGCCATACAAAATGTAACTTTTGTATTATGTAATCTCAATTGTTGTCTTAAATGAGAATTTGTAGCTGACGATATCCTGCAATTATGTTTAGCCTATTGAAAGATTAATTTAGATGAAAAATGTGCTTCATCAGTTCAAAAGATTTTGTAAATCCAAGTTTCGTTTAACCAAATTTGAGCTTAAAGCAAAATCAAGCTTAGATTTTTGGTACAATTAGTTCACCGTTAAATTTTATTTTATACGTACATTTTCAGTTGGCTTTTAAGGATAAGCCAATATTGTTAGGGTTTTGTGGAATATTCACGACGCTACATTTTCCGTTTTCGGTGTTATTTGACAAAACTTTTGTTTTCGCTTAAGAATTCAGCAATAACAATTTCATCTCTTGATTGAAGGTATCCCTGCCCTCTTTATGTCTCCTACGGACTCGGTGGTTTCAAAGTTACAAGCTTTTTATACGAGACTAAACTGCACTATCGTTCGTCAAACCGTTTCGAGTACGCAACTTTCTAAACCCAGATGATAACCCTCGTTCCCAATCATAATAACACTGAGTGTTTGTAAAGGTAAAGTCAATCTGGAAGAAAAAAATATCAATTAATGAATATGCGTGTTTGTAAAGGTAACGTCAAACTGGAATAAAAAAAATACCAATTAATGAATTGTAAACTACTACTTCCTGCGTTTGAAATGAGTCAACAATGAGAAAACTCGTTGCTATGACAACAAATAAATAACAATGAAACAGGTGGCGTTTTAATAAATCACAAATATATCCGCATACAATAAAGAGTTTTTCTCGAGGATTGGACAACAAGTAACGAAATCACAATCATTTAAAATTGATCATATTGAAAGACGTTGTGTTGTTTTCAAAGTCGATGCTCATGATTAATTTTCATTTGTGACTGACAACTATCGATATGCAATTTCTAGTGACGATAGGTTTTGAGAGTCGTTTATATTTGATTTTGAAAATGGGCGAATGGTAAAGTTTAATGAGATTTTGCTACAAAACAATACAAAAATATTGTCTCGATTGTTTTACTAGCTATGAAATCAACATACTGATCGGGACTAAGAGAATACTTTTTGGTTTCTTTTTGGGTTTTCTTTTCTTTTCTTTTATTGTTTAAATGCGTAAAACCACTCTGTCGACTTTACAAACAAAAAGAAGAAAAGAACAAAATAAATACAGCCCTCGAATACTCAATCATTATACGGCAACAAATTTAGGGCGTCGCTCATTAAAAAGACATGTTTTTTTTTGTTCAGAAGTTGACCTCCCACACTAATCTTTAAATCCTCATAATTGTGAGAAACTACCTGAGGCCGTGGAAAAATAGGTAATTTTTAAGCAATAAACTTGGCTTGTTCATTATCTTGTTTCGATTATGGATATATTTATTATGTAATCATACCATTTATAGAATATTCGACCAATCCTTACCGACAAACTGGGGTTCTTAAAACCGAGCAAAAAAACAGTTTGGCATCGTCTCTTCTATCCACAGTCGGACCATTATTTTGACCAGTTTATGGCATGTAGTCTACAATTATCACCAATTTGAAATGCGGTTTTTTCATGACTTAACCAAAATATAATCGGTTTCAAAATATAATTGTTGTTTTTTAAATATATAATTGTTACACGCAATAACAACATATTATTTAGACTTGTGTACTTCGATCGAAATAAAAATAGGTACCAATAAATAATTTTCTATTGGTAATGAAACTAGTCTACAAATTCAATTATTAAATTTTGTTGAAAAGTTACGTTTAATCGTTAATTCTCTGTGATGTTTAAAAAAATGCACAAACTTTCTCACGCCATTTTATCGCACAAAAAATCATTCATTTCGATAGTTAAAAGACTTTAGTAAAATCAACTTATGGACACAGTAGTTGTAGATTATTTTTATTATTTCAATTTAACCAACTGTTGTTCTTTTCCAAACCTGAAGTTATTAGATTATTCGATGTCTCTAATTTATGCATTTTTCTTCATGATGATGACTGAAAGGTTTTTCAACTTAACACAGGAAAATATAGAGTGATTCGCAAGTAACCGGGATAACTTTGGAAGTTATAGAGGATCTACGAAGAAGCAAACATTTCATGTCAATTTTAGCTTAGTTTTACGTCTATTTTGTTTTTTATAAAATACATTATTTCTATAGAATCCATTAACGTATCAAATTTGATTTACACTTCTACATTAATAAAGACCATATTCGTATAAAATTTGAAAGTGTTATTTTTATCGGTTTCCAAATTGCAACTAGCAAATTTCTTTTTTTTACTAATACAGTTATAACATAATTCTTTTCTTATATGTTATAAAATATTTTATCTTTATTATAAAATCCAAAATAGTGAAGTTACTTTATTAAAAATTTATTTGAAATATCTACAACTAGTCTTCAACTATTACTAAATAAGTTGACAATAATGCAGATGATTTCAGTTATATAAATTCATTTGTTTATTCATTTAAATTATAAATATTTTCTTTTAATAAATTATTTCTTGTTAAACATTAATAATATTTGCTTTTGAGTTCTTTTAATAACACAACAAGGTTAAATTGTCTTTAATTACAAAGTTAAATTATTCCAGGCTAGCTCTAGGTTTGGGTTCATTACATATATCTTTATCATAGAATTACAAAGTTCTTTTATAAATATTAGTAATTAATATTTATTATTTTCTCGGGGCAGGCACTCGACCAGACATGAACAAACTGTTTTTAACGCATTTTGTGAAGTTACAGTTAAGAAAAATTGAGATTTAGGATCGGTGTTCTTTTTTGAAATAGGCTTATGAATTGTAAAATTTGTTAAAGTTTATCTTCAATATTAAGAATTTCTGGACTTTATTATATTTGAATTTACAGAGGATACCACTCTCTGTGTGATTTAGCACTGAATTTACCACTGTTTATACTGTTTTAACATACTAAAACTTGACGGCATCACTTTTAAAATTACGAATAGAAATTTTCATCTTTGGGCTCTGAAGTCTTGATTGGAATGAATTTTTTTTGGCTTCGGTTTTGGAATTGAATTGTTGCCGCGGTTCCCAGAATGCACTGTTCTTCCGTTCCCTTGGTTACTCAAATAATATTCTCTCGTTTTGTACAATTTGATGTTCTTGACTTGAATAAATTATAATTTTGATATTACTTTATGTCTTTTTTGCCTTTGGTCTCGTGATAATATTTATTCATATTTACATTGCCGATTCTTAAATGAGTTTACTGATTTTATTGTTAATTGTATAATTTCCCGTTCCAACAGAATGACGTACTTATATCTATGACTCAAGTAGTCCTAGTTCTAATTCTAATTATATAACATTTGGGTCTTACGGTTACTATTTATGTTCTTAAATTTACTTTAAGGATTGTTTTACTATTCTAACAGATATTGTGACTTATTATTTATTTTTATTTGATTTTATTAATTTCGATTGTGATAGTCGTTTCTTTGATCTAGTTGTACTAACAAAAACATGGCGTTCATAGGGAATGCGTTTTACCTTCATATATTGTATATGCTATCTTCTGATGATTAAAATAAAGAATAGTTGTTTACTGAGGCTATATATATATATATATATATATATATGTGTAGTGCTTATATTAATTTATGGTGTAGTGTTTGTGATAGTATTATGGAATTGGTTTCAATGTGTTTGTTTAGATGTGAGGTTATAGGTTTTCATGTTACAAGGCTCTGTCTAGGCTTTATTCTATATTTGAGAATTATATTTGATAATATCCATTTCTATATGGATTTGGGTGAATTCTTGGGGTGTGAATTGGTTTTGACATAGTTAATTTAGTTATTGATGATGTTTTTCCTTGTGTATTACTTTCGTAAATTGTTTAGGTCTATCAGCTGATATTTTAGTATCGGTTTCTTGGTTGGCTTTGTGGGTCATTGAACTTTGCTTTGTTTTGGTGTCGTTTATTTTAGGCTAACTTTTATGATGGAATTTGTGACGTTATAAATGCCCTTTAAATTTGTTTTTGTGAAGTTTACTGAACAATAAATAAATTTATAACTAACAAATTACATTGTAAAATAACATATATAACATAATATAACATAACATAACATACATTGAACACTTATTCTTATGGAATTATAGGTTATCCTTACTTATTTTATAAGTTGATTTTGAATTGGTTTAACAAATTGAATAAAATTAACAATTGGATCATATGGATCTTATTCTAATATTAGGCTACATATACCTAATTAATTGATATTTTATATCATAATTCATGGTTCATGGGGTTATACATAGTTTATCATTTGGGTAACACTTTATAGTTGGGGACACATGTTTTATCATTGGGGTGGGAAACATATAGTTGTCATATGACATATAGTTCATACTAAGGAATGTCCATTGGACATGGGGAATATACATTTCGGGGACACTTTTACATAAATACATATTTTGTGATACTGTTCATTTTTATTTCACTGTTTTTATATAGGTTCACTATTCATGGAGATATACATATATTTTAACATATAAATATTTGTGATAATTCACTGTTTATGGGGGGGATAAGTTGTGTGGGTTGTGGGAAAAATACTGTTTATGAGGGACCACTTTGTTTGTAGTAAAAACACATTGTTGATGGGGAACATACATATAGATAGTCACATTTTTTATATTTAAGCACTTTGTTTATGGGGGATATACATATATAGGGAATTATATATAAATGTATAGTCACATTGTTTATGGTGAACACTTGTTTTATAGGGGACACTTGTTTTATATTGAAGTACATTGTTTATATCGTTGCACTTAACTTTATGTCGATTAGGTTGGTTCGTCGTAACGGCTCGTTGCAAACCTTGCTAAGCCTTCATTGTATACGTATATACGTAGAGGATCACAAGACGTTATCAGAGTATAAATACGCAAATCAAATTTTAGGCCGTCCATGAGGAATGGCTTGGATATATACACTTGGCAAATCATTCTTTCAAAAGGTTTTAAATCTTTGAGTGTCTTTGTAAGGAAAATGCCTCTCCCTCGACAACCTAGGTCAGGTTTTATTATATAAGTCTTGCGATGGTTTCTTGAGTATGTCAAAGCTTCTCCAAGATCTGCCGGTAAACACCACGTTTTAGGAAAGAAATTGTATTCCTTAGGGAAAAATTTGACCATTCTGTTAAGATTACGAGCTAGAAGATCTTTACGACAAATTTCAGACATTCCAGGAAAGTGGTTTACTTTTTGAAATCTTTTCATATCTTTGGCACGTTCAGTAGAGATAAAACAATCTGTCCAGCAGACATTCCAATCATCATGTTCCCCAACTTCCTTCATGTCAAACAACTTGGCGATCCTTCTGATGACATTATATCTACAATTAACTGTACATATTGTACTTGTTTTCCTCCTTTTCTTCTTCTTCTTTTGTGAGGCAATACTCTTTTCAACTGACTTCTTCTTACTGCCAGTTGACAAGGCATCTTCATTTTCGTTCAAAACTGGTGTAAACTGATCTAAAACAAGTGTTGGTTGTAATGCCATATTTTTAATTGGGAGCAGGCGGAGGAGGGATAACGTGAACCAGTGGCTGTTTTACCATTTTAAAAATACTATCTTACAACATTACTTGAGTTAACTTCCTTTTGGGTGATACTTTTTAATAAAGTAAATTAAATTTATGTCATAAAATATTTGATTCATCCAAATGCTGTAAATACAATCAATATTTATATGAAATAATCACTAATTTAGATAATTAGAACCAAAAATACTTATAAGAACTTACCACTGTTGATTTCTTGACTATTACCTCCACAAGTTACGTTTATATGGGATGGTATGGCATTTTCGATATTTGATTTCGGTAGTTCAGCAATCATAGCTTTTACCTCATGGATCACATTATTTTTATTTTGTAACAATTGCTTCTCAATTGTGGCCTTCTGTAGGTCTAGGGACTCATTTAAACTCTGACTATTGATTGTGGAATCTAATCTACTTTCTAGGTTGTCTATTCTTTGGTTGTTCTCTGTCACAGCTTGTTCCATTTCAATTAATTTATCTGTAAATTGAGTTTCTACTATAGCTATCTGTATTGCCAAACATTCCTTTAAATTAGTAATTTCTTTCTGGACTATTTCAAAATTTTCCTTCAAATTGGATTCATTTTGAATCATTTTTAATTCTAGTTTTTCCTGATTTTGTTTAAATTTATTTTCTAATTGGTTCTCTAATTCATTTTGATTTTGTTTAAATTTATGGTCGATGTTAATCTGTAGATTGTTAATTAACAGCGTCATTTGTTCTAATAATGTAGGGACATTTGGTTCTGTATCTTGGACACTACTAGCACTACTCTGCTCCATAACCTCTATTTGGCTAGGCCTAACATTTAGTTCAGTGTCATTGGCATCAATAGTCTCTCTAAAGGTTTTCAATTTCCCTTCCTTGGCTTTTCCGGTGGGATTAATTTTAGGCCTAAGGTTGTATTTGCTACTTTCTTCTTGGTTAGCGTCCATTTTAAATTATTATTTTTGATTTTGGTATATGTTTTTGAGTTTAAATATATAAATTACTAAATTGAAATTAGTCTAATCTTAATTCTAATACATATCTTATTCTAGTCTATTAAATTTGTTCAATCTTATAATTAAAGTTGAATGAATCCTTATTTCTAAATTGTTGTCTTAAATTTAATTTCAATTTACTTATATAATATATTTACTTAACCTAAGTCATTCTGTTGAATTCTCAGTTTGTTCATGCCCTAATCGTTGCGGCGCCATTTATAACATAATTCTTTTCTTATATGTTATAAAATATTTTATCTTTATTATAAAATCCAAAATAGTGAAGTTACTTTATTAAAAATTTATTTGAAATATCTACAACTAGTCTTCAACTATTACTAAATAAGTTGACAATAATGCAGATGATTTCAGTTATATAAATTCATTTGTTTATTCATTTAAATTATAAATATTTTCTTTTAATAAATTATTTCTTGTTAAACATTAATAATATTTGCTTTTGAGTTCTTTTAATAACACAACAAGGTTAAATTGTCTTTAATTACAAAGTTAAATTATTCCAGGCTAGCTCTAGGTTTGGGTTCATTACATATATCTTTATCATAGAATTACAAAGTTCTTTTATAAATATTAGTAATTAATATTTATTATTTTCTCGGGGCAGGCACTCGACCAGACATGAACAAACTGTTTTTAACGCATTTTGTGAAGTTACAGTTAAGAAAAATTGAGATTTAGGATCGGTGTTCTTTTTTGAAATAGGCTTATGAATTGTAAAATTTGTTAAAGTTTATCTTCAATATTAAGAATTTCTGGACTTTATTATATTTGAATTTACAGAGGATACCACTCTCTGTGTGATTTAGCACTGAATTTACCACTGTTTATACTGTTTTAACATACTAAAACTTGACGGCATCACTTTTAAAATTACGAATAGAAATTTTCATCTTTGGGCTTTGAAGTCTTGACTGGAATGAATTTTTTTTGGCTTCGGTTTTGGAATTGAATTGTTGCCGCGGTTCCCAGCATGCACTGTTCTTCCGTTCCCTTGATTACTCAAATAATATTCTCTCGTTTTGTACAATTTGATGTTCTTGACTTGAATAAATTATAATTTTGATATTACTTTATGTCTTTTTTGCCTTTGGTCTCGTGATAATATTTATTCATATTTACATTGCCGATTCTTAAATGAGTTTACTGATTTTATTGTTAATTGTATAATTTCCCGTTCCAACAGAATGACGTACTTATATCTATGACTCAAGTAGTCCTAGTTCTAATTCTAATTATATAACATTTGGGTCTTACGGTTACTATTTATGTTCTTAAATTTACTTTAAGGATTGTTTTACTATTCTAACAGATATTGTGACTTATTATTTATTTTTATTTGATTTTATTAATTTCGATTGTGATAGTCGTTTCTTTGATCTAGTTGTACTAACAAAAACATGGCGTTCATAGGGAATGCGTTTTACCTTCATATATTGTATATGCTATCTTCTGATGATTAAAATAAAGAATAGTTGTTTACTGAGGCTATATATATATATATATATATATATATATATATATGTGTAGTGCTTATATTAATTTATGGTGTAGTGTTTGTGATAGTATTATGGAATTGGTTTCAATGTGTTTGTTTAGATGTGAGGTTATAGGTTTTCATGTTACAAGGCTCTGTCTAGGCTTTATTCTATATTTGAGAATTATATTTGATAATATCCATTTCTATATGGATTTGGGTGAATTCTTGGGGTGTGAATTGGTTTTGACATAGTTAATTTAGTTATTGATGATGTTTTTCCTTGTGTATTACTTTCGTAAATTGTTTAGGTCTATCAGCTGATATTTTAGTATCGGTTTCTTGGTTGGCTTTGTGGGTCATTGAACTTTGCTTTGTTTTGGTGTCGTTTATTTTAGGCTAACTTTTTATGATGGAATTTGTGACGTTATACAGTATCGGTTTTTATGTTATTTTGAATAGAAAATGTTTATTGCCCACCATTTGAAACCGAAACAATTATCATAATTTACATGAATATGGTCATTAAGAAAAAAATCATACTAAATTTCATTGCCCTACCTTAAACAGTTCTTTAAAAATAATTTATTAAAAAACTCACAAAAACTGTTATTGAGTACATGTTTATATGAACATGTTTGCTTATTCTTCGGTGTCTTATTATCCCCCGAAGTTATGGTAGTAACTCGCCAATCGCCTTGTATATACAGAGTGATTTAAAACTACGCGCCAATTTCGGGATCTAGTTCAAGAGGTAAAAAAGGAAAAAGAGGTTAAATCTCTATTTTCCTTATTTTTAGAATTTATAATAAAAGCCACATAATTAATAATAAAATATATTTTTGTACTTATTCCGTCTTGTGGTTTACTTGAAACTATGTTACGCGTTTCGATACGTATGTTTCATCTTCAGAGCTCGCTCCTAAGAGATCGTTAAAACATTAAAACACACAAACATGGCAAATTGTTCACATAATATCGACGAAGACCGTGAAGGGTGCGCACCACGTGATTCAAGGAACTACTTTCGTCTTCGTCATGTGAACATTTTGTGATGATTGTGTTTTTTTTAAATTTTTAACGACCTCTTACGAGCGAGATCTGAAGATGAAACAAATGTTTCGAAACACGTAACATATAAGTTATAAGTAAGCCACAAGACGGAGTAAGTACAATAATATATTATATAAAAAAGTTTATGTAAACAGTTTCGTAAACGCTTGGTTTTCCGTTTATAACTATTTTGTGTTTTTAACAAAAACAAATACATTCTTGTTATAAAACAAATAAAAACAAAAACAAAGATATATATATCTTGGAACGTCGGTACGATATTGAGTAAAGATTTGGAATACACATTATTTATGTTATCTTTTACCAGTATACCAGAGAACAAAGACTTTATTTTGTACATTTTCAAAAGGTGGACATTCAAAACGTTCCACGACGCTTATCTCGAAAAATAATAACATTACAGAATATTTGCAAATAAAAGATTTTCTCCTTTTCGGAGAAAACAAATTATTGACTGCAAAATGAGCCAAAATGAACCTAAACGAAATATTATGGAATTATGATAATAATTGTTAATAATAATGATATAATTAATTGGCAATAAAAATACCAAAAATAAAAATATTTCTCTTAACAGTTTCAAAATGAGAGCTGGTGTTTTAATACTAATTTAATTTGTTTACATAAGATTAAAAATATAAATGAATAAACGTGATTTGTTTTCTACAAATTTAGTTTGAATTGCTTTATCCTTATAGATATGTAAAATTACAAAATATTTAAATTAGTTTTAAAACACCCGTCGCCATTTTGAAACTGTAAGGAAACGGTTTTCATATTTTGTACATTTTTTGAGCAATGTATGGTAATATTATTATTAACAATTATCGTAATCCCGTAATATTTTAGTTTAGCATAATTTTAGATCTTGTAGATAATTACCAAGAAATTAGTTTTCAATATATAATACGGTGTTATCCTTTGAATTACGGTAAATAAAGAATAAAAATTCTTTGTTAATCATTAAGAGAACAATATTTTGTTACTTGTAATATTATTGATTTTAAAGATATTCCATATTACACATTTTAAACTCCGCCATTTTGAAACTGTGCAAAACATTTCTGTTATCCTTGTAAAGTGTCACATAAATAAATCGTCTACCAAATCTCCACTCAATATCTTTACTATTTCCAAAGATAAAACACAAAATTACCGACAGACTGAAACGTTTCTGAACACAAATTTAAACGAAACGTTTTCATTATTTTAATCACTAGAATCATCTCATGAAATATTTCCGTGAATTTTGAATCACCCTGTAACTACTACATCTTAAATACGTATTTCAACTGATCAAACATCCCTAAGTAGTCTCTGCTATAACGCCTCTTTAATATACAATAAATTTGAATCCATAATGAACTACCATAAGTTTGAAAAACCTTTTGCCTTAAATTGGTTTCCAAACAAGCTATTAGCTTATGGAAATGATACATCGTTCTCCCGCTGGAGAATAAAATAACAGTGAACAATTTACATGATGGAAAATGAAGGTTACGTTAATGGGGAAAAGGATTCTTTTGAAATGCTAATGAAGGATTCTCTCTCCGTCTTGACGGAGCAACAGCTGGCATCACTTTGTGACAATTTGACATCGCCACTTGCCAATTTCCATTTTTTATGTTTTGTTCCAAGTATATTTATACTTGTTTGCATATTCATTACTTTTAAACATTGAATAAACAACTTTACTCTAAGGATTGGAACATTTCTGCATCATCTCACGGAATATTTTTAACCTTTTAGAAAATTTGAATATGTTTAGGTACACGACGGAATTTTATGTTTATTTTAAAATATTTTTTTAATGGGTTTTGAATAGAAGTTTTTTGATTAAAAGGAGAAAGGTTTCCCTGACTGTGATTATGTTGATTGGACGAAACGGCACTCTTAGGGCCTCTATAGTGAGTTAATATAGCTGAATCTACACATTTTAAGTTATATTCCACTCTTTTATCTTTCCTATCAGGTCTCTTTTGAACAACACTTGTTCTCTTCTCTTCGGACACTGACACTTTTACAGTATTCATGGGCTAAATTGTCTTTATTTCATACTTTTTTAACAGTTGATGATGACAAAAAGATTTTTGATTTTTTAAAATCAAAGAATAAATGGAGGAAACGACTAAATAGTCCTAGTTTATAGGAAGGGTAATATTGAATGCGTGAATAAATACAGACCAATTATTGCTCTCCTCTCAGTTTTTTCCAAAATACTTGAAAAAAATTATCAAGACCAGGTTATTTAGTTTTTGAAAGAGTTGTAGATAAAGCAATATGGTTTTACAAAAGGACGGAATACTGAAGAAGCAATTGTTGATTTTACGTCCAATATTTACTCTGCTATCAATGTTATAAACAAAGCCACTGGATTGTTAATAGATTTTTCAAAGGCATTTGATCTCGTGGATCATAACATATTGTCAGTAAAGTTGGAGGCTGTTGGTAATCACGGAACTGCTGAGCTGGTATGGTTAGGTTAGGTTAGGTTAGGTTGTATGGTGCTACACACCTAACCTACCTAGCAAGACGTATGGAACAAGATTATGTCAGTCGTAAACAAGAAATTAAATTAAGAGTCCTACAGGGATCTTTCTTGTCTGCAACTCTTTTAAAACATAATAAACGATTTACTAAAACAAAATATTAAGGGCAAAACTGGAGTGTGTGGGATAATAACGAGTATGATATCAGGACAGGATTTGAATGTATTAAGGGGATTCGGAGGGGTTTTTTTTATTCAAAAAAATTCGAAGTTTTGTTTATTGAATTTTAGTGTTCCTCTGTTTCATAGAATTAATTTAAGACCACTCCTATTAATTTTTGTCATGTGGAACAAAAGTTATTTCACTTTTTTTGAAGCAGTGTCATGTGTTTCACCAAAGGTCTGAGGCTGACTATGGCGTAAAGTATAAATATTACTTGGGCGGTGGTGAATCTAGTGGATTCAAATCAGTAATTGGAAGTAAATATAACATATACTTGAAGTTATTATGAGTACAACAAAGCCAATTTTTCAAGATTTAGTAAATCCTACTCTGCTAAAAAAAGTGTCCGAACGGGAAGGCACAGAACCCCAATAAGTCACTAAATGCCTTTATTTGGTCACGATTGCCAAAAACAGTATTTCTAGGCCTAAAAACCATGGAATTTGGTTTTAATAAAGGGAATATCACAAGATGCCTTGTTATGTAGAAGCTTGGACAAAATACGCATACGGAAAAGTGAGCGAATGCTTTCAAAACTTACGAAAAAAGCTAGACGACATCGTGAAAGTGCCAAGAGGAAGTTAGAAGAAGCATTTCTTGAAGATGAGGATCCAGACCAGCCTTTATATGGTGTTGGAATTTATAAACTCATTGAATCACGTCAGTGATAGAATAATAAATCTTTTTGTGTTTTTCTGAAAACTTCGTTTTTTTGTATGACCCGTTTTCTCAGAAACTACAAAAGATACAGCTACAAAATTTTTACCACATAATCTTCTAGTTTGGATGTGAACTTTAACACACGATTTTTCAAAATCGTGAATTAAAAATCTTTTTACAGTCAAAAATGTGTGAAATTTTTATTGCGTTTTAAATATAACATATTATAAAAATCATAAAAAGGGAAAAAATCACTGTGTTAAAGTTCTAAGAACAAGTAATAAAACCAACAACAAAAATTTCAACCGGATTGCTTTAGTAGTTTTTGAGAAAATGGCTCATCAATATGACAAATTTAACATAGGCTCTTATGGACCCTCTGAACCCCCTTAAGGAATTAGCGTTGCAACAATAAGATGGTTGTCAATATAGAAAAGAGTAACATAAATCTTGATTTGAGAGGTCATGGAGTTAAACAAATAATATATACCAATGACGTGTTATGCACGAGTCCCATGTTCGGTTCTTACCAGGTTATTGAAAATACAAATAAAACAAAATATGTTGGGGTTTATTTGGATAGTAAAGTGTTTTGGGGAGGGTACATAAAATATTATAATTACAAAATTAGACGAAATATCAGAAACTTTTATTTTTTGAGGAAAACTTGTCATATAAAGTTACTATGTAACTGGTATTTTAAGTTGATACGCTTCCAGTTACAATACGGGATTGAATGCTCGGGAGGAGCGAATCTAACAACCTTGCAGCAGCTATTAACCACCATGCATAAATATTTTTTGTACGAATAATTTTATTTAAGGGTAAAAAGGAACCCTCTTTTCCTCTTTTTAAATTTACACACATTTTACCCCTTAAATATTTGATTGTTTACAAAGTTTAAAAAATATTTTTCATACGTAGTGGCAACAAGACTGACCTTATCCAATTGAGACTGACCTTATTTATCCCAATACGTAATACACGATGCACATACATATGATACATATATTATTTATGAGTGCATATGAGTAGATCAAAAAACTCTCGGAAAGTTGTTCAAGAATGTTATGTATAGGACCAAAAGCTTATAATTATCTGCCCAATGAATACTCTCTTACGTTAAAATTTTAAAGGTGTTTTTACGAAAGTGCAAATATTGGTTTAATGAAAACGAAAAATTAAATCAAATGATCAACATTGTACATTAACTTTCACAACTATAATATGTATTTTTCTATCTTTCAACTATTTATTTATTTATTGCTTTACTTTTGTTTTGTTCTATTTTTGGATATTTCTGGAAATATTTCGTAATAAATGTAGAAGTGTTTATATAAAAATAAGATATATTTATATACTTACGTGTTCTTTTTATTGTAATTACAAACAGCAAAATCACAGTAATGTAGACTGTAAATTTTAGGATTTAATTTAAATAAATCCTTTTTTCCTAGTCACCGTTACTGAATACAGGTGACTAGACAGACAACCCACATACATTAACATGTAATAATTGTGGAAATAAAGTATTATTATTATTTTTGTTTGTACCCACCTGTAAAGGTTACAGGCAAGTATTTATGTACATAGCGAACGTTTTGAATGTGGAGTAATTTAGGAGATGGTCTTCCTTGATCTATTGAGGTATGTTACAAGAACAGGTAGGGTTTGTAAAGGATAAAATGCAAAAAATACGTTTAGTAAAGAACAAAAATTAGTTTATTATTTTCTGTACATAGTGAGAAAGAGCCAATGCTGCCTAAATTTGAAGAAAATAGAGAGAGGGGGAAAAAAAAGGTATATTATTAAAATAGGAACTACACGTCGATCGATCGGGGAATGATTTTATAACTAAAAATAAGCTAAGCATACGTCCAAAAAATCTTTGCTAGCGAGTTACGTCTGGCGAAAGATTTCACCCGGATTTTTAATCCAATGGTAATATACTGCCAATATTGAATTTTACGGGGCATAAATTATGCAAGTTCAGTTTAAGTTTTGTAACCTGAAAATTATTAAATATAAATCCCAGAAATGTATCTCTTGTAGATTTTGAATAACGTATTGTAAAAACCCCAAAATTATGAAATCGAAAAATATTTTTTTTACGTTTGACGTATTGATTTATAGATACACATCAATATTTTATACTATATTTATAAAAAATATAATTACGAGTTAAAATATGCGAATAAAGATAATAAAAATACGATTTCAAGAAATTTTTTAAAACAAAACCTTTCTTAATTATATAATTTTTATCTCTTAATCATTTTAATTTTAGTTCTCAAGTATCAAATAAAGCTATTTCAATAGTTCACATTAGCGTCGTATTATTCATAACTAATAACTCATAATTAAATTTTTCGACTACGTTTTTGTGGGTTATATAATAATTTTATAAAAACTACAAGAGATACGGGACTGGGAATTATTTTTTTTTACAATTTTTCAGATAAAAAAGCGTATAGGCCCAAGAATCTTTGCGTCGTAATTTGTGCCAAATAAAATTCAATATGGCCCAATTTTTTCGGTGGATCGGAAATTTTGGCGAAATCTTTCTCTAGCCGTAACGAAACGTTTTTGGTGTGGGGTTTATCTTATTTTTAGATATAGCACTGTTCCCAGAGACATTGCCGTCAGTTACGAATCACCCTGTACCTCACTCGATAAATCGGTTAAGTATTTACTACTGTTTAAAGTATAACCAAACGAAAACACCAACATGGAATAATGGTTTTTCTTGTCAACATAATTACTTTCACTATATTTTAGAAAAGAAAAATATTAAATTATTCTCATCCCTTTTTGCAACGATTATTTTGAATTTAAACATCTTGCAGCCTAATTTTTATACCACTTCCATCTTTAACCCTCTCCCCCAGAATTAAAAAAATCTAAACCATTGTTTTTTTTAAGTTGCTCCTATCACCTAAAGAGATTGGCGCAAACAGAATTCAAATGTTTTAAAAAATATTAGAACACCCTGTTTTTTCTTTTCTAACACCCTGTATAAGGAGGTCGGTTCAAGAATTTAACCTGCAGTTCTATTTATAAACAAACGAAAAAATCAACATTGAAAAAGGTGTCTTGAAATATACAAAGTTAAAAACGAATAAAAAATCTCTAAATAGATGTAATATAGTCTCACTATATTTTGGGAAATAAAAATATTAAATTGTAGCAACCACACGCTAATGTGCGTTACAGAAGTTCTTTAAAAATCTGTCACTCGGTTTTCAAATTAAGTCTTGTAATTAATTATATTCAGTTTATGTAAGGACAAAGTAAACAACCAGGCCTGATAAATGAGGCGTCGGCGTCGAGTTGTCACGTGCTTCATTAGGAAGCGACGTCAGGAATGTCCTAATGAGAAACTAACCTCACCTCGGTGATATTATTTTTGGCAACATTTATTCTGTTTTTAATTGGAGGTGATAAAACATGAAATTTATTTTCAGTCATAATCCAACACACATTCTTTATCTTTTCTAGACAAACACTCCGTCTCAAGATTCCTAGAAATACAATTAGAAATGAAGAATTTCATTAAAGTTCGGAGAGCTGTGGAATTTTTTGTAATTATTTTACTGCTGGAGAAAGTCATTTAGATAACGTAAAATGTTTAATTGGGTCTCGGAATCTCTTGAAAGAAAAACAAAACCATTTTTATAACCTAATCTGAAATTATAGAGCTTGAAATATGTTGTTTTGAATTTTATTGTTGGAACACGAGTTAGTTGTATCTGTGCGTAGAGCATTATTGGTAACTTCTATACGTATGGGAAATAACTCGTATAAGTTTAACTTGTTCTAGTGACTATGATCAGTTCACATTTCGTTGACACATGTGGACAGCTACAATAGCTATTGAAAGTGAAATTTATTTTTCATTCCGTAAAACGATTATGTCTGTTTTCCCATAAATTAAAAATAAATATAAATATTCCATTGTGTCAACTGAATTTGTGACCAGGTTATGTTAAAACATTCATATTCATTACACTTTCGCTAAACTTTGACAAAATCTGACTGGGAATGTAGCAGATCCGAAGACTTTAACTCTATCTACATTTCCTTCATGCAGTCTTAGGTTAGATCCCTCTCTTTCATCTTTCCTCTCAGGTCTCTTTTAACCAACTCTTGTTCCTTCAGACTCTGCCGCTATTACAGTATTCGTGGTCTAAGGAGTTTTTACTTTATGCACTTATCCTGGAGAGATTAATACAAAGATGGCCATTTCGAACACCTGTCTTAATAATCCTAACAAGCACCAATTTGGTTTAATATTACGTTTATTTTATTAGATGTCGTTTAATTACAAAGCAATGTATGTACAGTACTTTATTTCGTTCTATGTTACATTACAAATAAACTATAGTTAATTAAAGTATTAACTTACTTTTGTGAAAGATCCGGTATTTAAAACACATTAATTTTTTATTCAACAAGCACTAGCTAAACAATACAAAATAAACGATCAATTGATAAAAGTGAAAAACCATTTTTCGTAATGATCGCAGAAAAAAAAGAAGACAATATACACCCGTCTGGAATACTTTAGCATCGTCAGGGTCGGAAAAGAACAAGAATTGGTAAAGGAAGACTATACAGTAAAGATGAAAGAGAGGGATCTAACCTCGGGAACTACCAAAAAGCCACGAATTTTTGGGCCGCTCTGACCCTACCGAATAGCCACGATCATTAGAGGGGATTAAGAAGGGTTCGTTTGCCAGCGCTGAAATGTCCGAAAAGCCACGACGGCTCAGCCAGGTAGCCGGCACCACCTCTGGGAAAAAGGGAATTGATAATTACCTATGACATAAACCATTTACTACTACACTTAGTAGTTTGTAAAATAAAAGTTTATTTTTTATGATACAAGCATACTACAGGCACTACAAGCATACTTCGTACTAAAGGTTCGCCAGTCCCAGACATTTAAAAAAAAAAAAATTACCCTATTTTCGACTTTTACGTACTTCGAAATATCCAAAAACTACGATAATTTGAAAACTGTGATCTTCAAAAATCAATTTTGAAACCTTATTTTACAGGAAAAATGATGAATAAATCATATATCCGTGTCGGGATAGAGAAAGCTACAACAAAAATAGATACTAATATTTATAGAATATACTCTTTCGGCACTACAAGCATACTTCCTACTAAAGGTTCGATCGTGGCTTTTTGGACATTTCGTTCCTTGCGAGATGACCCTTCTTAATCCTCACTAATGATCGTGGCTATTTGGTAATTTCAGATGGACCGAAAAATTCGTGGCTTTTTGGTAACAGCCCTAACCTCAGAACACACGTAAAAGGGGTAGATCCAGCCAAGGTCCCGCGAGGTTGCCAAGCCTTTACTCACTAAAGCGAGCCACTGACGATTTAATGAATGAACACTGTAGGCCTACATCTTATCTGTTCTGATAATTGTTTTCAAATTGTTCGATAAACTGTGCCGTATTATTAAAAAGATATTATTTCATTGGTATGTAGTTTGTTTTATTGTAAATTTAATCCGATTTGCGTCCTATTTAAATATTAGTAATGATTAAAGATAATAAAACACATTTTTTTAAAATATATTTTGTAATATCCACTTTTTATTAGTCTAGCCGACCAATGGTTTCGCCTGCTAAGGCATTGACGAGGCTGTATTACAGACTGAAGAAAAAAGAAAAAAAAACAGAAAACCTTAAAACTAGAGGGTGGGAGTTAGGATACAATGAATGGAAGGTTGGGGAAATACCCGGCCTGGGCAATGACCATAGGAACAATACACAATGGGAAAACCAGTTATATTACAAAATATAAAAAAAATTGTGTTTTATTATCTTTAAACATGGAATTCCACCAAGAACCATCGGTCTCAACAGTAATGAAAACTAGTAATGATTGTATATTTCCGAAACACTTATAAGGAATTTGTTTTAAATAGCTAACAAACCATTATAAACCTGATCCGGTTTGAAAACAAATTTGTGACGGAACATACGTTTAGACCCTAGCCCATTTCGAGTTCTAAATCGTTATCCCAGGTTTACCCATGCACCCAGCTGTGAAGAGATCAATATTACACTACCGAATTAAAGCTAGTTACTAAATATTCACTGACACATTTATAAGTAAAACAACTTTATCATCCAACATTTTTTACAAACATTTGTTTGGAGTACAAAAAATATAAATTTTTGTAAAATATAATTCAAAATTTACACCGAGTTTTCATCATAAGCACAGTACTTGTTTTTTTCAAAACTTTTCAATATAAATTTATTTTCAGAATATATTCAAGTCAGGAACTCATTTTGTGAACATCTTGTAACGTAGGGTATTGCTTGACATAAACTTAAAGTAAACGTGGAATTGTAAGCCTAACACATTATGTATGCTAGATGGGGAATCTCTTTCGCAGTTCAGTGAATAGATCGAATTACCATTTCGCATTTAAATAAACTGGGCTAAATAAGGCAACGTTATGAATACTGAGCCGCCGAAGGCAACAGTTCATTTTTGATGTGTTCCGTCAGAAAATAATTCTGTTGTTTTATATATCTCCTCTTTTGTTGTTTTCCTCTCTGCGTTGTTTTATATTTTCAGAGTTATCTTATGATACGTCTAACGGAGTAATGTTGTTTGAAGTAATTAACCTCATACATTTTAATTTAGCTTCATGGAAAATTCCTTTGTAAATAGAGTTTATTTCCCTCAATATGAAATTGTAAATATTAAAAATTCAGTACTCGGACTTTGCAGTTACGAGCCGGAGTGTTAGAATTTATATAAAAAATATTTCGCATTTTTAAGATTATAACAAAATTATTTATCTTTATAACGATTGCCAAACAATTTACGGTGCAATCTTTACATTTATCTCTAGGCTATATTACATTTTGTACAACATACTGCTTCAACCCAACCCCATTTTGATGTCTAAAACACTCATCACCAGATCTGCCCTTGCATCATTGGGTATCCAACTTTAAAGAGGTTAAATTAAGAGATTAATTTAACACACACAACACAAAAACCAATTAATTATTAAGAACAGTGCTGACCTTAGGCGTAGTTCAATTCGTCTCAATTTAAATAATAAATGAAAGCGTCTGATTAGAGAATTCGGCCTCCGGAAAACTCCAATTAATTAACTACCCATGGTGCAATTTGGAAATATATACAAAACACTTTAAAAACTACACTGCACTACAAAACACTTCTGTCTGCCTGTACTGGTCTCCTTTCCTAGTTTGACTAGCATTGTCTGCTCAACCAAACTACCCAGTCAGCTGTGGATAGTCCGGGTAAAGCAAAAATGAATCCCCCACAAGTATAAGTCGAGCTGAGTGACGCACCGATATATAATTGTGAATTTCTTACAAAATATAGAAAATATAGCTATTGGGTTATTCATCGTAGAAACGTCGACGTCCAATACCATGAAATATGCACTGATCCTAATTCGTAGAGTCATAAATTCTTGTGTGCCCGAGGTGGAGATTACAGAGAAATAGGTAACTCTGAGGAACGTGGAAAAGGCAGCATGCTGGACAGTGAGAGATTTGTGAAGGTGAGGAGGTTAAGTAGACTTGGACATGTGGGAAGGATACGACAGGAGAACTTACCATCGAGAGATTTTGTTAGAAAGAATGGGTGACGTGAGGAAAAGATGAAGACCACGAAGGAGATGGATGCAGGACCTGAGTATTTTGGGTGAGCGGAACTGGTAGAGAGTTGTTGGGGACAGAAGAGACTCGAGGCGAATAATTGAGAATGTCCAAGAGGAAGAAGAAATATATACGATGCGCGGCTATTAAATATTGAGAGTATGTTTATATTTCTTATAGAAAACAGTGAAAACTGATTGTGAGCTCATTGGCAGAGAAATTGGAGTGTCTTAATGACTTAACTGTTCATTTACAGACTTAGATAATAAAATGTTGATTAACATTCAAACAGATGGAATATTTTATCAAACTTTTAAACTGGGCTGTGATAACCTCCATCAGAGGCCTCACCAGCGTCGACCTAAAGGTCTTTTGCCGCAAAAAAGGTTGGTTTTTAGGGTTTTTGCCATGATTCATTCTAATCGTCCGTTGAACACTGATGCACAATCTTCATTGATACATCGGTGCCTTGAAACGCTTTGAAATCACCAGACTATCGAACTTTACTTATCCCCTTGTGAGAGGGTGTTAACATGGTTTTGTTATCTATTAGATGTTAAACATAACAATAATTCTCCACGCGGTTCTTACGATTTCAAACAAATTGTAGTGCACGGAGAAGATTAATGACCCTACCTCATTTGAATAATCGGAAGTAAAAAAAATTACAGTTCAGGAATAATCGGAAAAAAACAAAAACAAAATGGAGAGTCAGCGAAGTTTTTTTTAAAATGCTGGAATTTAGTCATATACAATTTTACGGTGTTGTACTGTTTAAGATTTATTTGACTAATTTTGTCGAGTTATTTTCAACTTTTGAGCGATAAATTTTGTGAAATGTTTTCGTACGATTTATTAGATTCGTAAACAAAAGGAAGTATTGTTAAAACACTCAAATGTCTCAGCTCGATAATTTTCGAGGGTTCGAAATTACTAATTGCGAATTTTTATTGTAATAAGTTATAGATTGAATAATATTCGAGGTATGAATAAAAGGGTCGATGTTGTGCTAAAACCACACGAAACACTGACCGCAGGCATATAGGGTCAGTTATTTCTAAAAATAAAATTTTTCTACACGATAGTTTTTGCCCCCACAACGCCCCAAGGTCATTTATTCCCGTTATATATTTCCTATACGCGTGACGATACAAACAATATAAATACATAATTTGAAATATATAAGATTTATCGTCTTGTTTGTGTAGACTGGTTGCGACTTACAGACAGACAGACACATACGTAAAATTTTTAAATGTCTTTGGGTATACCTACGGACCCTAATAAAGAGAAATAATTGTAAATGTAGTCCATCTTTCATGGAGATTGAATTGTTTGTTTCAGAGTTCACAAAAACTACTTTTGAAACTATGCATTTTTCATTGTGTGGTTAAATTACGTTGTTGATCATAAAAAAAACTATAATATATGATTTTGTACTGCAATTTCATTTCAAATCTAAATTATTATTTTTTTTTTGGATTTGTAGGTCAGGCCGTGTTCAAGTAAGGGCGGGTTGACACGATATCTAAGACTTGTAATTAGCCTAGCATCAACATATTAATTATTTCGTTAAATATAAATATTTGTAATCAAATAACTTTTAATTTTGTTTTATACCCCACTTCTAAAAATAAAAAATTCAACTGGATAGTTTTTGCCAGTAAATTACTCCTAGGTATGAAATTAAATAATATATAGGATACATCGTCTTGTCTGTGTACTCGGTTTGCGACTTACTGACACGTGTGTGAAACTCTAAAAATGATTTAAATTTCCTCCATTTGACATTTTCAATTCGATTATTGTATTTGAACACAATATAGCTTTAAATAAATATTGAGCTTGTCTTGTGAGATAATATTAGATAGAATAAAACTCGAACTCAAGGTCTCACAAAACTTGCATTTACTTAATCAAACGCGTTTCAACGACAAAGTCGCATTCCTCAGTTAATAACTAAATTATAACTGATTTATAGTTATAGTTTAGTTATTGTAACTCATGTATCACCGAGGATGGCGACTTTGTCGTTGAAACGCGTTTGATTAAGTAAATGCAAGTTTTGTGAGACCTTGAGTTAGAGTTTAGATCTATCACAATATACTGTTGCCTACACTAAATTTTTGGTTCTTATAATAAATGTCATGGCCGCTATCATGCTTTACGTACATACGACAACGGCGACAGACAGACAACATGTCGAAAAATTTAACTTTGAGTTCCTGATTCAAAAATATTTAACTATTACCAAACTTAATTTATACTTCATATACTGGTAAATAGAAAATGGCACTTCAATAAAATTAGTTTCGTTAAATCCAGTCGAAAGATGCGACAAAGTTTTTGATATATGAAATCATGGTGACGCAATTTGTTCATACTTTTACTAAAATCTTCTTTAGCTCCTTAGAGTAGTCTCACATATTGCATAGGTTTCAGATCAGATGACTGCTTACACAATTGAGTTTGACCATAAAATTTTAGGCGCATCAGAACCAGGGACACAAAACCAGAACGTTAGAGCGAAACCACCAGTGAAACTCATTACACTGGACTAATTACACTTTCATTAACGTAAACATTCAATTTAAATTACAATTATTAAACAGTAAAATACGGAAGGTTGACAGTGTTTTAAATTCACAACAAATTAGGTAATTGGAAATAAATTAATTCCACCGCTCACAGTCCTGTCTTCTTTCTTTTACGTAACGATAGTTTCGCTTCTTCCTTCAGACATTAACAAACTAATATTTCTTGCCACTTGATGAGCGTCTAAATACGTAGAGAAACGGGTTTATATTGCGTAAATGTGAGGTACTTAGAGGCAGAAATCCACTTAGTTTTAAAAACTATACTTTTTTAAGGTTTTAAAATTTTTTCCGCCATCTTGGATCCACCAAATTGAATCAAAGTTAATTTTTCATATCATAGGAAGCTGGACTTGATTTTCATGTATATTTTTACACGTTGAAGGCCGTTTATCGATAAATGCTTTCGTTTTAAAGGTATAAACATTTAAAGTTGTAATGAAGGGGAAACGGCGTTATTAGTTCAACCGGTACAATCCGCCTTCGAAACTTTTTTATTGGGTTTTTCCTGCAGAATGCATCCAAAATGATCCAGAAAGCAATTTTGAAAAAGTTCAACTTAATTTTACAAGCGAAATGAATAGTTACTAAACTGCATTGTTGTAACATAATGCAAGCAGCTGATGTAAACTAACAGCTGATTTAAATTAGGTCTACTTTCATAAACGGATTTTACTTGATTATCGCACTGCCAATCTGTAGAGGTGAAGCACTTTGAATATTTATTGTAGAATGCTATGCTTTCAAATTGTATTGTTAGCAATGCATGATCAAAAATATTTATTTGAATTTTAAAATTAAATATCGAAACATTTAAAGAGAATAATATCGGTTGACATTTATTTTGTAGTTGTGTTGTTAATTACTAGTTAATGTTTAATATTACTTTATTAGAACTGTTTAAAGTTCGTATTGTATGTATTCCGGAGGAAAAATATAATAGTAATGTATCGACCGCGCATTTCATCTAGTTTTATAACTAACGCGATTTTTCCGTCATTTAAAATTTGAATGCTTATAACTAAAAAATTATTTAATTTATCTAAAAACTAATTTCCTAGTCAAATTTTACATGAAAATCATGTATCACATGTCCACGTTTCTATTAAAAAAAAAATTGAATCAATATGCGGATCTAAGATGGCGAACAAAAAAATTGTAATTTCTTAAACTACGTAGATCTGCATTTGTTTCTGCTTCCAAGTACCTCAGTTATGTAATATAAACATTTACAAAACAACATCAATACATAAAACATACGTTCAAAATACAAAAATAAAACTGATACATTTATATACACGAATGCATTGTCACTGTTAAGTTATAACTGATGTTAAAATGGGAAGAATAAGATACCATGGGATCAATTTGAATTATCTTATCAAAAATTGTAATAAACTGGAAATTAGTTTTTTAAATTTAAAAGTAAAATGGTTTATTTTGCATGTTTATAAACTTCAAACTTCCATAAAACGTACAAACGTGGTCCTTTAAAACATTTACACAAAATTTGTAAATAATTAATGTCGCCGCCAGTGTAACTCTGGCTTGTTTCAATATGTTCTTCAAATTTTGATGTTTTTGTATTATTGTTGTGATTTTTTTAAAAGTATTCTATAAACCTTACTTTGAAGGATGTGCCGGTTTCTTCGATGTGATGTTTATTACAATTGACACAACGGATTTTATAGATTCCAGTCATATTGTGTGGACAAATGGCTTTTTTCAAAGCTTAACTCAGGTTTTTATTAGTTTTGGATGCTAAGACCAGAATTCTTGAATTATTGTAATATATTTTAGTTGGCATTTTAAGTTGAGCTCATTAATATTCCCATTTCACTAAAATTTGAATAAACTGTGAAAACGATTTTGAGAAGTTAAGTCTTTAGAACGTACTTGTGATTGATTTTTTCCCCCATAACTCACAAAGACGTGTTTTTGATACATTGACGATCAATAAGTTTTTTTTCGGTGTTTGAGTTGAGAAAAATTTGTTCAGGATCGTTATATATTTATTTTTATTTTTTACCTTAAACTTCTGAGGTATAAAAAATACGAAAAAACCCTCAACAGTTATGGTTAAAAAATGCTCACATTCGAGAGTTGACTAAAACTATCGTTAGGGTTGGAGAGTGACACGACGAAAAAAACGAAATACTTATATGCGAGAGAAAAAAATGATTTGTGAATATAAAATAAATTTATTATATTTCAATTTACGTACATAGCTTTTTTAGATCTTCAATTTTGTCAACGAAATGTGAACTGATCATATTCTCTAGAACAAGTTAAACTTATACGAGTTATTTCCCGTGCTTATAGAAGTGAACAACAATGCTCTACGCACGGATACAATAAACTCGTGTTCCAACAATAAAATTCAAAACAACATATTTCAAGCTCTGAAATTTCAGATTAGGTTATAAAAATGGTTTTGTTTTTCTTTCAAGAGATTCCGAGACCCAATTAAACCCTTTACGTTATCTAAATGACTTTCTCCAGCAGTAAAATAATTACAAAAAATTCCACAGCTCTCCGAACTTTAATGAAATTCTTCATTTCTAATTGTATTTCTAGGAATCTTGAGACGGAGTGTTTGTCTAGAAAAGATAAAGAATGTGTGTTGGATTATGACTGAAAATAAATTTCATGTTTTATCACCTCCAATTAAAAACAGAATAAATGTTGCCAAAAATAATATCACCGAGGTGAGGTTAGTTTCTCATTAGGACATTCCTGACGTCGCTTCCTAATGAAGCACGTGACAACTCGACGCCGACGCCTCATTTATCAGGCCTGGTTATGTTTACTTTGTCCTTACATAAACTGAATATAATTAATTACAATACTTAATTTGAAAACCGAGTGACAGATTTTTAAAGAACTTCTGTAACGCACATTAGCGTGTGGTTGCTACAAGTTTAAATTGACGATAAGTACTGTTTAAGTAGCAATAAGGGATGACATTAATTATTATTTTTACTTACTAAAATAAAGAGATAGTATCTCTATTTAGGGATTTTTGTATTCGTTTTTAACATTCTATATTTCAAGACACCGTTTTTGTTGTGCATGGTTTTTTTCTCTGGAAGACAATAAAAAATGGCATACAATTTTTTTAAAATTTTGACCATCATAAACAAAATGGCGACCAAAAGAGTTATCTTATTTAGGAAGTTAGATTGGTAAGGAAGATCAAGAGAAGAAGAGAAGGCAGACTAAGAAGGCAAGAGAATCGATTTTTCTAAATGTTCGTTCACTCCTGCTTAAAAATACAAGAATGATTGTTTTGTTGGGCATTTTTAAATCACCATTTAAGAAAACGGATAGTAACAGAATGTAGATGATAGACAAAGCAATCTTTTGAAAACATGTTTGTACAAAGACTGTATCAGTCAATAAAGTTACAGAGAGAACTATTTGAATTTTAATATGAGGTAAATAACACATTAATGTCATACAAGGGGATGTAATATACGAATTATGCAAACTAAATAATTATTTTTGCTCCCATTTTGTTTTGGATGGTCAGAATTTATTTTGATTCTGTTTTATCTTGCTATTACCAGCCTTTACGTGCCACTTAACATTTTTGAGCAGCCCACGTTTAAAATAACCTAAATATTTACTTGTTAAGATTTTCCCTTCCTAAAGAGTTAGACGCAAACTGAATTCAAATATTAAAAAAAGAGCAGGTTCTTTTCATCCACCCTGTAGCGTACACATTATTTTGTTATTATCTAGTTTTAGTTACCCAGTATAAAGTTTGTTATCACAAAAACATTCTACTTCTGTTTTTTAAATGATCTTTACATGTCGTGGTCTCAAAAAGTAATAAAGGAAGATGTTCGATATGCCATCGTTGCTATCTGTACGTAAGCAAGATAGTGGTGACAAAAATTAAGATAGGAACATGAAATTTATTGTAAAGGTCTACACTGTGCTCATATAGAACATTAAGGAAATTCGTTAAAATCGCACTGAATAAATCAAACTGGTCGTTATTTTATAGTTTTTTGTTCACTTAACTAAACTTCATAACACGAAATTACATTTCATATTTCAATTCTTCTGCATGTAACGATAGATACCTCATTTCTCTGCATTGCAAAATATCAAAGTTATTGTCAGAAAATGCTATATTCATAAGTATGTAATTCGGTAGAACCGAGTCACTGACACGAGCAAAGCGAGTGGAGATTTCAATATACACACATCTATGAGATTCATTGGGGCCTAAGCTACGAAAAGAAAATAGTGTTTAGAAAACCTGTGTAACAAATTATAAAACCTTCTTTTTATTATCAAGGACCCTCGAATCAGTGTTCCACGAAAACTCACCACATTATTTTACTCCAGATATAACTCTCTAGTGTTTTTTGTGAGAAAATAATAGATTTAAATTTCACAATTTTTATACATTTATATAATAGAACTGTATTACGGTACGGGCTCTAGCCGCAAAAAAATTAATTATGTTTATCGTACATTGATAAAGCAGCAAAAGTTAACTAGCAAAAGATACTGAGCACATTGTATGAGAACTATATATACATGTAAAATATGCTTTATATAGGTATCACTTCTATAGGGTGAAATCTAAACGGGAATTTCCTTACCTCAGGCATGTGAGAAAAAACTTGTCTGCATCAGAAACTGGACTTACCTGAAACAATAAGTTAACACATAAAAATAAGTTAACATCGTCAGAACATACATGACATATAGGTTATACAATATGGAAAATATTAAGATAGTAAAAACAAGCTACTGGTTATCATTATAAGGTTACTTTATGACTCTGGGGCGAGTATCCTGGGATTGCTTATCTGTGGAGACGCGCGGTCTGTTTACATTTATAGGAAGAGGATTTGCATTCGAAACCCTTGCACTTCAACCGTGGTTTACTCCTCTAGTAGACCTTGCAAGACATGTCAGCATTTTGAGCCTTCTACGAGATTCAGGAGCTTTAGTACAATACTACGATCAGGATCCTCGCTCCAAAGACTCCTTTGGAATCAAAACCAGAAGAATGTGAGTGGCAATCTAATCGGAATGTTTTCATAAATTACATAGGGCGTATTTATCCAATTTAAGCAGGTGATCTATAATTACTAAGCGCAGTTGTTTAAGACGTCTCAAACTCAAACTCACCAGCCAACCGTGGAGTCGATCACTTGGGGCTCTCACAAGTCTTTTGGCTACTATTAGTCCAGAGTTTATCCATCGACATCAATGTTTCTCTCTGGACTATTCTGTAATTACACTCTGCTATGGTAAGAAAGCAGTTAAAGTTGGCGCATTGACTGGTGTAGCGGCGCACGTTTAAATTCAATTTTCAGTTGAAAACGACGAAAAAAATAAATGTTAGGAAAGTTGGGACCACTCACTAGTAAGTATTTGAAGCTCATTCGAAATCAGTGGAAGGACATTGAATTCCTGTTCATCAATGAGATATTCATGGTTTTATACGATATGTTTGCACGATTCTAGATTGCGACAACTGAAAAAAACCATTCGGTGGCATCAAAATTATGGTTTTTGGAGATTTGTTAATCTCAAGATGTTTAAAATCGATTGCAAAATTTCAAACGCATACACACAAGGGCATAAATCAGAAAATAATTAATAAAATTTAAAAACATTGTAAACCGTTTTTAAAACAGTCCAAAAGTATAAAATAATTTCTCGTAGCCCCATACAGATTTATAACACCATATAGATTGTCCTGAAAATTTGCAATTGTGAAATTTCAATAGCTATAAAAATACATGAAAGATTTAAAAAGAAAAACTAGGGGTGGATGGCATAGTAAAGAGTGTGCCGTCTTTGAGAAAACTCTCAAAATTCCTAATGGAGGTCAAGTATCTCCTAATTCAATAGATGGAGATAATCTTCTATTATTAATTTTATGCACCTCACATTTTTCGTTTTATCTTACATGTAGTTTCATAACTATTAAAATTCACAAAAACAAATTTTCAAGACAATCTGTATGCGGTTTGGAATCTGTAAGGAGCTACGAGAAATTATTTTATACTTTTTAGTTTGTATTAAAAACGTGGTTAGGTTAGGTTAGGTTGTATTAAAAACGTGGTTTAAAATTATTAAATAATTATTTTACTGACAACTACCGATTTGATATTTATGACGATAAATCCATTTAGCAGATGAGAAAGTTCGTACAATATTTTTAGACTGTTTATTTATTGAAAAATATTCAGTAACTAAGAAAATTTCACTTATCAGATGTAAATTAAGGATAAACAACATAGAATAAATAAGTAAAAGGTTTTAAAATAGTTAAGTGTACCGTTAACATATATCCTGGCAGAAGAACGGAGAGCACGTTCTTGGAATTTTAATGACTTTTCACAATTTTGCATTATATAAGGAAGATGGAAAACATAATTGTCAAAGCTTTATGCAAGTCCCTTTGTCCTACATCTCCACTAAGTCTTTCATTACTTGTTTGTATATGTATACGGTAGTTATGTATATTAAATTATGTTCCTGAAATATGATTATGCACGACTGTAGGAGCATCCTTTGTATCGTAAGTGTGCATGTGAAGGAAATTAAAACTGAAGTAATGTGAATGTATTAGAATAATAACTTTGAGGGTGTTTATTTCAGTCATTGTGAACGTTGCAATCCACAGACAGATGAACTGGATGTACACATTCATGTCTTGTTTTAGATCTCTTTCTTTCATCTTTCCCATCAGGTCTATCTTAACCAACTCTTGTTCTCTTCCGAACGAGCATTCCAGAACTAGGTGTCTTTATTTTATATTTTTATAAGACAAAGGAGTGTTTTTTCGTTTTTAAAAGAGTAAAATATTATAATATATTGACCTAAAAGAACTTAAAAACTACTTCTGGTTTTAATGTTTTGACAATCGATTGTTCATATTATTGAATATGGATTATGAATTATCATGTGTATATAAAAACTAATTACAACGTTTCGAGCAGTAAATCAATGCCGTTTATTGATAAAACGTTTTGGTTATATCACGCACTAAACTTTTGAAAGAGAGTAAGAATTTTTGTTAACCAGGATAAACCGTTAGGTCACGAATTTGTTGGCACCCAACCCCTATCAGTTAGTAGTTTGTCAGTGCTAGTGTAGTTCTTTGAATTGTGGTTTTTTCTCATCACTTTTGTATTTAGTTTTAGACATTTTTACGTCTCTGGTTTACTTTTAGACCTGGGTTCTTTTCTTAGATTATTAGTGTTATTTTTAGTTTCTTAAGATTACTATACAATGTTGGCGTTTTTCACTTTTTTTCATCTTCTAGATAAATATCCGAATCGTCGCGTATTAATTTAATAATAATAACGAAAAACGTCCGATTCAACCACATATCAATATTACAATCCTATAAGTTTCGAGAATTGCTTTGTACCTTGAATTGTTTTTCTTCTTTTTCTATTTGTTGTAAAAAAAACACACCATTGCCTTCTAAAAAGGGAAAAAAGACATATAATAGAGACCCATGACCCCTAAATTTTCTAATGGAGTCAGGGTCGGAAGAGAGCAAGAGTTGGTTAATTTAATAATGTCACTTCACATCTAATCGTACAACTAAGTTATACATTTGTTTAGTATTTCACGTTTACAAATAATAGTCAGTATGTTACGGTAGTTATTCCAAACCCTTTCCCCAGGTGTTGATTAAATCACTGCACCAAATCCACGGGTTTCGTCCTGTTGCGTCTTCATTCAACATCTTTATTTTCCAGCAGTTGTGGAATAGTAATAGTGGTTTGCTGTTGGAGTCTTCTTTCATGCTTACCAGCACGTATGATTTCACAGACCATTTCCATTTTGAGATCTCTATGGTTACCACCATTTCGACCTTACCACGGCGCACAATCTACTTTATTTTGCTACACTTGTATTGTTTCGATGTTGGACATCTTGGTACATTCCTAAAGTTGCGAAACAAACAACCAAACTGGCTTCAATACTTAGATTGTCGTATTTTCTTAATATTTAGCTTTTGTTTTTAGTGGAGATATGATATGAAAACTTAAAAAGAGAGATCTAACTCAATATTACATGATGTAGATTCAGCTAGGGTACCTCGGAAATGCTACGTTCGTAGTCACTATAAGTCAGCTACATACTTTTTGAACACCCTGTGCAATTTGCTCAATAAACTCGTAAAAGCGTTGATTCCTAAATTAAATTAAAATAAACTGATAATTAAATTAGTTTATTATATTCAGTTATCAGAAATCTTCCCATTCATATCACAACCAATCAAGACCTAACCCCTGATTTGAACATACAAGAGAGATGAACGCGCGGTTAAGTGAGATTGCTCTCAAAATTCGATTAAAATGTCTTTGTTTTTGTATGCGGTAATTGAATATAGGATTTGATTGAGTTGCTGTCCGTTTGAGAGCAGCACTGAGGCTCTCTTCCATTTATCGGAATGAATAAAGACGAAGGATTAGCCCGCAACTGCGTGACGGCTGAATAATTGTTTCTGAGGAAACCGGCGCAGAGCGGAGGCTGTGATAAATGACGATAATCGCTCTGCATTTGGATTGAGATGTGGTTTAGATTTTCCTTTCATACAGTTAGATTGCATCGGATCGGTCCTTTCATTTGTCAACCTTAATTTAACCGAATCCGACCGATGTTCTCACAATGGTCTCAAGACGGGATGGATTTTAGCTCCCACAGTTTCTTTACTGAAATCTAACCGAAATGAAAGTATTTTTATTTGAATTGCTCCGAACGTTATTAATGATTTGAATGAAAACGATAACAAATGAAATAGAAACTCAGATGTAAAGTGGAAATATTTTGACTGTTCAACGGTTGAAAAAACGTCATCGAAAGCGATTGTTAAGTTTATTCACGTTCTGTTTTTGTTGTGTATTTTTCCAAATCAGCGTCAATTGACGGCAGTGTTTACATACTCCGGGTCCTTAGAGTACGTCCGCATTCCTCTTCTTCATTCAGTTTGTAGTTTTCTTACAACGTGGGCGTTTAACGCATTTAACTATGTTCTGTTGTTAATAAACAGTGCAAAACATAATAAACAGATTCATAATAGAAATACTAATCAAAGAAATTTGTAATTTTTTTAGTTGACAGTAAAAAAAAAAAAAAAAAAAAAAAACGAATGCAGTTCAAATTTTGTGCAAAAGTTTTATTAATATTTATATATTTAAATAAGGCTTAAAATTGTCATAACCCCGTCTTAAGCGTAAATATAAGAAGTTGAAATCATGCTTAAATGACGGCGATCAACGATTGTTTTAGTTTATTGGAAATCGTTCCTTAACAGCCGTTTTCTATTAATTGTAATTTTCCACGCTGTATTGGGTCCTAAATATTCACATTTTACAAATATATGAATAATATCTGTGCAGCCGATTTGAGAAACTAAGTCATTTTTAAATGCTCCATGGCTGACTTTTTTACAATCTCATGGATCGGCGACCAATACATTTTCTTTCTTTAATTTTTTTCTTCTTTTTTTTAGATATAAAATGTTACTTATATACTATATATAAATTATAATAAATTGTTGCAAAACCTTCCCCATCAGCTCATAGACCTATTATTACAGACATGCTATTATACAAAATAGTACCATGTCCTAATACACATTTATAAAAATACACGTATACATAAACATTCATACATACATCCATAGAAGTAACTATTAAACCTAAATACCACCCAAATACGTAGAGTCTTATCACAACCTGCAAATACGAAGAATAATTATATAAATATAAATAAAAAAGTATATTAAAGAAATCAACCTAAAAAAAATAAATAAGTATAAAATTAGCTTTCAATGTACACAGTAAAGTACTCCGAAAGAAGTAAACAAAGTATGCGACTATATTATACATTTATTCTACTTTGTTTGAAACGTCTGGATTGTTTATTGATTTATAATATATACTATGGTTTATCTTGTCTGTTTATATCCTTAGATTTTTTTTCTTCTAGTAGATAAGGTCGTTTAGTCCTCAAGATACATCCCAAGACTTGCTCATCGTCAGGAACACAAATTACACACAATAATTATTATCTGACCACGTGAATATGTATATATATATATATATATATATATCTTTATGTTGTGTAATGTGTTCAAGTCTTCACGTAATAATTGTTGTGTGTAATTTGCGATCCTGACAATGAGCAAGCCTGAGGATGTATCTTGAAGTTGAAACGGCCGTAGTACATTGACAAATTTCTTTTAATGATTGTTTTAAACAGACAAGGTAAACAGTAATGTGTATATTATAGAGAGCAAATTATGAGTTTAGCGGAGAGGAAGCACGAGCACCTGTTCTAATATTTTCCTCATATAAGGACCTTTTAATCCTTCCATCATAACCTGGAATATACCACGATAATTGGTTTTAAGTTTCTGGAACATCTATCATAACGCCTTTGAAAAAGCATCAACTTAATAAATCTTCTCTAACTGCTAACCAATCCGTTAAACAAATTCTTGATAGTTTCTTATATCTAATCGATCAAATTAGTTTGAGTATTTAAGGGCAAAATTCAGGCAAGATGTGATCAAAATCGGTATTTTATATTTAAAAAAAAGAAGATAATTGCCCACTAATTTTGAGTTTTCAAAAAATACAATATATATTTGGGTAAAATTTGCTCAGAACAAAATTTGATTAAAATCGCCCCATTATTGCTGAATGGCTTCTGACATTACGTTTTGGAATCAGTGACGTCAAAACAGATAAATCAGCAAATACGTACCTATCGGAAAATATTGACCCTTGACTTAAAAAAAACGGTATATTAAATTCTTTTCTTTCAATTCCACGTTTTGTTTCAGAATGCCAATCTGGGTTTAGACAATCTCCAAGTCCAAACTTCCAATAATTGGCCTAAGCATTTGCATTGTTTTCTCAACGTATTTGATCCCAGCGTATTCCACGTTTTATTTAGAAAACAACCAACCTTCATCTCTTCAATATTTTAAGTCTTTTAATTGCGGTACACGGAGTTCTATCCTTGGTTACAAATCCTACTAATCCTGCTCCACATGAAATCTTTTAGATTCGATTCCCTAATGAAAATGGAAAGGAATCTGAATGAATTTTATTTCAATTTACGTTGAAATAATTCTTCTCAGAATTTCGTAAGCTGTTAAAAATATTTTTACATTTTCATGATTTTTTACTTATTTTTATCCCACATGATGATAAACTTTAACGCTCTTTTGTTTTAAATAAATGTTTGACTATAGTCGATTTGAAATATTACGAACAAAATTAGTTTACCGGTATACGTCATTTGAACATATAACCCATAACATTATATTAGACCAAAAAAATATTATAAAAAATAAATTAACATTACACTTTCCTACTCTCCCATACCCCAAAACTGCCCGTTCGTTGTCAATAAAAACTTTAGAACAACCTGTAGGTCGTTTTTGAATATACATTTGGTGGTCGAGTTAAGTGAGGACATTGAAACCTCGAAAAGTAAACTTTGTATAAACATTCCCAGACGAAAAATTAATATTTTTAGGCGGGTCATTTAATTCCCCCCCTTTTGAGTATTTAGCTAAGGGCCAAACTGGTGATTCAATTCCGCCTGGAAGCCGTCACTTCTCAAATTAAATATCTCCTCTCTGATTCGTTTCTTGAGACGATTTATTGTGATATGTGAAACACATCTCTTTACGCCCTGTTAGAGTGCCCTTCTTAAACTATTGCGACGTTTGATTAGCTCAAGTTTGTGTGTTTTCCTAGAAATTAAATAACATTCTGCATCAAAGTTATTGACCGAGTAAATAAAAATATTGGTAAAATCAAAACTGATATAATTTTTCAATTACAACCTATAAAATATGATTGAAGTGATGATTTTAATCTTTTTCAATTTCTTTAACGAGAAGGTGGTTGGCTCTGTAGAAGTGATTGTAATTACGTTCACGCAATAATTGTTTGCCATCAGATACAGCTTTAAGCTGTGTACAAGTTTTCAAAAGGGAACCAATAAGAACATCGAAGTTGACAAGTCGACATTTTGAACACTTACTTCTAATTAAATAGTAAAAGCGCCCTCTGCTTAAAAGTATTTAATTAAGTATAGTTTTAACAGTTGTCAATTTGTTTTTCACAATTAATTCTGAATTTTACTCTCAGGAGCTCGTAACAGTAAGAACGGGTGTGGCAATCCTGAAGGAAAATAGTGGGACCTACATTTTTCATTTAGTCTTGGGTTTGATCTCTTTCTTTCATGTTTCCTATCTGGTCTCTTTTGACGAATTCATGTTCTCTTCCGACCCTGAGTATGTCTTGATTTTATCTTCTTTTTTGTATAAAGCGTTGATGACCATGAGGTTTTTTGCAATTAAATATGAAAAATAATTTTGAATCGTATATATTGGTTAAGTAGTAAAAATAACCTTACCGTCTTAGTTTCGATGATTTCAAGGGTTAATTTATAGTACGATGTAACAATCCTGAGCCACCTAGCAAGGTCCCAAATACACCTTCCTCCATATAATGTTGGTTTAGATCCCTCTATTTGATCAGGTCTTTCTTGACCAACTCTTGTTCCCTTCCGGCCCTTAAGTTGTTAGAGTATTAAAAAAATCCTCTAAATTTTTTTTTCTTCCTTTTTGCATCAAACGATGAAGATGAAAACCGATATATTTTTCGCTTTTAACCAAAAAAGAACCTTTTATAAATGATAGGTATTTACTTACTTCTCCCACTTCTCATTTGACAGACTTCAACGATCATAATTTAGTTTCTCAAACGATAACAATTCTACCAACACCAATCCTAACCTAACCCAACCTAACCCAACCTAACCTAACCTAACCTAACCTAACCTAACCTAACCTAACCTAACCCAACCTAGCCTAACCTAACCCAACCTAACCTAACCTAACCTAACCTAACCTAACCTAACCTAACCTAACCTAACCTTACCTACGCCAACCTAACCTAACCTAACCTAACAAAATTTTTAAAATGACGAACCAACATTTATATCATAGTCGAGTTTATTTTATTTTTCATATTATTTTTCCTTTGCTTTAAGGGCGAAAACCTTTTGATCATTATCACCTTTTAAAAGAAAACAAGATAAAATAAAGACTGCCAGCCCTCCAATACACTAATAGCGTCAGGGTCGGAAGAGAACAAGAGTTGTTGAGAGGCCTGATAGGAAAAAAAGAAAGAGGGGAATCCAATTCAAGACTACATAAAAACGTGTAGATCCAGGTAGGTTCTTTTGGGATTGCTACTAACTATCGTCAGCTATTGAGAATATTTTTAATATTATTCATGATTTAAATTTTCATTTAAAAACGATTTGTTACATTCGTTTAAGTTACATTAAAACTATTTTTTTTTTAATAGCCTGAACCTATTTAAAAATGTTCGTCGTTAATTTTAATTTTTGACAGTTCAAATTAAATTTTGAGAAATTTTGAAGAATAATTTTACCTTCTGTAAAAATTGTTTTTCATTTTGGATATTGTTAATCTAATTAAATCATCTAATTTTGTCTGGTAGAGAGATCACTATTGAATCATGCATTACGCAAAGCCTGTCCTTATTTAAGCTAGACTAGCTGAATACAAAGTTGTATTGCAGGAGCAACAATGGTGAAGTGGGCTTTGGTAATCTTTGTTTTAATCTTGTTCCTTCTCATTTAGTGTTCGTTGTTGGAGGTTAGAATTGTGTGGAGAGTGAGGTATAATTTAGTTTTTATGCAATACTCGAGTACAGATTGTATTTGTTCGTTTTGACTTGTTACTTTTTCGCATTATACGTTGGTTATGGGAAGAGTTAAGAAATGAATGTTGAGTTTTTTGAGAATATATCAGTTTTCAGTTCTTCTGGGAATTTTTTTTAATGTTGTTTATCGTATGTGGAGTGCTTTACAGCTCAAACGTCTAAACCGATTTTAAAACGGGGTCACTTTCCTTAAATAGACACAAAATTTTAATTTCGGTTCTTTATTCCAAATTATAGCTCGAAATTCTTTTATTTAATATGTGTCACTATGGAAACTAAAGTTAGAAGACAATTCTAGAAATAGTTTTAAAGTTTTAGGACCAAACTGAAAGTAGGATTCACTGTACTTCATGGTTATTGCCTAGATTTCTACATACTGTTATTGTATTCAATAAGTTCATTTATTTCTTTTTTATAATGTTTAAAATTAGTACCGCTTTATTAGAAAAGAATGAGCTCCAAACTGATTGTTTAAAAAAAGGTGATACCAGAAGAAAGTAAAGTTGGGGTGGGGGGGGGGGGGAAATCCGACTTACGAACGTTCCAATCCTGCAGATACAAGAATACTACAAACTGGCTATACTGAGAAACTTGTCTTCTTCTAAAGACATGTAAGCTGCAGTCTGGACTGAGTATTTTCACTTAGCTTCATCCAATGAAAGACCATAGCACGTCCTATGCTCAGAAACACATCATGTAAGCACCACATTGCACGAAAGTCGAAAAGTGTCAAGATGAGCTTCAAAAAAATAAATAAGGCAGTCAAAACATAAACTATAGAGGAAAATTGAAGATAATTATGAATACGAGGAATGAGATAACCCCTCATATGCTCCTGGCATGTATTGAAAGGTAAAAGTGGCATTATCATATCACATACTTTGTTATTCTTTGGTTTTTACTGTTTTTCGAAAGTAGTTTTTCAGACCTTATGTACCTTTTTCTCAGGAATGGAATGTTATTTAAAATGTTTAAGAAAAAGTTTCATATAGACAGAAATATAAACCACTTCGAATTTCTTAACACTTTTTTTAGTAAAAATATTATGTAAGTTTCACATTGCACGAAAGTCAAAAAGTGTCAAGATCAAATTCAAAAGAAAATAAGGCAGTCAAAACATAAATAAAGAGGAAAATTGATGATCAATATGAGGATGAGGGATGAGATAACCCCTTGTATGCTCCTGGTATGTATTGTAAGTAGAAATGGCATTATCATATCACATACGTGGTTATTCGTTAGTTTTTTTACTATTTTACGAAAGTAGTTTTTTAGATCTTATGTACCTTTTTCTATATTTTTTAAAAAAAACATTTTCTATAGACAGAAATATAAAACACTCTTAATTTTCCAGTTGTTCCTCAAATGGCTAAATAAGCACTCGTCTCGTGCATAGTGTTATGTTAAATATATGTGTTGTGTTTTAAATAATCTGACGATCTCCAAGGAGTGAAACTATTCTGATGATGGGATATAAATTCCGAAACGCGTAATAGTTTTATAAAAAAAAAAAAATCAAAATAAGTCACAAGACTGAAAATAAAGTTATTTTAGTAATACTTTGTGACTTGGATACATGTTTACCATGAGCATAAAACCTACATATTTGCTCATTTTTAAAGTTTTTTGCTGTTTTCCGAAAGGTTAGTTGGTTAAACCTTATGAACCTTTTTATGAGGAACGGGGAAAGATATCTCAATGAATTGTTTAAAAATAGTCCAGGAAAACGTTTTCTATAGACAGAAATATAACCTCAACACTTTTTTGTACAAATGTTTTTACAAGTTATTCAATTAAAATGTTTTAACTAATTTTAAAACGGTACTACAAATTCTAAAATTAAGTTAACATTGCAGTTATTATTTCCAGCTGTGTCCAAATATCTAGTTAATACATTAAAAGAAAAAGAAAAAAAGGCATTAATGTACTTTAACTGTTTCTGACAAAAGGGAAGATATGTTAACATTATAAATGTAGGAAGAAGAGTGACCAAATTTAATCAAATTTGGTATGTGGACGTACACGCCCTTGCCAACTCCGACCGCCGACAACGCTCCGCTGAGTCTGACTTCGTTCTTATCCCAACCTTGGCTTATACAGAGCGTTCAGGATATGTTGTGTCAAACTTTAAGTGGTGGTTAAATAGTCAAAATGTTGAAAAAAATTGTTTTAAACTTATATTTTCCATTTGTCGGCCGTTGTGTTTTTTTTTTTTTTTGAAAAATAATTGTAGCTTTTGAAATTAGTACGATTTTGAGTAGAAATTTGTTATACACATTTTTGTCGAAATGGTGATTGTTTGAAATTTCTAATGTTCAATAACTCTAAAAACATCAATTTTATAAAAAAATGTAAACATTTTGAGAAAAAAAAAAAAAAAAAAAAAACATGATATCTAGTTTCTTAGTATACTGATTGATATACGGTTGCATAAAAATGTGTAACCAGATTTCTAAATATTTCAAAAGCTGTAATTAGTTTTCATAAATCATAAAATGGCCGACAAATGGAAAACGAAGCGATACCGAACGTTAATTTATAGGAAATATTTCCTTTATTTTTACCCATATAACCATCACTTAAAGGTTACTACATTTTCTGAACACCCTGTCTATCTTTCAGCAAGCTCAACGGTTTCCTTACTATTTACATCTCGTCCCAACTATTGTTTACACTCTAGTTGTTCTGAGACTTAATTATCTCATGCAATCCTAATATTTAATTTATAACACGAAAGTAAAGTTTGATAAACACGTTATCAACACTAAAAGTTAAAGTGTTGACCTGATATCGGAAGGTAGGTGAGGCCAACGATTAGTAGCGAATTCTACTTGTGAAAGCTACAACTACAGCGACAGGAACTTAATGTGCCTGGTAGGGCTAGGGGCCTTTACGAGCTGTTTTAAAACAGGATTTTAGATGCAATTTAGTTTATGCAGAAAAATCTTTTTAATACAAATGTGCACAAATTAAAAAAAATAAAATAAAATTACCCTAAACAAAATCTTTTTTAGTAGCTAAAAATTAAAAAAATGAAAATGAACCGATATAGACACCATAAAAAAGATATACATTATATTTATATTTTATATTGAAGAACGGCCTAACATTTAAACACATTCTCACCATAAGTCGTATTTGATTAAAAACAAACTCTTAATTTACATAATTTATTTTAACCCATCACATAGGTTTCTGTATACTATCTATTGATTATAGAGTAAAACATTTCCTATTTCTTTATACATAAAAAGTTTCCCTTTTAAAAATTCTTCCCAAGATAATATAAAGCATTGAGTTATTGTATGCACCCATCTCATATTTTCTGAAGGAATTTTATCTGCAAGAAGTAGGGGTATGACATTTATTCCCTACCAATAAAGAATATAAAACCTCGGATTTAAAGGGAACTTTATGAAGGTTTATAGAATTTCTACAATATTTTATTTTAAACTGCTTTTGTTGCCTAAAGTTAACTTTAGGAATCGTGTCGTAATGAAATTTGTTGCGAAGGATGTAGCTAATATATCACAACGATTTATCCCTAACGCTTCCAGCTCATCGTTATTCTTTATAAACTGTTTTATTTCATATCGGGAATAGTTATAAATGTCCGCCAAGAAAAAATATTGAATAAGATAGCACAACCTAAGCCATTTGTTCCTCTGGTCCACTGGTTCAATCTATCAATCAGTTTTATAGTCCCTCCCCTGACTTTTATTTCACCTTCGATTCTTTTCTTTCTCCGCTTTTTCCAATTATTGCTGTGATCCGATTAACTGCGTGTCCGTTACGTAAAAGCTTTTCCTTTTATTATTTCTATGTTGGTACGCTTGAAGGAACACATTTGTAATAGCAAAATAAGTTATTATAACAGTTTATAAAGTGTTTTCTTGGTTCAAAGAAAAGCAAAATTGTTTGTTGATGCACTTTAGAGTGTAACTATGCAGCAATGCAAAGAGAAATAAATAAGTTAGGTTCAAAGTTAAATGAATAGCGACGAGAAATATTAAATACTTAAAACATACATAAATAGAGGAGAAATACTAAAATCGCTGACGAAGATTGACTCGTGATTCCATTATTAAATACGTTTTATTTAGGCCCTTAGAAGTTAGACGTCTGGAATCACAGTAATTGATGTTATCTAACTGCGAATTTTGTGTTACCAAACGAATGGAAAAATGCAAGAGTTTTGGTTATATTTTAGATGAAATGTTATTTTCAGGGAGAGAAAAGGTGCAATAATACTCCTAAATATCGTGTGTTAGTAGACTTAAGGCAACATGTTTATAAGAAAAGTATGTGGTTCAAGTATCATTTTGGATCTTAATTGTTTGGATGAAATTACAAGGTTTTAATTGGTTTAAGACATAACAATGATTAAGAGCGCATTCTGTTTTCTTTCTTTCTTAACAGAACTACGAAAATAAAACTTGCAAAACGAGTGTTTAATTTACAATTTATTTATAATTTGCACTCAAGCCAACAACCGTTTATGCTAGTGGGCCTTCCCACCACCTTACCACAGGTTGGAGAGCGTCAAACTGCACGGAACAATCCTTGTAATTTAGGTGAGATTTGAACCTACAACTTCCATCGAGTTATTGTAGCAACCATCTCATATTTTTGTAAAGGATTTTTAAAAGAATTATTACCTCTACAAGAAGATTTTAAGCAAATTATATATAAGTTTAAAATATTTCCACAATATTTGGTTTTAAACTACTTTTGTTAGCTAAAAAACCACAACGAATAGTGACGTAATGAAATTTGTTGCAAAGGTTGTAGCTACTATATCACAACGATTTATCCCAAACGCTTCCAGCTCATCGTTATTCTTTATAAACTGTTTTATTTGATATCGAGAATACAAATGTCCGTAAGAGAGCAGAAAGTTAAAACTTTATTTGTCCATTGGTTCTATCAATCAATAGTAGGCCTACTAGTTAAAGTTCTCGCAAATATTACTTACTTTAAAACAAAATAAAAATCGTGAAGTCAAATTAAACTATTGCGTCTTTCCAATATTTATTCCCTCGGTAGGTAATATTTTGTTATTGATACGACCGTATCTTACTGTGTGACCCTTAACATGAGAAATGTAACTGTTAGAGAAAGAAGTAAATCTTTTGAATTACATACAATGACAATCGCTAAAAACACGGATTTGTTTATTTTACAAAATACATGTACGAAAAATATACATTGTGGGTGTTTTCGCTGTAATTTATTTCTTAGCAACCCCATCAACTTTCACTTAAAGCAAGCACCGTTTATATTTAGGGGGCACTCCTATAAAAACCTGCACGGAATAACCTTGAGTCCTAAGTAGGATTCGATCTTACTACCTTCGGCACAAACTCTTCATCAGGGGATCGCTCCCTATCAACCGGCATGATACAAAGGTGTAGTATGTTTATAATATTAGTGATGTAGTCAGAGTGCCTGAACTAAGACACGTACGTTAAATCTATAATCGTTAAAGATACGATATCGACAAAGCCCATTTTGAGTAATCACATCTGCATAGAAGTTCCATAGCAAAATTGCTTAACTATAAATCTAAAAATGAGAGTTTTGGAGACATGGCGACGAACACGTTTTGTTTGGGTCCAACACATAAGAAAACTGAACAAAATCGTTTGAGCCGATTTATAAAAAAAACGTAGTTTAGTATTTCTTCCTCTTCTGAGGGGGGTGTGTAGGGATGAGTTACGGGGGGGTTTGGAGATGAACCTGGAGGGGTTGGTTAGTGTGGGGGGGTTTGCGTGTGAAAGAGTTGGATTGATTGGGTTCTGAAGGTGTGTTGTAGTAGGGACGAGCCTTGGGTTCTGAGCTCGAATTGAGTACGGCAAGGTTCGAAGGACGAAGAGACTTAGTATTGTCCATTATTGAGGGTACTGTAGGGAAGAGGGAGGTTTAATGTTAGGGATTTATTAGGGAAGGATGTGTGAGGGAATGTATGGGGGAGACAGTCGAGTGAATGTGTGAGTGGGTACGGAAGACTAGGTGTCCTGGAGTGTTCCGTTAAGTCCCCAGCGGAACATGAAGGGACAACGAAACCGTAGGGGTTGTGAATGGTGATCTGTTTTCAATCAGCCATAGCTAAAAATGGTACCACGGGGCATGGGTGCCCTGGCGGAGCTTGCTCCGTCACCCATGCGTGAGAGGTTGGACTCGTGGGGGTTGTGGTGCTTCTGGTAGTGGATATTCTCTCTCCTCCTTCTTTTCTGGGGTGGGTGTCGGTGTTGTGCCGAGGGGCTCTGTGTACATCGGAACTCCTAGTTCTAGTAACTAATTCTTCTTTTGGAAACTCTTAAAGTACATTTCTTCCTCTTATGACCGATAAACTGAACAGAATAGCCTATTTAGAAAAGGCCATAGGTGGCTTTTCTTCTTTTTATGGCTGCTGAACTGAACAAAATCGTTTTAGCCGATTTAGAAAAAAAAACATAGTTTGGTTTTTTCTTGTTCTTATGACTGCTATCTGAACAAAACCGTGTTATCCGATTTAGAAAATAAAAAATAGTTTGGTTTTTCTTCTTATTATGACTGCTAAACTGATGACAATCATCTTAGCAGATTTAGAAAAGACCGTAGTTTGGTTTTCTTCTTCTTCTTCTACTTATGATAGCTACCCCTAGAGTTGTAGTTAGAAAAATGGGAAAAAACTATCTGATATGTGATTAAATATACCCACTTACCAAATTTGTCTAACTGCGGTACACGGGTTTGGGTTGTAGTGCACTGATATAAGTAAATTCAAATCCACTCAATAGAAGTCAAAATTGATAGTCCACCAAAAAATAACACCATTTTTTTATTCACAGTAAACTTTTCACTACAACACATATACCTATAAAAGTAAAAACATTGCCAATTTCCAGATACATTTCTTCGCGTTTACTTAAAAACTTTAGCTAAATACATCTTTTAATAATTCTCTTCCCAGATAATAGCCCATCTCATAATTTCGTTTATCCAAATAAGTAGAGGAATGAAATTTATTATTCTTACCATTAAAGATTATAAAAAACCGGATTTAATGGGAACTTTATGAAGATTTATAGAATTTATACAATATTTTATTTTAAACTGCTTTTGTTGCCTAAAGTCGTAATGAAATTTGTTGCGAAGGATGTAGCTACTGTATCACAACGATTTATCCCTAACGCTTCCAGCTCATCGTTATTCTTTATAAACTGTTTTATTTGATATCGGGAATAGTTATAAATGTCCGTAAAAACAAAATATTGTATAACATAGCAGAACGTTAAAACTAACCCATTTGTTGCTCTGGTCCATTGGTTAAGTCTATCAATCAATATTAGATTCCCTCCTCTGACTTTTATTACACCTTCGATTCTTTTCTTTTTTAGATTTTTCAAATTATTGTTTCTATCCGATTAATGCCTGTCCTCTTAAGTTTTGTTTTGAATTTTCTTTTCAACTTTATTATTTCTTTGTTGGTACACTTTGGGAAGCATCTTCAGATCAACAAAAGAAGTTATTATAACTGTTTAAAAAGAGTGTAAATTGTTTTCTTGTTTCAGGGAAAAGAAAAATTATTCGTTGATGAACTCTTGAGCGTTACTGTCAGTAATACAATAAAAATAAACACAGGAGCAGAATAATTCACTGACGTAGTTACACGTGTTACTATTATCAAAAAAAAAAATTACTTTGGTTATTAGATTATATTCATGAGCAAATCGGACCTTTATAGTTGATTTTGGAAAAATCGTAATATAGTGTTTTTTACGTAATATAGGTATAAGATTTATAGCCAAAACGTGTCCAAAATATTGTTCGAAATAATATTTATACGAAGAAATAAAAGTTCTGGTAAACATACTCTAAATTAACCGTACACTATTTGACTTAGTAGCAAGTATAAATATATATTTAAAAAAAAAGTTTTTAATAACTTGGGTGAAATTGTCTTTAAATATGTTTTCTGAATGAATTTGCAAGGTTATAAATGGTTTGTTTTACTCGTAATAAAGACAACGCTCAAGAACGCTTGTTTTTTATTTTTTATTTACTTAATAGATCTACCGATATAAAACTTGAATATTCGTTCCTTTATGTGCAACTTATATCAAAACCAACCTCGTAAACTCCACTCAAGTCAACCACAGTTTATTTCTAGTGCGTCCTCTCACTGCACATCCACAGGTTGGGAAGAATAAAACTTCACGGTACAACCCTTGAATACTTCGTTACCATTCCTTGATAAGTGGATTCAGGTAATGATCATTTTTAACAACATAATTATCTCTATAGATAATGGATGCACGCGTACTCTAAGTTATTTACTATTTGCATTTTGTGTAATATTTTTGAATATATTTAGGGGAAAAAAAAATTTGTTATATTATCAAAAAAACAAAAAATAGTTTACGAAAAAATGTAAAATGATCTTTTTTTTTTTCAAAAAATCACTAAAAATAGTAATATATATCTTATACAAAAGTTCTATATCTCATTATGTTCAGAAAGGTGCATAGAATGTAGGTGTGTAGTGAAAAAAAAAAGTTAGATGTATCACATTTGGTGTTTTTTGGTCAAATACCAAAAAAACGAAGAGTAATGGAGCAGAAATTTCACAGAAATTGTAATGAATAACATACTAATAGATTTTTAGGATTTTTTTCAACCATTTCTTGAGATTTGTCATATATTTGTGAATATATTTAGGGGGAAAAAATAATAATATGTTACATTTTCTAAATAAAAATACCGATTTTCCCTAAAAAGGTAACTTTTACAAGTGAGGTTAGGTTTGTAACCTCCACAATTTAGACTCACTAGTACCAATTTGAAGATAGATCAAAGACAAAACCATTAGATTTAACTAAGACAATATATACTTTACAAAGAATAACACACATATTCACTTTTATAATCATATAAAACACTATATATAAGACAATTTGCATATAGCCTTAACTTACCATTTCGGCCTAGGTTATCGCAAATAAGAACGTTCAAAAACTAAACTATCACGTTAAAACATAAGCTTTAGATATAAAAACACATATATTGTACACAATTTATATACAATTTGTATACACAAACCTTCAAAATAACAAATATCTAACCCCAAAACAATTTGCGCTACGTCATTTGTTAGAGTTTTTACGTTGAACATTTGCCTAAGTTCCGAGATGAAAACAAAGGCTTCAAGAGTTCTAAGTAAATATCAAGTGGTACCAACTTATAGAATGGAATTTCCCCTACAACTTAGTGTAAAGAAATATAAGAAATATAATATTAGAAACCAAAGAGAAATGCAAACCTAATGCCAACCAAATTTCGTCTCGTCAAGTTTGTTCTACGTTCAAGTAGGAATATCTCTGGATCTATGAGACGCAGAAAAATTTGTAATCTACGGTTGGAAAGAGAAATATGTGATCTATAGAACAGTGTTTTAGTTGAAATAAATGACAGAAAAATATAGTTGTAATTATATCGGGGAAAATGGCGTCGCGCTAACGAAAAGGCGCAGAGTTCAAATCTCCGATTTTACGCATCAAAAATATGCGAACTTCACCAATTTTTGGAATATTATTTATAACGTTTTGTGGTATTTTATTTGCATAGTATTATTATGGTATTTGCATGATTATGCATCTACGGAACATTAGCTTTCCAACGGTATTTTATTTATTGCGATCGGACAATTTTAAGTGGGCGTAACGTTGAATTGCAAAATACGTGTTTTATAGACGGTGCCTAAGTTATTGGACCAGGCCTGGGTCCAATCTGGGTCCGGTATCGTTTCTAGGGTTAAAGGGCAAAGAAAAATTCTTCTTTTCCTTGAAGCAATAAAAACTATATAAACTACTTATGAACGGTTAAAATAACTTCATTTGTTGTTTTAGAGATATTCCGTCAAGCCTACCAACTCAGAAATAATAAAGTTGAAAAGATAATTTCAGTGAACAGCTTCTACATATCGGATAGAGAATTAATCGGATCGAAATAATAATCGATCAAAGCAGGGGAAGAAATGAATTGAAGGTGAAATAAAGGTCAGGGAAGCGACTATAAAACTGATTGATAGACTTAACCAATGGAGCAGAGCAACAAATGGCTTAGTTTTAACGTTCTGCTATGTTATACAATATTTTGTTTTTACGGACATTTATAACTATTCCCGATATCAAATAAAACAGTTTATAAAGAATAACGATGAGCTGGAAGCGTTAGGGATAAATCGTTGTGATACAGTAGCTACATCCTTCGAAACAAATTTCATTACGACTTTAGGCAACAAAAGCAGTTTAAAATAAAATATTGTAGAAATTCTATAAACCTTCATAAAGTTCCCTTTAAATCCGAGGTTTTATATTCTTTATTGGTAGGGAATAAATGTCATACCCCTACTTCTTGCAGATAAAATTCCTTCAGAAAATATGAGATGGGTCCATACAATAACTCAATGCGTTTCTGAGGGAGAATTGTTTTAAGGAGGAATTAGGGAATGTTTTTATTTAAACGCAATGAGATGTGTCTAGAATTAGTCAATTTTTTAAAAAGTTTTAACATATACAAGTGGTAACAGAGTAGGTAGGGTCAAAAAATATAAGAGGGACATTCAATAAGTAAAGAGACAAATGAATATATTTTTAAAGTGCTTTATTATAAACAACTACGACCATTAGTATATTTCCACATAACCCCCCCTTAAATGTATTCACTTGCCCCATAGATATACTAGACTGTTGATGCCTGCAGATACAAACACATTACCTTTGCGTCGAAGTCAGACTTATACAGTCTTCCCATCCTTTTTCCTCTCAAATCTCTTCCCTCCTGAAAACCTGATGGAGCCAAATCAGGACTATACAGGAGGTGAGGTAGAACTTCCCAGTGTTATCTTTCAATAGTTTCAAGAGTTTTGTTAGCTTTGTCTGAGAGGGTGTTTTCTTGGAGAAAAAAACACTCCCGTACCCAATAAATCTCGTCCGTTACTCAAAATTGCTGGTTTCACTTTTGTTTTCAATTCTTCACTGTAGTACTCTCCATTCACATTTCTCTGAGTCTAAAGTCATACGAAATTGGATCTTTTCTATCCAAAAAATGGTAAGCATGAGTTTTTTAGGTTTTGGATTGAGTTTTGAATTTTTCCTTACAAGAGAAGTGACGTGCTTCCACTCCATGTTTTGACTCTTTGACTCAGCTTCAAAGTGATGTATCCAAGCTTCGTCACATGTTACATTTCTTTTCTAAAATGCATCGCCTTCTCCTGATAAAGTTTTATCAGTTTCTGACAAATGCAAAGTCAAGTGTGTTTTTGTGGATGTCTGTCAACTGTCTTGGAAACCAACGAGTGGATGCTTTACGATATTTCACAGATGATAAGAGTCTACAGTACCAATACTTTCATTACACGTTTCAGTTATTTGAACCACGGTAACTCGTCGTTCTTCTTGAATAAAGTTTTCGATTCGGTTTTCTAGCAAAGCTGTTGACACCTCAATTGGTCGCTCTGAACGCTGCAAATCGCACACATTTGCTCGACCAATTTTATACCGATCAACCCACTTTTAAACGTTTACACGGTCCATACGATATTTCCAATATTGTTTTCGTTCTTGTATACATTTTAGATGGTTTTATTTCTCCAGAAAACAAAATCTTATAAATGCTTGTTGTTCTTACAAAGTGCAATTTTCAAGTGGACTTGACATTTTCAACACACAAGTAAAATAAAATTTCCTTGAAGAATTAAAAACAAGCTGTTTTTAAATATTGACAAGGTTACCAACTCAAAATATTGATAGTTGTGACATTTTTCAAATGATTATTTTTGAACCTAGGACGTTTTGTCTCTTTACTTATTAAATAATCCTCGTATAAAGAGCTTTTGGCGGATGTATCATTTTCAGATCTCCTGAGATCAAACAAGCGGTTTTTGAAATTATATATGTCTGTGTCTGATTTATAACTTAAAAGATTTTAATAAATTTACTGTGTAGACATATTTTAGATATACCTTCAAGCCGGGAAACTCCTGATCAAGGTAGGTTTTGGGTTGGAAATACCACCCAAGGCAAGGATTGTACAGTGAAGTTTGATTCTTTCCTACCAGTGGTAAGGTCCACTATAATTAAACGGTGGTTGGTAAGTAGAAGTTGACGACGTTAGTTAAACATAAATTTCACAGAAAACACAAATTTTCAAGTTTTATTTTCGTAGATATGTTTACTTTTTAAAAAAAAACTATAGAATTCACTGTTTTGGGATTTTTATTTTATTGTCTAACATACAGTAATACACTGTGTAAATTCATTTGACAAAAACAAAAAACAAACCTTGACCCACATCATTAAACTCACTTTTGAGTTTGTATAGAAAAATTTCCCTATAAACTTATTTATAGGGAAACTATAAAACCCCCCAGTTAACTAGCAAACGTGTATTTGAGTTATATGGTGCCCAAGTGGTTTTATGTTTCGCTATAAATAATAGATTAAACTATAATTTCAGCGAATTAAGGCGATTGGTCGGGTATTTTTCATTTTGTTTAATAACCCAAAATTTGAGGGTAACCACTTAAAAAACAGACTAATTTACGATTTTTCCAACATCACCTACAACAATTAGAATCAAAATTTCTTGAATTGCAACTTCTAAGGAACCAAGCAAATTGTATTTGATAGATAACAGAAGTCCCTGTACAGCAGGAATTTAGTCCTGCATTTTTATTGTATATTAAAGTACTTAATATTGCTTAACACTATTTAAATAATCTTTGAACCCAACTTATTTTGCTATTCCTTGAAGCAAGAAAAACAATTTCAACTCTTTGTAAACTGTTATAATAACTTCTTTTGTTTTTCCAAGGATGTTCCGTCAAGCGTACCAATACAGAAATAATAAAGTTATAAAGATAATTCAAGAGAAAACCTTCTACATATCAGACACGCAGTTAATCGGATCGGAGCAATAATTGGAAAAGCGGAGAAAGAAAAGAATCGAAGGTGAAATAAATGTCAGGGGAGGGACTATAAAACTGATTGATAGACTTAACCAATGGACCAGAGCAACAAATGGGTTAGTTTTAACGTTCTGCTATGTTATTCAATATTTTGTTTTTACAGACATTGATAACTATTCCCGATATCAAATAAAACAGTTTATAAAGAATAACGATGAGCTGGAAGCGTTAGGGATAAATCGTTGTGATACAGTAGCTACATCCTTCGCAACAAATTTCATTACGTCACAATTCCTTGTGGACTTTAGGTAACAAAAGCAGTTTAAAATAAAATATTGTAGAAATTCTATAAACCTTCATAAAGTCTTTAAATCCGAGGTTTTATATTCTTTAATATTATGGAATAAATAACATAACTCTTATTTCTTGTGGATAAAAATCCTTTGGAAAATATGAGATGAGTGTATACAATAACTCAATGTTTTTTATTTTCTGAGGGAAAATTTTGTATGCAGGAATTTTGCGAACCTTTTATAGGTAAACGCGGTGATATGTGTCTAGAAATAGGCATTTTTATCTTCTAGTATATACGTGGAATAGAATTAATTATACGATGGGTCAAAAATTGATTAATAGATTTTATGAGATTAAAAGAGTCCAAAATGTAGATTTGAAAGACGCATGTGTTTTCAGCTCTCTACAACTTAACGGTTTTCCCCAACCTGTATTTAAGTGTGAACCACAAACTACTTCATCCCAGTTATTGGACTGAGGAACAATCTAGGGTCTTGATTTACGTTCCCTTGAAAGGAATGTCAATAAGTAGAAGTTACACATTGGAAGCAAGTTGATGGGGCCATCATAGTACTTACCCAGTCCCTACCATACAATCTAATGCAAGCATATTGTCTAACTGTAATGACCAAAAGTTGGTCTCTTTGGCGTTGGTACGCATATAAAAGTGAAACATTTTTTTAAATCGTTAGATAAATTATGCTCTTTGCAAAAGTGATGCAAAATTAAATTCTATGATTTTCCCGATCGCTGCAATAGAATCAAGGGCTATCACAGCGGGAAAACGAGTTGGGAAACTAGCAGGGTACCTGTTGGTTTCTTCAAGGTCAGGCCGTCTACTGGCTCCCTCTCAACGGACTGGACTCGTAGCAGGTTTGGTCTAAATACTGTCATGGGTAACGTGCTTACGAAAATGAAGGATGTCGAATTTTTTACATTTACTAGACCTACCCTATACTTCGTACTAAAATAATATTACTTATAAATCTTTTTCATATATCAGCTGTTTTACATGAGATTCACAAGTTTAACCATATGATTTTTCATAACAGCTGTTTTCAACTTATAATTAACCTTACTTTGAGGTTACGTGGATAAATAGTATTTTATATTTTTAAAACATTGACCCACACATATTCTACCGAAAGGAAACGAAGGCTAAACGCTTTTTCTTTAATTTCACACTTGGCCGAAGCATCTTAATTACAATTGTATGCTTTCTTACATTGAACTGTCTAGTTCGTCACGGCTGGTTGAGACCCTGTGAGAGCAGTTCTTTAATGCACGATTACAAATCGACCCGTCTTGTTTGTTATTTTAACACCTTTACGTCTTCATTTACTTGAAGAGAGAGAGAGAGAGAGAGAGAGAGAGAGAGAGAGAGAGAGAGAGAGAGAGAGAGAGAGAGAGAGAGAGAGAGAGAGAGAGAGAGAGAGAGAGAGAGAGAGATTACCTTGTTATTCTTTTCGTATTTATCTTCTTACGAATAGGCGTATGTAATGGAGAAAACATATTCTCATGGAGATAAAAAAGTTTTTATTGTATGTATATTCCTTTAAGACGTTGAATCTAAATATTAATAAGTGTCTTTTGGAACGTGATCAGTCTATCTAGAGTCTATACAGCGAAAACGGGACAACCGATTTTGATCAAAATTGGTATATTTTGGCAGTATCTCGATGCGTTTACTTCATTTATCCAATAATCAAATTTTTAAAAGAGAGACCACAAGTTAATAGGCAAAATTTTGGTACTTACCCAGCTCCATCATACAATGTAATAAATCATATCCATACTATTGTATAAAAATCTAATGGTGTGTATGTGTGTTTGTGTGTGTGTGTGTGTGTGTGGGGGGGGTGTGTGTGTGTGTGTGTGTGTGTGTGTGTTACTCAATCACGTAAAAACTACTGGACCCATTGAGCTGAAATTGTACATGGACATTCTTAGGGTCCCTGGTTAACACATAGGCCTATTTTTATTTAGGAATTTCATCAGGGCACAGCCCCACTGGCTTTGAAAACTCCCTTAACACTCAATACAAATATACATGAACCCCTTAGGAAGGACGAGTACTCTGCTAGTCTTCTATAAATGTAATGTCTAAATGTTGGTTTCTTAGGCCTTATAAGAAATAGTAAATGAAATTGGTATTTAAGGGTATATTTGTTTTAAAATATTATTTTTGAAACTCGAAGGTATAATATATTTTAAAATATCGAATCACGAATTCGCTCGTGTCAGTGTATCGGCCCTGCCAGACCCCAAAGGAGCCTCCACTCGCTTCGCTCGTGTAACTATACGAATATCACATTTTCTTAGGAGGTCAGTGTTTAAATTACATTTTTGTCAACAACTTCAATATTTGTCATCATATACAGGCGAGATTGGGTACCATTACTTGGAGAATTTATATCGGCAATTTTTTTTTCTAATTTAGTGTGTTATAAGTTGAATAACATATAAGATATGAGAGAAAAAAGTTTCAAATTCTAAAATATTGAAATTTTCAATTATATCTCCTGAATTTCAATACAATCTCATAGTCTAAACCAAAATAATAAATAAATCGGTGAATATCTTTCCTGCTAAAACCTTTAACATAATATTTACCTACGAGAGAAAAAGACAGATGGAATCTAGTTTAACCCAGATTTCTAAAAGTTCTTTATAGTTTTAGTGCTTTTAAAGAATATTTTCTTTTCAGTTAATCCACTCTGACAATTGGAACGAGGGATTCCAATCCTTGAAGTAGTCTTGAGTAATCAAGGTTTTACGGGTGACAAGAACAAAAGCTTGGCTTGGAACATTAAATCCACGACTCGGCCTCGGGAAATGTCTTCGAGATGCTGTCACCAGCCTTAGTGATAATCTATTTGCGATATTTTATCGCCACATCTGCTGCCGTCTCTAAATTAAAAGCTCAATACGATACTCATAAATGTCAAAGCTAGTGTTGATGTAATGGGGGGGGATATTTCATTTAAATCTTAAAAGACAGGTTTTACGGGATTTATAGTTTCTGAAAGCGACACTCTTATTTATTTTATAAGAAATGTTCCTTATAAAGTCCAATCGAATAATATATATGATTTGTAAACTCAGTTTATTTGTAAACTCTGCGTTTAGTATTCATTATGGCATAACCATATTTTTTTCAAAATACAGTGATTTTTACTCTATAAAATTTTTTTGAGGAGTTAAAAAAATCTTGTTTGTAAATATTATCAAACTAACATAATTTGAACACAATTATTAGGGTACAATTTATAAATTCAGAATTTGTATTGTAGTAATTCAAAATTTTAAATGAACAAAAAATCAAATTTCATAACTATAGGGGGATAGCTTAATTGGCAGAGAGCACACTTTCTTGCTGTAGTTCGAAATAGGAAACCGTTACAGATATACAGGTTCTATCCCAGTTAATGACGTTGCATTTTTTGCATGAGTTGTCTTCTTTCCTGTCTTCTTTAGTTAGTAACAGGCGCAATGAAAAGACGTTATAGTTGGACAGGGTAATTCTTTTATCGTTGGAACTATTGGTATATCGAAAACTATTAATCCGTTGGAAAACTTTAAATGGAGGAATGTTGTTAGTTTTTCGTATAACTTAAAAATCTTTTTTGTAAACTCTGAATAATGGTTCCCAATTTTAAATTTTCTTATAGGGACTTCTGTATTGTTTTTAGGATTCTGTACAAACATTTAAGACTTCTTATAATTGGTTATTTTTTGATAAACTTACCCGTTTAGGTGGGATAGGCCCTCGAAGATTTGTCATTTGAATCATTTTCAATAAACGATTTTAAATACTTCCCATTGTTGAATTGAGATAAAAATGTAAGTAAGCGTAGTCTAGGATGTGTAATTACTGATGTAGAACTACAAATAAAATAAATAATTGTATAGGCTATTTAATTTCTTATTTAGATTATTCTACACTCTACATTGTTTAGCTAACAATAGATTGTAGTATGGTTTTAATTTGTTGCATACCATAAAAATAAGTATTCCTATAAGAAATTAAAAAGGTGGCAGCAGTATAGGAAAATGGCGGTAATTCAAAATTTGGGACAAAATAGGTTTGTAAATAAGTAACAATGTTTCCCAATTTAAAGTATTTCATCAAATGAAGTGATTACCAGTTCTCAAGATAAAAAAAGACCCTCTAACACGTCTATATATGTATATACACGTCTCTAAAATTTTAGCCTAAGTGATTGAAAGACTTTCATGATAGAAAACCAATACACTCAAGAATTTAAAAAAAAAAAATTCCATCAAAATGTTAAAGTCTATTATGTATACCATATCCGATATACGCAATGGAGATAAAATCATGTGTCAACAAAATAATAATGTCAAGTTTTTGACGGAAATATGTGATACGAGGTTCCCTGAATCCAAATAGTGATTTTTGAAATTATATTTGTCGTACTTGTAACTTTCTTCAGTCGAAACGGGTAACCATTTTATTCGCGTTTCTTATGAACATATTACAAAACACTTGTCCATTTTATAACTCAAAATATTGGGGTAACTGCCATAAGAAAAAAACTCAAAATTACGATTTTTTTTTTTCAAAATCAGCTCTATCAGATTTCCATCAAATTTTGCTTGCGTGAAGCCTTTAAGGAACCATACAAAACGTATTGGTCGTCTTCTCCAAAAAAATGCTTGTTCAAAAGTTCTCAGTATAAAAAAGAAAGAAAATCGGCCAAATGGATGTTTAAAATATTTTCAAAAATCGGTTTAGCAAACAGTTTCGGGTCATTTATTTTACTAAAATATGAACTAAATAGTTAGAAGACAAGAGAAAAGAGTTATTTGCCTACATTTTTAGTTTAGTATACATTTTAAAAATTCTAGACCCAAAACCGGCCCACATCAATTTTGTTTGGTCCACAGTTTGGATTGTAATACTATACTATATTACAAATGGATATTAATCCATACAATATTTTGACTCAATAAGTCCAAACTGATACTTATATCCGCAAGACCCCGACATCGATTATTTCACCAAACACATAACTTTCTCTACAAACGCGTATGTGATAAAGTAATAAAAGAGTCAAGCGAGTGTTGAAACCAAACGACTTAGGGTCCGTAGGCCTGTTGGGACAGTTACAAAGTCGGGGCAATTTTAATTGTACAAACAGACGCGGGTGAAGGGGCCTTGGTTTTACGCTAATTAAGAGAAATCAATGAAAATACATCCTTTTTAAAAATAATTATTGAATTGTTTTAAAATTTTACAGGCTACAAATTTCTCATTGTGTGGTTATATTAAGTTGTATTCTTCCTACAAAAAACTATAATATATGATTTCGCACTGCAATTTAATTTTAAATCCAATTTTACTGTTTTCACATTTAAAGGTCTCGCCGTGTTCAAGTTAAAGAGTGGGGGATGATATCTGACATTTTATATATGGCCTAGCGACAATATATTATTTTTTTCGTCAATTTAACATACATATTCGTAATAAGATTAATTTCTAGTTTTAATTGATACGACACACATATCAAACAAAAAATCATCTCTGTAGTTTTTGCCCCTTAAACACCCCATGTTATTTTATTACCGCTGTAATTCCCCTATAGAAATATATAGGATTTATCGTCTTGTCTGTTTAGACTGGTTGCGACTGGCAGACAGACAGACGGACGGAGACGCTCGTTTAATTAAAAGGGTCCTAAGTTTTACCTCCGGACCCTAAAACCGGTAACAAAATTTCAAATCAGCAAACATTTCATGTTTATTTCAATTTTTCTTTACTCCCTAAGTAACTACCCGATGTTTTATTTTGTACAACTGATGATCTGCACATATGTCGAGGTCGTCAAACCAGAAACAAAAAATTTCACAACCTATCAAGTCTTTATATCAGCTGATATTGACGTATTTCTCTGTTACATTTTGTAAACATATTTGAAAACTGCAAAACTCCCAACAGACATTTTTATCTTCCTTGTAACGTCTAGAATAGACGCAGAGTTTTCTTTTATTTTCCAGCTGATTGCTCTAAGCTTGTAATAGCATCAGGAAAGTTAATTGTTATGACACTAATTCGATTACATGGGTTTAAAACTCGCGATTTAATCTAGATGTTTTCAGAATTCAACACGCAATTAGTTTACTTTTTAACCCAATTATCTTCATTCTATTGGAGTCGACATAATTTGTTTAGTACTTAAAAGTAATTATACATCCTATTACTTTCAATATGCCTTCAAGTTTTAGACAAGGATAATTGAGAATATTAAATTCATCGACTTGAACGCAGAGGATGTAAGAAAATTTAGACGGAAACTTGAAACTAAGTTTTCACAACATCGGCTAAAACGATTTTGATAAAATTGTGTTGATACAGAGTTGCTAGGAAACCGTCGTTGATAGAAACGCCCAAACCAAATCAGTTGTTAGTTGAAACCATCTGTTTTGTATTGTTGTGTAACGTTTTACCAACGTAAGTGAGTTTTGCAGTGTTACTGGAAGACTGAGATTGATAGAGTTTCAATGATGTTGAGATTGGAATTTCGAATATCATCATCAACGAGTAAAACAATTACAAGAATTCGTGATAAAATTGAAGTCGATGAAACCGTGGGAAATGTAATCAAAAGACGTAGAAAATTTGAATGAGTAATGATAATGCAGCCCTTTACAAGATCCCTAAAGAAATCTTCCAGTCGTTTTTTTTTGTGAAACTAATATTAGAAAAGAGAATGTTCGTAGAATTTTACAAGCTCACAAGTGGTGACCACAAATCACAAGACTTCTGCATGCATTTACTGAAGACTGGAGAGTAGTTTTGAAAATTGTATCAAGTTTGTAACAAATAAACGGTTTGAAGATCAAATTGTATGGTCGGATGAAATCACCTTTAAACTTAATGGAACAAATAGGCATTACTGGGCTAAAGCAAACACATACCAAAGTTCGTTAATTTACAAGGCTTAACAGTTTGGTCTATCTACAAGAGGTATTGTTGAGCCATTTTTCTTTGAGAAGACTGTCATCTGACGAATACTGTAAAACAACAATGAAGATGTCGACTTTGTCGTTGAAACGCGTTTCAATAAACGTACTCTATATATGCAAATTTGTGTTCAAGTATTATTCTATCAGTACACTAAGATATGGCCAAAACATACCAGATTTGATTAAAAACGGTTCATGTGTTAAGCCATAAAACATTGCACGTACAACAGACATGATCTCAAAAACTTTTTTGGGCTCAAAAAAGGTACATCCGCTTTTTTGACATTTACTAAAAATGCCAAATGTTTCATTGCTTATACATGAGTTAATATAAATTTAAAATACTACATACTAACTAAATGGAGTATCAAAAAGGTATACTCAGCAATATGAACACATTTCTCAGCTGGCAAGTGTCTATGCGTACCTGAAATGAAAAAATAAAAAAAATTAGTTAAGAATATCATAAAGAATAATATAAAAAGCAGAAGTTGATAACAATTTATGGAACTATCATGAACTCTTTGAAATGTTAATAACTCTCTCCCATCCAACTACATGTTAAATCGGAGCGGTCTTGAAGAAGTTTTGCCTCCCTCGAGACCCTCACCAATTCCCTCCGTTCTTCAGCTCTTCGTTTCCAATTTTTTAAAACCATATTCTGTAGATCATCAAAGACGTCATATTTCCCACCCCCCCTCTGGGTTTCAAATAAAGATCTTTGGTGTATTTGTTTCTCATATTTGAAGGCAAAAACCTCTCGGTCATCGTCTCCTTATCTCTTTAGTGGATCTATTGTTGTCCATCATCACCAGATGAACCAACTATTTGAACCATGCCTTATTAAATACCCAAGATATGACCAATATATATCCACGAACCAAATTTCATTACAATCGCTAAACGAGTTTGTGTTGTGAATGGGCAGACGCACATTTTTTTCAAAACTATTAGAACCAGGGCATCTCAAAAAGGATAAATCCTCTATTTTTCGACATTGTCTTATGAGTTCAAAGTTTAAATTTCAACCAGCTCCGAGGAACTAGAAGGGGAGGCGCACATGGAGCCTCTCGACACAACACCATACTCAACTCATAAAGATAGGGATGCTGGAAGCAATATACCACTAGCACACTTCCACCATAACAAGACATTACTCAGAGCATACTCCCAGACGCCGAAATCCCTGTACAGGCAGAGTATGCTCAAATGGTACTCATGTCGGTAAGGTTCCACAAACAACGTTTGATGTGTCACCGTCGGGTAGCTCACGCGATACCCTCCCCCACAATGTCACCTACTTAGGGCGGCGCAAGTTACCCACCTACCCGGGATAGGGTAGCCCATCAAGCCGAAGTTGAAAGCTAGTAATAGCTTTCTCGCAGTTTCCATGGGCCGACATCATGGGGTGTAGTGTACGACCTTATTTTAGGAGGGTACCTTCTCCTAGAGCTCGTGATAACAAGGTTCCCCAAGCAACGCGTGATGAGTATCCGTAAGGTCGCTCACGTGATATCTTACCTCACATCGTATACCGAGAACGACCCTCGTTACTCACCTACATGGGATAGAGTAGTCTATCCCCTAGTTTTAGATATGACCTCACATCGGTTATTTTACCCATCACATAACTTGCAACATAATAGGTATATGGAACAGTCAAATATAATATTCGATATTTTTAAAATGACCTCCATTTTGAAATTCACCATTAGTTATTTGCGATTAGTTGTATAAGGATTTATAATATCCTACATACCAAATTACGAGGAAATCCTGTCAAAACATAAGGCCTTTAGAATGTTTAACAAAGTCCCACTTGCGTAAGCACACACAGAAATAATCTGGTTGGACGAGTGAACATAATATCCGAATTTCACTAAAATAGTTAAATCTTCACATATACACATAAAGTGCTCATATACAGGTTCTACAGAAGTTACAGATTATAATTCGTCGAGAACGGAAGTATGAAAATGGATTTGCTTGCATTTTAAAATAAAACCGAAATGAATTTCCGGTCTCGCATGTGTAAAAACTCTTTTACCTCTGTGTAGTGTAGAAATTAGTTTCTACTGTTAATTTATTGTTATATTTTTCCCACCTTTTTTGCTAGAATAAAAATTGCCCGTAAAAAACAGTACTGAAATAAAAATAAGGAAATAAATATTTTTATATAACAAACATTTATACAAATTTAAGATAGAAATTCAAATATACAAAAAGAAAAAAAAATTAAAAAACAAAACACAAAATTCAGTAAATAAGGTACCAGAGGTAAACCTGTATAGGTGTTACCATCATTATAAACGCAAACTTGTGCAGCTGTAAAACAAAAACATTATTTGTAATGAGCTACACTTGTGGAAACTTCAATCATCAAATGAATGAACACACAATTAAAAACAAAAAAAAAACTTTATTTGTGGAATACATATATTATACAAGACGACGTTTAAATGATTGTCATCATCCTCTGTTGCTACACGCACACAAACACTACAAGATTGTGTTTCATTGGGTGAATATTTAAATTCATTAAAAAGTATTTAAAATTTTATTTGTACATCTTATTTTGTGAAACTATCACCTAGTTGAGCAATGTCTGTTTTCCAATACAGCTGACCGGAGCTTGGTTACCTAAGTTGAGCAGATCACGCTAGTCAAACGGAGAGAAGTAACCGGGTAGTGTGAATTAATTGGCGTTCGGAGGTCTTTCCACAGGCCCAATCACCAAGTCGGACGCGTTAATAGATTATTTAAATGAGACCAGTTTGAGAATGAGCTATGTTCGTAATGGGTGTTGTTTTAGTATTTAAATAGTAATTAGCTTTAATTCGGTAATATAATATTTATGAAATTAATCTTTTCAAAGCTAGGTAGGCAATGGTGTAAGGGTAGACGAGGGTGGTGATGAGGGCAATGAGGAACGATTTTAGACTTCTAAATAGACTTAGGGCATAAACGTACGTTACCGATAAAAAATGGTCCGCAAACCGTCGCAGTTTATAGAATGAACAAGCTTTTGTTGGTCACTGCAGGAAAAACGTATTGATATAAAGTTTGACCTTGAAGAAGAATACTAGAATCGTTATGCAACGGAAGAAAAGCCAAGAACTTACAATTACCTATGTAGTGAAACAAGGGGTTGTTCTCACTGTTGTACTGTTTAATTTGACACTGCAGCAATTGAGAGACTTAATTTGAGAGGGAAAAATTATCCAAAGAATGAGACAACTTGAAGCTTATGTGGTGATGTTGTAATAACAGCAAAAATGTGACCACTTTGAAGTAATCACTCAAGCAACTTGTGAGTGAGATACAATGTAGGTCTAACAGTAAATTAGGGGGGGGGGAACGAAATATTTTGAAATTTCCGCACAAGATGGAAGGAGGGGAGTTGTAGATATTAATATAAACCATAATATCTAGGAGTCTTTGACTTCAACTAGATTTCTTCGAGTTATCCTCAACAAGGAAAACACGATGTCTAACGAGATAATGAATAATTGTATATATATATATATATATATATATATATATATAATTTAATTTAATTTAATTTGTATATATATAATAAGCACATAATTTGATATTTTATATTTTGTAATTATATTATTTTTTTTTTTTTAGATGTATGTATAAATAAGTAGACAATTTTCTATTTTTCACTTTGTAAATATGTTTTATTTGATTTTTTGTAATTGTATATATAAATAAGTAGACAATATGTACTTTTTTATGTTGTAAATATTTTTTACTTGATTGTTTGTAATTTTCTAAGTAAATATGTAAACAATTTTTTAATATTGTAAAAAAACGTATTTTGAAATTTGAAAACGTATTTGAACGAATTTTATTTTGAAATTGTATATATATATAAATAAGTAGAAATTTTTAAATTTTATATTGAGTAATTATGTTTTATTTGATTTTGAAATTGTTTATATAAATAAAGTAAAACATATTTTATTTTATATATTGTAGTTATGTTTCATTTAATTTTTGTAATTATGTTTTATTTGATTTTTGTAATTGTGTATATAAATAAGTAGACAAGTTTGTATTTGATATGTTGTAATTGTATATATAATTAAGTAGATCATTTTAAATTTTATTTTGTGTAGTTATTAAATGTTATGATTTGATAGGTATGTATTAAATGTTATGTATTTATTGTAATTTTTGAGGTAAAGTGGAAGAAATAGTCCTAAACTTTGCTTTATACAATACAGTTTTATTTTACTCTTTTCTAATATTTATCGTATATTTTTAAGAGATAAACATTTGTGTTTGTTTTGTTCCAATACTCGGCAGTTGCCAACCCTGACCCCGTTGAGTGGTTTTACTACAGAAAGACTCGCTATTCCATTTCCTGGAGCTTATTTAGTATTAAAAGTCGATCAAAGAACAACTCAACTCGCAACAAGCAAAGTGGATTCCATTCCGGTATTTTTATTCAAAGCAATTCTGTTCGTACAACCCATCAGAGTAATTATATTACAGAGAGGTAATTTGTTTCTTCTGGCAAAGTTGGTTGAGGTAATATTTACTGCACGTGTTCAATTTTATTCCACTGAAATGTACATTAGTATCTACTTCTGGAAAGCTAATATGTGTATTAACTAATAAATCAATGCAGGTATGCAAACTACTAATCAATGTAATGGCTTAACTTGATTTTGTGTACAATAAACCATGCAAATAAATTTCACAAACATTTTTAGTCGTACATTCCTAAAAACAAATAAAAACGAACCAAAACTAATCGTCAATAAAAAAAGCCTTTTCGGTAATTGTCAGGAAAGCGAAAACATAGACGACGTCTTAACAAGTCCTCAGTGTAAATTTTATTTTTTAATGACGCCAGACTTGTTTTTTTTGCCAATTATTCCTGAAACATATCATTTTTTAGTTAAAATTTTTTATACCGGTTTTGATGACGAATCTTCACATTTCACTAAAATGTGAACGAAATCGGTTGAAACGATTTAGAGAAATTAATTATTTTACAACAGCTCCATGGGTGATATATAGTTTTTATTGATAACTCATGAACCGATATTTTTTGGAGTGATAGCAAGTAAAACGTTTTGCTTAGGTAGTTAGAAGATACTCTTGAGCAAAATTTCATCAAAATCTTTAAAGCTACAGAAAATTATAAGTTATAGAATAAATTAAAAGATCTCGAAAGACGACCAAACTATACCCACCGAATTTGATTAAAATCGGTCCACACGTTTTTCTATAGAACGGAGAGACAGACGACATACAAACATATTTCCAAAAACTACTTTTTTGAATACAGCAGTTGCAAAGCTTATATGCCCTCAAAAAGTCGACAGCGTTGCGTAGAAGTTAACCTCAAAATAAGCAAATAACGAATTTATAACAGATGATTATTTATCAAACTAATTAAAAATATAACTGGTCAACGATCTCTGGAAGTAGCATAACTCGTCAAATGTTTTAAATATGATTTATCAGACATTTTGAAAGTTGTGTCTTTCCATCACTTCAGACTTAAAAACAAGTGGAGTTTAAACAAAATTGTTAAAATGAGTAAAATTATAACTGCCACGTGAGATAAAATTTCAATGAGTCTGCATATTCAGCTCAGTCTGGCATTGATAACGGTCGAAAAATCATAGGAATACTCATCTTTCCTTGTTTGTAAATGCAAGCAGATTTAGTTAAATTATCGATCCTTAATGAAGTGGAGTTTTGTTTGTGTTTGGTAATGAGGGGACAGAGAAGATGATGAATGGGCAAAGTGAGGGACTCGGACACCTGTCATAAGCTTGGAGCTTGGTGTTGGTAGAACTTTGAGAAGAGTCATGTCAAGATGAAATTGAGTAAGGTCAGAAGGAACGTCACTGGAAGCGGAAAATTACGAGTTTTTATAAAAAGCCCATTGACGAATTTTGGTGTTTATTCATATGAGACGTGTCTAAATTATGCTTTCATAACAAATTTCATTTTATCTCCACGAATTTGGGATGTAGAGTACTGCTAAGATATCAGACGCCAGAGAGACACACGCCATTCAAAAGGTTTTTTTTTGACTCAATCGACCATCACATCACAACTTTCTTATACCATGTATATTTGAGAAAACAATAAATTTAGTTTACTAAGGTTTGGTAGAAATAAACGAAAGTTGGAGGAAAACGGTGGGTGAAATATTTATATTTTAGTTTTGTTTTGCTTCTACAAACAACATTGAGAACACACGATATTCAACTTCAATGTTTTCGACTGAAAATTCCGTTCTACCATAAAAGTAAAATTAAAACAAAATTTACATCTATTTTATCTGTTTATTCAAACAGCTTCGTATTGTCATTTTTGTAAAACTTTTTAATTAACTGCAAACTATAAACAGTAAATATTTTCACAATTAAAAGTTATTGTTTGCTTTAGAACTATGGGAGTTTAGAATAACAGTTGATCATGGTAAATTATGACCAGGTATTTGTTAGTAAAACTCAAGCACAATACAAGCTCATAAATATATTTTTAATTGCAAACTATTGAAGTTTTATAGGTAATAAATTTATTCCAACTGTTTTTATCCCAATTGAAAAAAAATATGAATATGTTTGTGTAGCCTACTCCAACCTACCAATACTAATTCAGTCTTTTTTTCGTTTCGAAACAGTTTAAATTTAGTTTTATGAGGTTTCTAGTTTATTCTCAATGTGGGGTGAATTATTTACGGTGTTGACCCCATGATTGTGGGCTCTAGCGGAGAGCTAGTTATATTAAGTAATTCTGGTTGCGAAGAGTAGAATACGTTGGGAAGGCGATGGGTCAACTACAAACCCAGAATAGAAATAATCTAGAAAGTATAGGACCAACATACCAACACTACGTTGCGGTTATTTAAATTAAGTTTTTAATTTCGAGTAGTCCTCGGTTAGAATCGCTTTCTTTGAATGAGGTTCCGGGTTAATTCTCAGTGAGAACTAAAATAGTTACGGTGTTGACCCAGAATAGTGAGACGAGTGGAGAGCAAGTAATATTAAGGAATTCATTTTACGAAGACTAGACGTCGGGAAGTCAATGGACTTAACTACAAACATGAAGGAGAGGTGTTTCATACCTGTATTATTATTAAAGCCCTCAGGAGCTCACATACAGTCAGTACGGCCGTGAAAATCCTGAGGGACCTAATCTGTATATATAACTTTTTTCGTGTACTCTTATTAGGTGTTTTTAACTACACACCCTTCCGAGGAGTTGTCTTGCAGAGTTAGGCCCTTTAAGAGCTGTTTCATAACTGTATTATTATGATTAATGCCCTCAGGGTCTCAATTATAGTGAGTACAGGGGTGCAAATACGGAATGAGATAAGCTGAATCAAACTTTTTTTGTCTTGGGTTAGACCATTCTTTTAGTTTTCTTACCATGTTCTCTTATTATTTTCAGATTTTGACGCCATTCAGAAACCATGTATTAGGGGGGTTTTTACTTTGTTATTTCTTTGTGTTTTCATAAGGCGATGATGACTGGGAGAATTTTCACCTTAAAAAAAAGTAAACACAAAATTATTAATAACATATTCTGCAGTACTTGCTTCTTCCAGATTTTGGACTTCGACCTCGGTTGAAGTTTTCCGTACGTTTCTAAAATGAGCAACAAATATTTTTATTATTATATTTATGACTAAACTTGCTAAACACTTATTCCACCCTAGAATATCTTATCTTTCCAATATGTAGGACATTGACACTACTTTTCTCTAACACCGATACCTGTTTCCGTTTGCTTAGATTCATCTTGTAAAATACAGACCACTTAAAATTGTATTCTTTGAACTCAATAGGCTTGACAAGATCTACTGACTGCGCTAAATGTCGCCAGTGCCTTTATTTCTCTCCAGTGGCTAATTCCAGAAAAGGATGAGTTCAACAAGTAAAACGTTTTTTAGTGTCATAGATTTTACAATTTTTCTGTTCCGTAAGTGACTAGTAAGGGGCGACATGTTACAAAAACCAAAAAATGAAACAAATTATTTTTTCCAGACTGAATAACTAACTCTGATCTCGTTAACAGAAATCGGTGTAAAATCACTAAAACTTAGTGACACCCCAAAATCGAGATACTAAACAAAAATATGATATAAGTTGTTAAATAAATATCGTAAGACAGTAATTATCGTAAGATGGAAAATATAGTAGAAATAAATATCGTAAGTAAATAAATATCGTAAGAAAGTGTATATAATAAAGTGATAAATATCGTAAGACGATAAATAACGTCATACGATAAATTTCGTTAGACGAATTATAACAACAGACGTTAAATATCGTTAGACGGTAATTACTGTAATGCGATAAATATTGTCAGAAGATGAATAAAAACAGACGGTAAATATCAAAAGAATATATATATATATTATCAGGTGCTAAATATCTTTTGACGGTAAATATCGAAAGGCAGTATATATCGTCAGGTGCTAAATATCGTAATATGGTAAATATCGTAAGATGGTAAATATTGTAAAATATCGAAAGTCGGTAAATATCTATATACGTTATAAAACGTAAGGGAATATATATTGTAAAGCGATAAATATCGTAAGACGATAAAAATCGTCACCAGGTAAATATCGTAAGATGGTAAATTTATATTCATATTACAGATGGTTTATATCGTAAGACGATATAATAATGTCAAACGGTAAATATCAAAAGACGATATATTTATCATAAGGCGCTGCATATCGTAAGGTGATAAATATCGTAAGGTGAATTATATCGTAAAGTGGTAATTATAGTTAGATGGTAAATATCGTTGTATGATATATATCATCAGATGGTATATATTGTAAGATGTTCAATATCGCAAAATTGATTTTTCTGAATTTTTAATGTTCTATATGGGCACAATATATACCAAACTTCATTTTCCTATCTAAATTTGTATCTACTCTATATAGGCTAACGTACAGACGACAGCGGAAGGACGGCATGACGAAAATAACGTTTACGGTTTTTGCGAGGATTAAATTTAATATATACTTCGTAAACTATATGAGTAAAGAAAGTAACACAAAACAAATAAAATATAAATTTAAAATAAAGAGCAATAGGATTTCAACAAAGATTATTTTTTTCCTTTTTTATTAAAATTATAATTTTATTTGTTGTTTGTTTTTGTTAAAAATTGCATTGTTTTTCTTTACAACACGAACGTCGATATATATTTATACAATTTTCATTATTATATTAAAACAAAGAAACGCCAATAAAATACAAAACAAAACTGGAAGTTATATAAAGCATAAGGGTTCTCATTTCTGACGCTGTAAACACTCAATCGTTTTCCGAACACTATATTGTGCCCTCAGGACGCACTTGAAGGCCCAAACCAAGATGGCGGACGTAGGGTGAGAACTATATCCCCTATTGTTGCTTACAACAAACGCAATGGACCAATTACACATGTGATTATATTGATTTTCAATACAACCAGCAGTACAAATCATGCAATGGGGACGCATTGTCTGCAGGCATGAATTGGATTATTTTTATTTCCAGAAACAATCACGTGTATTATGATTATCCAGTAGTTGTATTTATTTTTACGAAATAGAACATCGGATCAGATGGATGTTTAAAAAAAACGCAGTGTGGAATGTTTCACACGTTAGAAGCCTACTTGAACCAAATATAACTAACCTAAAAATTTAGAATATCTGTCTTCATTCTCAAAATCGGCGGTATATCAGGATAAAGGATAACCCAGGACGTCTAACGGCATTAGGCTATAAAAACAAGTTGACGAGAAATCAGGATAACCCAGGAAGTGTGACGGCATTAGGATTTAAAAACAAGTTGATGAGAAATCAGGATAACCCAGGAAGTCTGACGGCATTAGGATTAAAAAAAAAAGATGATTTTTAAAAAATGTTATAAATTTAAGCTTTGTACCTTTAAAAGTTTAACTTTTATCCAGGACTTGTAGATATCTGCCATATTAAACTCACTTCGCTCGTGACGATAACTCGGCTCTGCCAGATTTACGAATAAACGAATACCACTTTCTCTTGGGGGTCAGGTTGGGTTAGGTTAGGTTAGGTTAGTTAAGGTCAGGTCAGGTTAGGTTAGGTTAGGTTAGGTTAGGTTAGGTCAGGTCAGGTTATGTTAGGTTAGGTTAGGTTAGGTTATGTTAGGTTAGGTTAGGTTAGTTTAGGTCAGGTAAGGTTAGGTTAGCTCAGTTCTGCGTGTTCTTGTAACTGTTCAAATATCACAAGTTCTTGGGAGGGCAAAGTTCGAAATTACTTTTTTGACAATAACTTCGCTTTTTATCATCGTAGATGAGTGGGGTTTATACTGTTACATGCAGAATTGAAATCTACATATATTTTTTAAATCTAATTAAGTGTGTTTTACGTTGAATAACAAAACAGTTATGAACAAAAAACTGTTGGTAGCTATTTTTGCATTTTCAATTAGATTTTTCTGAATTTTAGTAGGGTTCTATGATATACTATACTCATCTACAGAAAATTAAATGTTCTTATCTTAATTTGTCAGATAAGGATCCTATCTTTCTTTCCAAAACAGACCATGGTTTTGTTACCAAATATATAATTTCTCAGAATCTATTCTACAGATTTCATTGAACATTTTAACTCTTACCGAAAAGAGTTAAAATTCATTAAAGTTTTTAACGAATTGTCTCTGAAAAAAAAATTACCTTTAGAAGAAAAAAAATTGGAAAATAAAAATTAGAAATAAAAGTGAAGGATAATTTTTCTTTTCTACTCGTCAGAATCGCCATTAATTGAAGCAATCATTTTGAGAGATTGTCAAATTGAACTTACACTCCACAGAATAAGCTCACAAATTACTGCAAATAACAGAAGGGGGATAATTGTTTTAACGAGGTAATATAATTAATTATTAGAGCCCACAAAATCATCTAGCATAGTCTATAGATGACCCTATACGGGTTGGTTATCCTGGAATAATCGAATTAACGTCATAGCAATCAAATTTCCTAACTCCGCCCTGATCCCATTATCAGCTTAGTTCAATAAACCGGAAGACAACGCAATCTTGTGGAAAGTTTAGAAACTTCAGAAAAACAACGATTTCTTTTTAAACAATGTGAAAAGGTAAGAGTGCTGATTGATGTCAATTTAAAGGAAAATTACAGCGATCCTGCAATAATATGGTATAACTATTTTGAAGTATTAATATATGCAATACATCGTTCTGATTACGCAGTATTCGAAGTATAGGGGAAGTTTAGTAATTGTACAAGTTTTCGACTTTTGACTTATCTTCACGTTTCTTATCATTAGGGAACTGAAAATTGACGTAAGCACGATAGCAAACACAAAAATTGACGTTGACTGTACGTTAGAATGATATAAAACACAAAAATTGACGTTGTCTGTACGTAAATACGATAACAAACACAAAAATTGACGGTATCTCTACGTAAGAATGAAAGCAAATACAAACATGACGTTGTCTGGACGTAAGCAAGATAGCAAACACAAAAATTGACGTTGTCTTTACGTAAGCACGAGAACAAACACAAAAATTGACGTTTTCTTTACGTAAGCACGATAACAAACACAAAAATTGACGTTGTCTGTACGTAAGCACGATAACAAACACAAAAATTGACGTTATCTGTACGCAAGCACGATAGCAAACACAAAAATTGACGTTATCTGTACGTAAGTACGATAGCATACACAAACATTGACGTTGTCTGTACGTAAGCACGATAGCATACACAAACATTGACGTTATCTATACGTAAGCACGATAGCATACACAAACATTGACGTTGTCTGTACGTAAGCACGATAGCATACACAAACATTGACGTTGTCTGTATGTAAGAACGATAACAAACACAAAAATTGACAATAGTAACAGTGTATAAAATTTAGAAGGATACATATACAGAAAATGCCAAATGGTAGAGTAGAAACAGAACCCACACTTCGTTATGTTAATTAGGTTTAATGATGTTTATAATATTTATAAAAAGAGTTGTGGTGTCTAGTTTGTTATGAACTTGTTACAAAGTTGTTTTACTTACAGTTGGATCGATGTGGTGATTGTAATAAAAGTTATTCTACCAGTAACTTTATTTTGCTAAATTCTATTTATGAAAATGATATGTGTATGTTACTTATGTATGTAAGCTATTGGAAATATCGTTCGGCATACAAAGTACAGTAACCTCCTAGACAGTTATTTCACGAAAAGTCAAGAAATAAAATGTGTTTAGAAATAAGTCTCAGAGAAAGCATAAAATCAGCAATACTGCTAGAATAAAATCCTTCATTTGTTAAAAAAAAAAAAAAAAAAACTCACATTTTAAAATATAAAACTTAGAGAGAAGAAGAAGAAATCGATATGAAATTAAAACAATTAAATCTAGTGTAAATTTAATGAAATTTAAAAAAAGTGGATTCACAATTTTTACTCCTAAATCTAAAATTTAATAAATTGAAAATAAATTTTGTAACCCCATGTGTCTAAAACTAAATTGTATAAGTTTAATTAAAACGAAAATAAAGTATAAAGTAAAAATTAAAAAATTGTCATTTTAAAAATAAGTTGAAAAGGGCATTTTTTTATTATACAGAGTGGGAATGAATCTTGCACTCCTAGGTAATTTCTGAACGAGTAAAAATTAAAACTTCTAATATTTGCCAAACCTCATAGGGTACGTCCTTCACTTTTTATAGGGTAAACATTTTTGTCGCTTTTTTAAGGAGGGACCTAAATTTTTTTCAAATAGCAACCCCTATCGTGAGACATATCATTTTGAAAGGCATAAAAAAAGGAAATTTTAGCGACTTAAAAAGTCTCTACAATATCTCTAACCGAAACTATGGGGGGGGGGGGGTAGAAGTAAAATTTTGAAAGTTTTCTGTGATGGATATTAATGGAAAAACTAAACATAAAACAATAAATTAAATTATTTTACATCGGACGTATTTAAATAAATGAACACACTTTCACATATTTTTATTCTTATTTTATCAAACAACCCCCAATATTTGAAGTTTGGAACAAATTGGGCAATTTGTTTGTTTACCAATCACGTGACATTATTTTTAAAGGAATTGTCAGAGCAAACTGATGACGTATAGAATAAGTCTCTATGACAACTTTGGTTGAAGTAATCAACTAACCCAACAAGAAATAAGGAAAAATTAAGGCCAAACTTAAAACTAATTCTCTTTAAAATGTTGTCACATGATGGGGGGTGGGAAATTGCCCAATTGGCATCCTCTTTTCAAAATTAGGAACGGTTTACTAAAATAGAAAAAATACATAAAAGTGTGTTAATTTAGAAAAATATGTCTGTTGTTTGAAAATTTAATCTGTATTTTCTTTTTTCATTCAATAATATCCATGACAAAAAAGAAACTCAAATTCAACTTCTAGCCTCCACAATTCTGATTAGATATAACTTGGGCTTTTTCAAAAAAATACTAAAATTTGTCTTTTTTATACCCTTCAAAATAATATGTCACATGATGGGAGTTGTTATTTGGAAAAAAAAATTAATGTCCCCCTTTAGGGGGATTAGCCTTCTTAAAAAGGGGGCAAAAATCTTATGAAATTTGGAGAAAGTTCTGAAATTACCTAGGGGTTGCAAGACTTTTATCCCACTCTACATATACTGTTATTTAGTGCCTTCATGAATCTAAAACTGAATAATAATATTTTTTAAGTAAGTATACAGTTTAGATGAGATAAACGTAAGGCACAGTTAAAAAATATGTACATTTTTTTTTTAAGAATTTGCTATATATTATGTATATTTAAAAAAGTTGTTACATGATCTCAAGATAGTTAGCCTAAGTTCGATCTTTATGATACTCACGAAATCCAAAATTTTGACGAGGGTTTCCATATCTGCTTCTTTGGAAGGAAGAAAATGTAAAATCAAAATAAATTAATATTTATTTAAAAAAATTGTATATTAATTTTGATAGTCATTTTAGACGTCAATTGGAAATTTATTAAACATATTTTCACTTTTAAAAAAATCTGAAATTCCTTTGCTGAACGGTGTAAATATACAGTATTAAAGTATGTACCGTTGCATTGACAGAGAAACTAATAACTAAATAGGGGTTTTATAAGATCGTGTAAATAAAGAAATGAAAAAATGGGGGTAGCAACTCCATATTGGAGTTCTTGAGATAGTATATTTATCTTATCTTAAGGTATAATAAAATATAAAAAATAACGTTCCTTTTTATAATTTATTTTTAGTTTAGGCTATTATATTTTTAATTTTCGATTTAATCTCCTTTTTACGTTTAATTTTAATAAATGCACAATACACTTGAAAGTTCATATTTTATCATATGATATTCTAGAGTAACCGGATATGCTTGAATAACTGTAGTTATTTTTGACTTACCGCCAGCAATCCTTGGATAATTCTATTTTGTTAATATTGTCATGTATTTATTCACAACACGTGTTTCGGACATTATCGTCCATCGTCGGGTGATAACACTTAGTTAAAATATTCAACACAAAAATACAAGTAACACATAACATTCACGCACGAAAAACACAATATTTTAATATAATACTATGTAGTGCCGGCACGGTGACATTAAAATATTGTGTTTCTCGTGCGTGAATGTTATGTGTTACTTGTATTTTTGTGTTGAATATTTTAACTAAGTGTTATCACCCGACGATGGACGATAATGTCCGAAACACGTGTTGTGAATAAATACATGACAATATAAACAAAATAGAATTATCCAAGGATTGCTGGCGGTAAGTCAAAAATAACTACAGTTCATATTTTAGTTGTCTGGGTCTGAATGACTTAACTCTCTTACTGATGTCCACCTCTCTTCTCATAGTTTTAGATTTTAAGATATCTTATAATTATTTAAAACGGTCACCTGAGTTATTAAGTTTTGATGAACAAAGAATTTTATTCCAGAAGAATTTCTGATTTTATGCTAAGGGTTAAATTTTATTTTGCATTGGACATTTGATATTTTAGGCTTTGCCGGAAATAACTGTCTATGAGGTGTAGTCTGACTTTACTGTACTACATAAGAATTATGACATTTTTAATGGCTTAACAAGCATAATAGATTTTCATATCTCACATACACATATGTAAAAGACAGTAATGATAAGAAGTACAGGGTGTCCCATGAAGAGGTCGCTATCTTTGAACTAATATGACGAACATATGGATCACTCTACAAACTTGACATTTTACTCTTATGTTACATACATATGTGAACAAAATTCGAGTTTCTTTTTTGTATGGTAAATCAAAATAAAATGGCGGAATAACCAAGAGAATAGTAATATTCTCTGTATAACCACTTCCTCCAATAATGCAATGCAATTAAAATGTGCATTGCCATCAATTGAATCTCGATCAGCTGTTATATTACTAACACAACAATAAAACATTTTGGTAGTTGTGTTCAATCAGTTTATGTGTGATATCTAACCTCGAAACAATGAATTTTTTAATGGAACCAAAAGTGAAATGTTGTTGCTTTTGAAAATAAATATGAAGCGATAAGGTGTTTTCAAAGAACCTCCTTAATGTGATTCCTCCATCTAGAAAATAAATTCATAAACGGAAAACTATGCTACTGGGATGCCAAAGTCGTCAGTTCAAAGGTATCCAAAGACAAACAAAATACATTTTGTACAAAACACATTTAGTTCACAGACTGCTGAAACATGACCAGGCAAACCAGTGAAATTTTGTTCGAAGGTAATTGAAAAGTATAACGAAGATGCCGAGTGGTATGAAGGAATTGTATTCTCAGGTGAAGCTACATTTTACCGAACAGAATCTGTAAACGGACATAATTGTAGTTATTATAACAGACAAAATCCACATATCTTACACGATGACGGCTTGAAGGTTATAAACTGTTGGGCTGCCGTCACAAAGGGTGGTGTTTTATCTTATGACATATCTCATAAAACGATGACTGTAAACAGATACGTATCAAAATTAACTTATCACATATCACATAGTTCTTCATCTTACTCAGCAGGAGATGAGGTACTTTTTTTAAAATAGGATGGAGCTCGTCCTCAAAAATTTTATGTGGCGAAAGCAATTTTAGGAAAGGTTGTAGGAGAAACTTCATGGACTTGACAGTTTGCGATTTTTCCTATGGGGCTTTTTAAAAGAAACAAGTTAATTTATGATAAATATATAAATCAGCAAAATGATGAACAGATGATGATTGAAGAGGAATTACTGTTGATACCTCGGCTTATGATTCTTTTTTGTTTCGTTGCTATCAGTGCATAGATATTGACAGACGGATCGTAAATAATTTATTACTGATAATTTTCTTTACACATTTTTATGTTATCTGCAAATCAACAATTTGTATTGGTTATAGTAATAAAATGATTGTGATGAAAACGTACCATTATTTTGTTATTCCACCATTTTGTTTTGATTAATCGTAAACAAAATGAAATCTGAGGGTACGTTTTTTACATATCTATGTAATATAGCTCTAAAACGTCACGTTTGTAGCGTGTTCCATATGTCCGTCATATTAATTCATAAACCTCTTTGTGAGACATCCTGTACAATACAGCACACCTAACTGTATGTGCTTTTGTACCAAGACAGAGAAATTTTAATATTGAACTTTTTTTAAAGGTGTAAACAATGGAAGGAAAAGAAGGGGTAGCACCTCAATATTGGAGTTCTTGAGATACGTACATACACTTGAGATCTGTGGTGAGTGGCGGGATGATAAAATGATGATACTTCAGATGCGTTATTGGTCCTAATAGTCAAGACACTCTCTTCCCCCACCCTTCACTTTACCTTACACTAGTGTCACGTGATTTTAAAAGGTTTTTTCTTTCTCTCGTATGAAAATTCTTCCAGTTCAGATCCTTAAATTAAGTTCGTAGACGAGGAGATCGTAATTTATTCACTGATTAGATTGGAAATGTTAAATAAAATAAAATGCTACACAAACGTTGTACCAATCATTTAAAAAACAGCCAGATCCATTTCCGAGTTCAATAAATAATTAATTATTGTTATTAATAATAATCAAATGTAGACATTGGATGTACAATATTGTAATGGCATTGGCTCAAACTGTATTTGTCTATCTTGTGAAGGCATTGGAGTTAGGGGGTGTGGTTAAATTGCCTTCTTGTTGCTATATGCAAGAAGTCTAGTCTTTTTAGTTCAGTTCCACAAAGCTTGTTTATATTTGTAGAATTGCAGGTTATAATTTAATCATTTAAACATCAGCTCGTTGAAAGTGTTTGTTGTGCTTTCACTCATCTGTTGATGTAAAATAAAATCAACAATTATATTTCAAATGAAAAATATACGACCTAGACTGGGAATCGAACACAGGACCTTTGGCTTTACGCGTTCTGTGTTCGATTCCCAGTCTAGGTCGTATATTTTTCACTTGAAATATTATTGTATTTTCAATACCTGCTAAGTAAAAAATCGTATAAGCGGAAAAATTAATAAATTTAATTTAAAATAAAATCAACAATTATATTAAATTATAATTTGATAAAGTTTTTGTCATAATTAGAATTGTCAAATTAAATATTTGGTAAACATAATTTGTTTTTTTTGAGTTTTTCTAGGTTAGTTATATTTAGGTTGCCAACATAAGCAGACGATTTCAAGTTCATGCCATAAGTGTGGTTAGGAAAGTTTACAATTTGAATGTTGTTTAAGTTTAAAATTGTGCTTTACTTTTTATTTAAGTTTGTGTTCAATACATTTTATTATGTAGAAAACATCAAAAATTAATTATAAACAACATTTTTCATTTTTTGTTTTGAATAAAGACTTCTCTATTTTATAATTTAGTTTTCAATTCCAAAATTAAGTGTGTTTTTACACCTCATTTAATTAATTCTTACTTCAAAACATCCTTTTCCTTAACTGTGATTTGGATTTGAGTCACAGCTCTTAGTGGTCGATGTTACAGGTCTTTCATCTCTGTCATCTACATCAGCACATGCAGAGTTTTACCTAATGGCTTTTGTGTCAATATTCATTGAATAAAAATACATTCTGCTAAAACGATTTTTCATCTATATGCAAGCATCGCTTTCCACACTGAGGCAAACAGTTTTGAATAGTTTATGACCTTAATTTATATTTTTCAATATCAAAATTGGTTATTTAAATTTCTCAAAGTAATTGGTTACTTGGCGTTTCTCTGAGAACAACTAAGATCAAAATTCACAGGTATTTCATTTGAATAGACATATATTCCAAGGAATGTTCGTTATTTAATCATTTAAAGACTATCAAATCGGACAGAACAATATGGTGGAGTACCATCGTATTGGAAGTAGACGCATTCAAAATTGTATAGGGTTAACAGTGTAGATAATCAACATTTTCATGTCGTCACTGTTACCATACAATCAAAAAATATAGTAGCAGTAATCTTTCGGACAGTTATATTAGGTTGCTTTAACTCACTTTTGAGATGAATATTGTAGAGTGCTGGATACCAGTAAGTGATAATTGTGTCCATTTCTTTTGCAGAATAAATTTAAATGAAAAGTTACTTCATCGCAATAATCTTCCAAATTAGGTTAAGTTACTTTATTCTGCTTCATTTACCATCAACACCATTGGAAGTGTACAATTAGAATAATTTAAAATTATAGAAAGTACAACAGTTGGATTTTAAACTTAAAATTTTTCTAGTGAAGAAATCTTTGAATTGAACCTCTAGTAATTCCTTTTTGAACAGTAAGGACGACTAATTTAACCTCATCTTCACCACAACCAATTTTAAAATATTTACTAATTATAATGATTCACTTAACGTATTTTAAAATACAAACGACTCCCATGCATTGAGATATTCATGTCATAACTGCAAAATACTGACGGATGACAAACTGAATAGCTTCAACGAGGTCGCAAAAAGTATTAATTGAAAACATTTCACTTTACTCAAACATAATATTTATTGAGTTTTTCTAGTGGTTATCACTTTCACGAGATATTTATTTTAAATCCACGACTGAATAATTGTTTACTCCGCATCGTCATTCTAAGTGATTAGATACAACTGGTGACGTACTCTGGTTAGAATTTCGGTATTAGGAACTCGATGTGGTGATCACTCATTACTTGGCTAAATCATCCCAATTCCATTCTTAAATTTAGAACACAAGATCTCCACTGTTCCCTTCCAACGCATCCAATCAGCAACATCTTTCTCGTTCACCCACCTCTTGCAGGAACGTCACGACTACCCTACTATAGGGTTCTCTTTATACATATCTAGCTAGACCTCTCAGCTCTCCTGCTTCCTGCAGAAATCCACTCCAGTGCTTCACTAAATATGCCTCCTTTCCTCAAGGTGTGCGCTTTTATTTGCTTCCTGCAGAAATCCACTCCAGTGCTTAACTAAATATGTCTCCTTTCCTCAAGGTGTGCGCTTTTATTTGCTTCCTGCAGAAATCCACTCCAGTGCTTCACTAAATATGCCTCCTTTCCTCAAGGTGTGCGCTTCTATTTACTTCCTGCAGAAATCCACTCCAGTGCTTCACTAAATATGCCTCCTTTCCTCAAGGTGTGCGCTTCTATTTGCTTCCTGCAGAAATCCACTCCAGTGCTTAACTAAATATGCCTCCTTTCCTCAAGGTGTGCGCTTCTATTTGCTTCCTGCAGAAATCCACTCCAGTGCTTAACTAAATACGTCTCCTTTCCTCAAGGTGTGCGCTTCTATTTTCCTCTTCTAATTTGATCCTCACTTCGCTTTTCTCCTCATTTTATCCGGTCATCACATTTTAAGTATTCTTCTCAAAAATCTAATTATGAACACCGGACTTTCCTAACTAGAAGCTTTTCAGCAATTTTCACGAACACACAATATTACCCCATTCAAATGAGAATTGATAATCCTCATATGACTTCACTAAGAAAATTCTATTAAACTCAATTTCTTCTCCAGGCTGTTAAATCCAATTTATCAATTCTGGATTTTACGTTCGACTTTGTATCCTCCTTCTAATTACTACAATTCCCCAGTATATAAAGCGATCCAGTTCCTCTTAGAACTTCCACGTGGATCCCACGGGTTCATTGCACGCTTTTATGTATCTCTTCTTATCGCTTTCAGCCCTATCACTTTCATCTTCACCTCTCAACACGTATGATTTTTTTCCTGGAGTTGGTTTCTTCCGGAAAATGTAAGACATAACGTGTCCAAAGTTGAGATCTTCACGCTGATAGACAACTCTCCAAATTACTCCTGTCCTTGATTCCGTGGAGTTCGTCATGATCTAGTCAACTGTCATAAATTGCATGATGTTGAACAACTCTGCTTTACTACTGACTAAAATTCAAAACCAACTGAAAAATCTTCTTCATGCATCACTCAACTTAAACCCATCTTACAGTACTTTAATCATATTTTTTATTTCAGCAGGAAGTCAATATCTCTTCATTAATATCCAAAGTACATCAATGTCCACATTTCAATTCTATTATTACTGCATTGTATTTTCTTTACCACATAAATTAAAAAACACCGACAAACTAGGATATTCACAAAAGTCGTTCAGCTGTTAAAAAATTCCAAATGACTGGTTGCTGTTATATACAGTTGGAATGTTCTTATAAAGTGGTTGTTCCATATTAATTCCAACGTTCTGGTAAGGCTTTAATTAGGGTCTTATAGTTTCTACATCGTTTGAAAATTTACGACTGTGTTCCTGGGTAGACGCCAGAATTCTGCTGCCAAAGTGGCATTTACAACTCAGCGGGATTGCATTGTAGTACTTTTTGTATTATGTCTTTCCAATTTGAGTAAAATATTTAATAATATTGTGCATGTAGCTGATGAAAGGTAAATTTCTTATTATTTATTTATCTGCTCATTTTTTAACGTCAAAATTAACATGATTATAGCGATATCATCAGTTGTATATAATTATATTTGTAAGTTCATGTAGAGACTTGATTAAAAAGGCTATTGAAAAATCGTTTCGGTCACCATTTAAAAAATATTTTATAATTTGTTCGATCATATTCGGCCAATAATACCTTGTATAGGACATACAAAATTTAAATTAAATTCCAATTTATAAAAATATTATTTTTGACTTAAAACTTCTTACATATATGTATTTGTAGAGAAATTATGATGAGTAAAAAATTGATGTCGAGTTTTTAGCGGATATATCCGCTTTGAGGTCTCCTGAGTCCAAAGAAGTAGATTTTTGAACGATGTTTGTATATCGTCTGCCATAGTACAGTTATGTAGGCTAAACCTTCACTCGTGGATAAATTTTAATCAAATTTGGCATTTGGGTTGGGCATATTTGGCTTTTTTAAATTTTTATTTGGCTCTGGATTTTTTTCTCATTTTGTAGAGAACTCCCAATTTGTGGGTAGAAATAAATTTCAAAATTGTTTACAAATGAAGTCTTTAAACGCCCAAAGAAAACAAATTAATTTTCGTCTCGCAAAAAAACTTAATGCACAATGAAAACATCGTAAGAGTTGGAATTATTCAAAATCAGAGTAAACTATGTTGATAAAAATTTGTGAAAAGTGAATAATGTATTGTAAAAAGTGAATTACATTTCACGAGTAATGCTTAAAATACTGTAATGAAACCTGACAGTTATTTTGGCATATTGTTTTGGTTATAATTTTACATATTTTAATAAAGTTTGATCAAAATTTGTTGCATACATTTTAAGATATTCGAACATTTACTACGGCGCCCATATTTTGTTTTATCTTTTCAACGAAAAACTCCTGAACTGATGTTTCAATTAATTTAGATCGCGAGCAATATGTCTTGCTCTACCCCTTACAGGCTAAATTTGATCAAAATCGGTAAAACCAACTTTTAGGAAATCCGAACTGTAAGTTTTCATCTTATAACATTTCCATGAATTTTGATATTGTGAAAAATACTGTGGAACTTTTTTAAATAATGACACAAGAGACAAACCATCGGAAATAGGTTAATGAATATAAATGACTCTGTTGGGAAAAGTTCTGCATGACGGAATAGTTGAACCTAACCTATATGTTTGACTGGACAAAGTTAATAAAGTAAAACACAACAATGCATAGAGCGGGGCGAGCTAATACACAGTCAACGTTTTGTCACGCTTTTGCAATTACTTTGTTGACTCAGTCCGACGATGCCACCGTTCATTTCGAGTAATCCGTCCGCCATTACTGTTGTTCCATTTTGGATTAAACAATTGTAATCTATTTTTTTTTTTAGTTCATTGTAAACGCGTGGAATATTAAACACTCGGTGCTAATACCAAGAACTAAAAAAGTATACATTTTCTGTTAACCTATTTTCATCATATACTTTTTTATCGGTGGATTTTTAGAATCTAAAGAACATTAGTATATCTTTCCTTGTTTATATAAAGAGCTGTCATAAATGAGATTTAAAACTCATAATTACTTATAAAGTACGTTTAACTATATTGAACGGTCACAGAGTCTAAACTGCACAAACTTTTTTAAATACCATATTTAAAAAAACAAAACAAAAATAAATCAATCCCCACCGCCTCTGTTACGTCTACACGAAAACATACCCCCTCCCTTTATTACTGATTACACAGTCATTTATACGTAGAATAAAGAAATTTATGTGATCGGTCAAATCTACGTAACGAGTGTTTTGTGGATATATCCATTTCAAGGTCCCCTGGGTTCATAAAAGTGGTTTTTTAAAAATCTAAAATTTGAAATAAGAAAAAAAAAAACATAAAACGACAGTTTTTCAAAAACGGCTTCAACGATTTTAATTAAATTTTGGTTAAAATAGGCTCTATAATTCCGAAAAAAACAGTTTTGGTTGCCATCTCTTCAAAAATACCGGTTCGTGAGTTATACGTTGTTTAAACAAATCATCGGAAATGAGGGTGATATAAAATACGTAATTCATAAAAAACGGTTCAACCGATTTAGTTTAAATTTTATGGAAACAATGTATACAAAATTGTAAGAATTATTATGGTTGAGGAATAAAGCCAAAAATAAAAATAATCCTTGACACCTGACATTGTGAGGCAGATTTTAAACAGATATTTTTTACTTTGAAGACGTGTTTATGGTACAAGTTTAGGTACTTATTTAATTTTTTTTTTTCAAAAACGACAGCCATATATCATTCGAACTTTTTGACTGCTAACTACAGAAACGTAGATGTAAAATGATGATTATTTTTGATTCGTTTTTAATTAATTTTGGGGATGAGTGAGTGAGAAAGTTTGTGTTCTATTTATTTAGAATACATATATACAAATTTTCTTTACTTTAAAACTACAATATCAACTAAAACATTTCTTGGCGTATTTCCACTACTAATGTAAAAATGTTACGTTACTTTATAAAAGTACACATGCATTATAAAGACAATAAACGACATTCTACATTGGTAACTAATTTTTATATCCTTTTTTTAGTGCAACAAAGCTTTTTTTTTAGATATTGACTACAGATTATCTTCACAAGCACTTCTGACAATAATCAACTTTATTATGACTACAGCAATATAACCTAGTTTCAATATAGTCTAAGCGCAGACATATTTCTCCAATACAAAATATAATATAACATTTTTATTTTAAGTAAAGTTATTTACGTTTATAATTTAATAATTGAATTTTTAAAACAGTACAGAATCGACAAATAATATAAAAACAAGTATTTGACGTGCTGAGTTGCAGAATAATTATTTTTTTACACTTAATTCACATCCTTAGACTCTTTAAAGAAAACTACAGTTAGAGGCTCACTTATAGTGAGTTCAATTCTGGCCATCCTGAGGTAACCTAGCTGGATCTACAACTTTCAACATGTAATCTTGGGATAATCTCTGTTATTAAATATCTGTCAATTTAAAGAGTATAAATCCGTTTTGAAGTGTCCTGAATACAAAGAAATGGTTTTTGGAGTGATGTCTGATGTGTGGATTGCTCTAAAACTCAAACTACTGGTTTAATTTAAATCAAATTGGATTAATGGAGATATTTTGTCCATATCTCAGAATATTATATTAATTATTTTCGTACGTATTATTAACCAGCTCTATCTATTTTCTTTATTTTCAGAGAAATGAAGGTTAATCACCCATACCTGTGAGGAAACCATACGTTACTCAACCAAATATTTTCATATCATGAATTATGGAATCCTACTCAGAAGCATCTATTCAGAATACATGTAAAAACACTTTTAGACAATTGTGCACTCTTACCCATCCAATATGTATACTGGATGTAATTATTTATTTTAAACATAAGTGTGATCACGTACGGAAATAGGAATGTACACAATCATAGCACCAGGAATCCTTGCAAATATCGTGCTAGTCAGCACAGGTTGAGTTTACATAGGTTCACAAGCAGGTTGAATTTATAAACTTCTCAGTAGGATAAATAATCTACAAAATCAGATTCGTTTAAAAACTGCTGTCTGCCTCTTTTTACCAGATCAGGGAGTCTATGTGAAATAACTTTAAATTTACTCCATAGAAATTTACTCCATTCCCCCCCCCCCTTCAAGCGTGCTACGTACTTGATTTCTTCTAATGTATACTAATGTTTAGTGTGATTATTTTGTTTTAATTGATGATTTTTCATTTTTACGCCAGAGGGAATTGGTGTGATAGCTTTTGCCGATGATGTGGGGAATGTGTAGTGGAGTTAGGATTTAGAGATAAAGTGTACAGTATCCTCAAGGGAGGAGCGGGTCTGGAGTGGAGAGGAAAAGAGGGGCCTCCACACTTTGTTTGTTACGTTTACTTTCAACGGTACAACCCCAATAAAAAATATAGACCTCAAATGCTTCTGTGTAAACGCGTAGCCTACTTTCGTTTCTTTTATCGGTGTAAATAAGAATAAAACGTTTACAACGTCTGTCACGAAGTTGTAACTTTAGGAATTAAATGTAGCTAAGCAGTAATTTGTGTACCTAGTTTTCTTGGAATAGATTGTACCGTCAACTCAGGTTAGGGAAGCAAGTACAAGGGAGGCCCCATACATCAGACACAATCCTAGTCTGAGGCTACTGTAACTTAGTGTTAGATTGAAGGAGTGAGTGGTGTGATAAGGGGAAGATTCAGATATCAAGAGAGAAAACAGTGGCACTTTTGGTGAAGGGTAAGCTTAAGAGCGTATCAAATACCCGGGAGACATATTTGAAATAGGTCTGTTCTTTAATGAAGATATAATAAATGCAGCGATTGCTCGTGCTAAGAAACTGTTCTGGAAGATTAAAAGTTTAGCTAGAGAAGATTGGAGTGTAAAGAGAGGAATGATATACAAAGGAATTCGAGAAATCATGTTGACATATTTGGGAGCCGGAGTTCGGGGATATCGGACTGTAAGAGTAGTAATAAAGAATACGATAAAGAGCACACTGAGAGTCGAGTTGATGGCAGTGACAGACAGCTAAAGAACTTTATCAGGAGACGTTTTAGAGGTCATCGGAGGAATGCTACCATTGGACCGTCTGGTTTAGAAGTTTTTATTTGTCTTAAGCTTGTATTATATTCTTGGTTATAATTAACTTTATATATACGTGCTTTCAATAATTGTGATTGTCATTTTTGAGTGATTTGTTATATATTTAGGAAAATATTTATAACGAGTTATCTTAAATAAATGTAAAATTTGTCTTGAGGGTGAATAAAAAATGAAATGTCTAGTAGTAATAGGCTCTTCACGAGCTGTTGCACCGAGGAGTTTTTAAAAGTAAATTTTAACTTGAACGCTCTAGTCGTTGTTGAATTTGTAAAATTAAGCTGTATTTTAATAATACAAGGCAGTTATTATTAGTCAGTTATTCATTCAAAATTTACCCAACCTTTTCACTATTTTTGTTACACCCTATATACCAAGTTAAAAGACGTATCTAAAAAATATACAAAAAATAATTCCAAGTCATCGCATTAACTGGATATCGAGTACTTATTTTCCAAGTTTCTAAGGGGTAGGTCACTATTTCTAGCAGATGCATTAACACGAGGGTTCTAAAGAGCCAAAACATGTTTTCTGTTATTCATGTTTCTAGGACATTCTGTATGTATTTAATGGTACAACCACTGCAGTCGGAAGGCGTTTCAAGTTTTAAAAGATTGGCTGGAAGCCAGTAATAGTTTCCGTTTCAGTGCATTTCAGTTTTGAAATAATTCTGTCTTTTACTGTAGTTTGCTTCGAGTTATAAAGTATAACAATGTTTTAAATCAGTACAGTTTGTATCGTTAACTTGTTTGGATATATGTTTTGACCTGTATTTGTTTTGTTACAATAATTTAATAAAATTACGGTCAGGTTTTATTACGTAAAAATTAATGTCAAATTTGAATTCATTGTTTAAATAAAAAAACAACTATAGTTTCATAAAAATCAATTGCAACGTTTAAATCACAAGATTGGAGAAGCAGATTTTTTAAATTAAACTCTAGTGCTTCAAGCAAACAAGAATAGAAAACAATAACATGACACATAGAAATGTTAATAGTCTAACACATGCAGATACGTATAATGGCAGATACAGAAGATATCATGGGGAAATGGTACAAGGTTTGGAGCAAGAGTGAGAAAAAGAGAAAGATGGCTGTAAATATAAATAACGATGGGTTGCATTGAAAACTGGAATAGATGAAATATCTAAGATGGGTGGCAGGTAATCTAGAATGGATGAAATTTCTAAGATGGGTGACAGGTAAATTTGGAATGGATGAAATATCTAAGATGGGTGATAGGTAAATTTGGAATTGATGAAATATCTGAGATGGGTGGCAGGTAAGTCTGGAATGGATGAAGTATCTAAGATGGGTGGCAGGTAAATCTGGAATATATGAAATATCTAAGACGACTTGCAGGCAAACCTGGAATGGATGGGGGAAGAAATGTTAAAATTAGGAAAACATTTAACCAAGAATCGTTAATTGAACGATTAGAAAATGCCCAATTGAAATGGTACGGACACGTGAATAGAATGTCAAGAGAAATAATTCCAAGAATGTTTTAACGCCAACTAATCGGGATAGAAATAGAGAATGATCACGTATAACAGGGATGGACACAATAGCAAAGTATGAGAGATAAGGAGGGATGACAGAGAAGGAAATGAAGCGAATAATGGCTGACAGAAGGGGGGTGGATGTTGTTTTCAGAGGCGTGACGTCTCTGCTATACGGAATAGAAGAAAGAAAAGTTTCAAAATATATAATGACAATAATAATAACCCTCTAATTCAACAGCAAGTGAATGGGCCTAGGATAATCATTTTCATTTGACAGCGCCCTTAGTCTATTATAATATTTTCATGACAAGGAAGAACATGGGCTTAACTACGTATAAGTGGTCTATTGTGAGGTTAAGTTTAAATTTTAAAATGTCAAATTTAATGAAAATATTTTTAAAACAAAATTTAAGCAATCATATCACAAAATCAATTAGCGGGAGGTGTGAACTCGTTCACTACACATCTTCTCAAATATTGAAACCAAACACAGCCTTCTACACTTCCTGTACGAGATTGACTTCAGCTCGAGATGTTGCAGTAATTTGTCAGCTCATTCTGTAGAGAGTAAATTCAATTTGACAATCACGGAAATGATTGCTTCAACGGCGATTCTACCAAGTAGAAAAGAAAAATTATCTCTCACTTTCAAAAATGTCCTAATTTATTTATATAAAGGAAATTGTATATAATCCCGTAAACAGTAGAATGGGAGACAATTCATTCGCTAAAAATAGTAAAAATTTCAATGAAATCTGTAGAATGGATTTTGAGAAATTATGTATATTGTTAAACATGGTATTTTTTTAAATATATATAATTCACGGACCAATATCATTTGTTTTAATCCACAGAGGTACGCATGAGCACAATAAGATCTAATTCAATTTAAATGTTTTGTTTATCCAGTGTAGGGTAAGTTTGGTAATTGCAAAAATTTTGATTTCTTGACGGATCTTCAAGTTTCAGAGCTTCAGCAAACTGAGAAAGTGGTTTTCGACATCCCGTCCGTCTGGCCTTGTTGTCATCTGTACGTAAGCACGATAGCGTTCACAACAATTAAGATAGAAACATGAAATTTGGTACAGGCGACTATAGTAAAAACAATTTTAAAAATGGCGGCCATTTTTAACATTTATTTTATTGTTCATATCTCTTGTTATCCAACACAGAATACATTAAACTATATATATATATATATATATATATATATATATATATATATATATATATATAAAATTATATATATATATATATATTTGAATATTTCAAATCTTCATGTTATGGTATTACCCACCTCTCTACGACTAAAAGTTATTGTTAATTTTAAATTTTGAAGGAAAATGTGATATTATTTAGGTTATGAGATCCGGCGGGGACGCGAGCGAAGCGAGTGGAAACTTTTTAATCTATGACGTTCAGAAAACCATTGTAAAAACTGCTTGAAACAAACTTTCCCTACTAGGTGAGACCTCTTTTTCTAACAATACAATTTATCACACCCTACACAGTCCAAGAGAACAACTTTCAAGTATTATATTTAGGGAACTGCTCGTACTTCATTTTATGATTGGGTTGTGTAAGTACCTTAATGGCGTTCATCAACTTATTTCAAATGATTATAACGAATCTGCTTCGAGTGAAGAAAATTTATGTAAATTTTCCTGGTCATGTCCTAGTGAAAATGTTCACCGTTTGAAAATGAAATACATATTACGAGTTCGTCGCTGCAAAACCGCTTTTCTTTGACTGAACATAGGATAATATTGTTCTAAGTCAACCAATCAATAAAGGCAGAAAACAGCAACATGCAAAAATAATAAAATTACCTAAGCAACGTGCTCTTTGTATCCAAAAGTAGGTCGCAGGTGTAGCTTCATAATAACATTCCAATTTATTTTTATATCATGTAGGAGCACAAACTTTATAAAATAGTGTAGCAGGAAATATATTCTTCGTGCTGATTAGATTACTTTTCTATGTTGTAAAATGATTAGTCTGTGATTTCTTGGCGTGGAAGAGTGTTTGGCCGAAAAAAGAAATGAACAATTGTTAACCAATTTGTAATTGTAGTCAAGTGTAATGTGAATTATTATGAACGATTATTTTTATTGTTTTAATTTAAGAACAGTTGTTTGGTTTTTTATTGATTTGTAATTATACAAGAACTAACTCATGGCTCAAGTTTCACCTGGGGATAATTGAGATAGTTTTATACAGAATTTGTTTTTTTAGCAAAATTGTAATGGTGGTGCTATGGAAATAAATTATGCTCAAATACAGCAACACACCAATTTTGATAAAAATCAACAAATAAATAACAAGTTATGATACTTGTTTTGGAGTAAAAAACACTCTTTGAGTGGAACATTTTCAAAACCCTTTCTAGTAAGCGTCTACACATCTACCCCAAACCATGTTAAAAAATTCATAGCTCTAGGCCTCCTGGATCCAGAAATTTCGTGATCAATTAGTGGATTTTAACTTATATAAAGCGGTAAAAAACACCCTTGGAGTGGAAGGTTTTCAAAAATCTTTCTTATTACGCGTCTACAAACCTACCCCAAACCATGTTAAAAAAATATAGTTCTAGGTTTCTTGGAACCAGAGATATTCTTTAGGAGTAAGAACACCCTTGTATTGGAACATTTTTAAAACCCTTTCTTAGTACGCGTCTACAGACTAACCTCAAACGATGTTAAACTGATGGCTCTAGGCTTCTAGGATCAAGAGACATGATTTAGGGGTAAAACACATTCTTGAAGTGGAACATTTTCAAACCCCTTTCTTAATACGCGTCTACAGGCCTACCTCAGACCATGTTAAAAAATCATAGTTCTAGGTTTCTTGGATCCAGAGATATTCTTTAGGGGTAAAAACACCCTTGTATTATAATATTTTCAAATTCTTTCCTTAGTAAGCGTCTACAGACCTACCCCAAACCATGTTAAAAATTCATAGCTCTAGGCTTCTTGGATTCAGAGAGTCAGTAATCAGTCAGTGAGTTTTGAATTATATATATTGAAATCATCTAATTATCGACCCATATCTCTTCTGTCGATCTTCACACATATATTGGAAAAACTTGTAAAGAAAAGGCTAGTTACTTTCCAAGAGAATTATAACTTCCTTAGAAACAAACAATTTGGTTTTAGGACTAAATTGAACACCGACAATGCTTTAATAAATATTACTACTCAAGTATATGACGATATAAATGTCGGATTGTTAGCGCCCAATTTTTTGTTAATATTATAAAAGCTTTCGATACTTGGATCAAGACATACTATTGGCCAAGATGTATGTATGAGGTTTAAGAAATGTTGCCTATATCATCTTTCAGATAGAGTTCAACAAACTAGAATGAATAATAAAACCAGTGAAATAAAGTACGGTATCCCCCAGGGGTCAGTACTTTCAGGTCCTCCCTTCTTAATACATATTTAATAATTTATGTAACGGTTGTTTTAAAGATCATCTTGTCGCATTTTCAGACGACATCGCTTTATTCTACAATGACTACACTACAAAGCAAATGAAATTTAACACGCTGAAGCGATTTAAATGAATAGCGTTGGTGGTTTACGAAGAATTAAATGGTTAGTCCAAGACCAAGTTTGTTACTTTTATCACACCTTTGTAATTGATTTAAAATATCATGAAATAACGTGCAGGGGTAGTGAAAAATTATAAATTTCCAATAATTTAACAAGTGATCTATATTTAGAGTTATTCTTTAATTGGGCTAACTTGGAAAAAACACATTGACTATCTAAACAATAAATTAACAAAATATAATAGGCTGTTTTATGTGCTAATATATGTATGTAGTTTAGAAATTTTAAAAACGATTTATTAAGCATTAATCTATTTAAAATTGGAATATGAGATAGCAATCTGGAGAGAGGAGCATACCACACAAATTTAAGATCGGTAATACATCTTGTTGAGAATAAATCAAAAATAGGACACAAACCATTGCTTAAAATTGTGAATATACTACCACTTAGAATATTAGATTTTTTTAAAGAATTAAGAACTTTTTTTAAGAAGGAGCGGAGATAATAAACACAATTTAGGATCAATGAGAACTAATTTTAAATGTGAATGTTCCTAAATGAAGTTAACTTCTTTTAAAATTTAGTTTTGCCATAGTGGTTTAGTCAAGTGTTTTGTAAAAACAAAACAAAAAAGCAAATTTTGTACTTTAGGATAAAAATGTATTAGATGATTCAAGAAGATGTTGAATTTTATTTTAATACAATACAATAATAGAAAATTTACTGTTCTTTATTTTATATTTTGCGTGTTGGAGACTTTTTTGTAATTAGTCTCAGCTAGTATCGTGTGTAGTTTAAAAATAAGTGCATAGTTTGTATGCTGCGGGTGGTGTTTCTTTTTCGTTCTTTTTTTTCAATACTAGAGTTGATATATTTTATACATATGTAATTTCTTTTCTCATCCCAAACAGGTTTTTACTTCGGGATGTAATATTGTTTCTATTTTAGGTAACATACTAAGTAATATTAAGTTAAACACATCAAGTATTCTTCTTTTTCTGCAATAATATGAAAAAAATAAATATAAAAATAAATAAATAAAGTAACAGCAATAAAATTGATAAAACATTTTGATATATTAACCAGGATAATTTAATTATATAATTATATAGCTATATTCAAAAATAACTAAATGTTGTATTATGTCTATGTGTGAAAATACTAATGTAAAATGCTTTGAACACTATTTAAATAATTAATTAATTAATGGTTTTGATCCCAAAACCATATGAAAGAAACGGTTTAAATCAACGCACAAACTTTTTAACAACCCGTTCATAATCGAAAACTAACCAAACATGCAGTAACATGAAAATTAATCTAAACACAGAACTTGTAAAATTTGGAATTATCTAGTATTAAATAGGCGTCCTTTATCCTAAATATCCTTTTTTTTTAATTCTCCGTCACGAAACCATACCTGAATGACTTAAATGAGCTTAATTTTCGTGGTACAGTTTTTTTTGGAGTTTTTTGATAATTTCCCAAAGATGTTCTATAGGATTTAGATCTGACGAGATATCCAGCCATTGCAGTACTTTAATATTTTGTTCTTGAAAAAATTACACTCTCCGGCAGCATGGCGTCAAATCTTGTTGGAAAACATCATTGCACTGTGGAAATTTGTTTTGAAGTGGTGTTTGAACCTTTTTCTGCAGAACCTTGATATATCCATCACCTAAATACACCATCCACAAATACTAATGAACACTAGATGTGGAAAACTCCAAACTATTTTTGTCTGAGGATGTTTAACTGATTTGTATAAGTTGGTGAAGTTTTCTCGTTGTCGCGTATATAACTATTTCCTCCTGAACATAAAAGATTCATCGGAAAGCACTCTTCGTATCCTTTGATCCAGTTGGGATGTCCTTTGTCACACAAGAACCCTTTTTTGAAACCGGCGAGCTTTCCGTCCGTGTTAAAATATGATTGTGTAATAAAATAAGAAATAAATACCACAAAACGCTATTTAATATTTGCCAACTGCTAGATAAAAAAAAAACAACAATCTCGCATTACACAGAGAACACACAGAATGAGTGTGGTCAAGGTGTGATCTTTTGTAGGTCGAGCAGTGCAGCCACAACGTAGAGAGGAACAAAAATCCCTGTTCGGATTAATTTGCACTCTACTGTATATACACGTCGTTATAAAATGTCAGTTACCACTAAAAAAAATAACGTTCATTTTGCGATTTAATAATATATTTAAATAGAGTCTAAAAATGCTTCTCTTTTATCAAATTAAATGAAAACACTAAACGTTAGGTTTTTTTTTGTTATTATCCCTCACTGGTAATTTTTTATTAATGAAAATATTGGCACTGATTTTGAACATTAATCTTCACATTTCACAAAAATTTGATCAAAATCGGTAGAAACGATTTTGAGAAAATACGGCTTTTATAACAGCTTCAGCCAATGTTTTAGGTGTATATAGTTAACTTATTATCCGTTGTTTTTTTTTAAAGAAAGGGCGACCAATATGTTTAACCTAACCTAACCTTAACATTGGCGACCCTAACCTAACCTAACCTAGTACTTATGGTACAGCAATAATAACGTTATTTATAAGATAATCAATAATTATTATTTAGGCTCTTTAATAGTTTCTCTTTATTCCCAATGTATGCTAAATATTAAAAATTGAATGGACATAGGTACAAAGATATTTTGTTGTCATTTTATAGTTACAAATTATTATAGTTGGTAAATTATTTTATTTTCGTACAAATAGAATTTACATTCCACAAAATCCACACAGCTCACAAGATTGTAATCACTGTGAACTGGTCACTGACGTCACGTCATCATTAAGGCGGCGATTCATTTTCGACAATCTCTTAATGGGCTGTCTTAAACTTGATGAATCAATATAGGAATATTTTCATAACTTATACCAGAGAGAGAGAAAATACGTGTCCTTATATTAAAATCATGGTGGAGGTAGTTTAATTTTAAAGTATGTAAACAAATGTTTTAAAATAGTTTATAAATTCTTTAGAATATGCCTATTTATTTTGAATCAATCAAATACTAACATTTAGATTAGCACTAAACAAATCATATCTATGTTTCGTAATCAAAATGTATTTGATCATTTCCAGGATAACTTAAACATTGGCTCGCATTTAATCAACCAAGTAAATTTCCTATATTATCATAAGATTCTAAGCCTATCCCATGTGTGTTTATGTTTACAATAATTAATCATTAAGAATATACTTAAATGTGACGTCATAACGATATGCGTAATAACACTGCCTTGTATCTTTCCGCCATGATTATGACAACATTTTAGTGATGTTAACATAACCTCAAAATTAAGAACAAATATCCAAATAGCTGAGAAAGTTAAAACATGCGATGCTTTGGTTAATCTCTTAAGATAAAACTTAGTATTATAAATAATTATTTTATGCAAAGTTGTATTATTTTGTAGTTTTAAAATAAACAAAACGCTTCTATATAAAATAGAATTATGATAATCGGCGATTGAAACTCTTGAAAAGCACAACAAAATCTCCTCAAATATGCATGACTTCTAAAAGAAGTAGCATGTTATTTGTTATTTAGGAAACAGTAAACTCTAATTATTCACAAAGATAGAAAGGTAATTAAAATTTCGTATTTTTGTTAAGAAACTACAACATAAATCCTACGATAAAGAATATAAAAATCTAGAATTCGACCCAGTAAAACTTCAGAAATAGCGGTCCAACATTTAAAAATTTTGTAAAAAGTCACGAGGTAATTTCTAATGGAGGATATAGAAAACTTTAATTATTCCAAGAATATAATAGATGATTCTAATTTTATATTTTTTGAGGAAATTATATCGTAATTGCTACAATTTATATTTAAAATGAAAATCGGCCCAGTGAAATTTCACAATCATTTTTCAAACACTTTTCAAAAACGTATATAATTTCACTACGATTTACCTCTTATGGAAGAAATTGTAAACTTTAATTAATAAAAAATGTATCAGATTATTTTAATTTTCTATTTTTTTAAAGTAACTACAGTATAAATCCTACAATAAAAAAAAAAGTATAATGAAAAACATCCCAGTGGTAACCCAAACCTTTGTAGACGTAAAAGTTCTACGTTGAACTGTTGTAACATCACACTTTACAGATGAACTATCTTATACAACTATCCTCGTATGGATTTCAAAGAAATCCTAATAAAAAAGACGATACTCACATTAAAATCAAAAACGTTACACTGATATTATCATATTGAAAATAATGTGAAAGCAACTTTAGACAATGAAATATATATATTCATGAACGATGGGTTCATTAATATCTCCTGATTTTACACGCACGTAAGATGTTGATCTTAAAGTTCTTAGAGGATGCACACGTATACTGATGGCTCCATAATGAGTAGTTGAGTTGGTGATTGAGTATATTGGTTTTTAGCTCCCATCATCAATATTCCAAGCAGAACTCATAGTTATATACATCTGCGACAGAGTGATACTAAAATGAGGATCCAGCGGTGCTAAAATCCAAAGACTCTTAGATATCTAGTACAATTTAGAAAGCTCTGGAACCATTCACCTTTGAATCCAGGTTTATTGACTGCTTCAATATGTTGTATGATATGGTTCATACAGGAAACAAAGTTGCTGACCCCATCAGAACTAGTTTGCTTGATAGAGCTAGTACTTCCATGATGCTGAACCCTCCAGTAGAAGATCAATCTAAGAAATGTGGTTGAGACCTGGGTAGGAAGTTGGGAAGGGAAGATTTACTAAATTTATACAATAAGGGTTTTCCATTATCTAAGTATACAGTAATCAAATACTTATCACTTGATATAAAGGACGTAAGATCGATTATAGGTCTGCCGATTGATCACGGTCCAGGGAAATATCACCTCAAGAACATAGTGTTAACAGTACAGGATTGGTAATCAGCTCTACTCTAATGGGAAGGAAATCGGTAGAACATCTCTACGACTGTGACGTTTTTATTTGGTGAAGGATTAGTAAATTCTGTAGGACATCTGTGGTCTCTGAAGGTTTTTGAGATGCTGATCCCGTAGTCTCGCGACCTCAATTCTAAGCCTGAGTACATATGTGACATTATCAACAATACATCCATAAGGGTCGCAGTGGAGAGGGGTCTTTGTGGACCTTGAAGATTTTAGAGATGTTGATTCCATTGTACTCACGAACTTCGTTCTAAACCTTAATAAAATACGTGACATTTTCGACAATATATCCTTTCAAATGTATTAATCTTCAAGGTGGATAACTGGTCCATCTATCGGCAGCTAAAACTGTTCACTTCGCTCACGCCTCTTGTTGCACAGTCAGTCGGAACCAAGACATAGTAGAAAACGCATGTACTTGTTCGTGCGTTTTCGTGTGTGAAATTTGTTTCTCTCACTATTATGGTTAAGTTTAGATAAAAGAAGTGGAACGCAAAGGGAACGCAGTGGAGAAGGACCTGAAGATTTTAGAAATGGTAATCACAAGGTTGACATATTCTTCATTCGAAACCTGAGTAAAATAGGTGTCATCCTTGACAATAGATCTATAAAGGTCTCAGAAGTCGGGACATTCTACTTCTGCCACAAAGTAGGGTTTTTACAAAATTTGTGGCGTTTTTCAATACACACTCATCACAATTCGTCCAGTTTTCATCAAATTTGATAGAGACGATGCATTTTGCAAAATTGTTTAGAGTTGTACCAAAAACTCTTTTTTTTACGTATAAGACAACAACGTTTTTGAAAACTTTAATCCAGAGATATAAAGGAAAATACGCATTTTCCCTGGATAATCTATAACAAAAAATCATATTTCAAAACTTTTACTCTTTATAAACGTCTGATTATTCATATTTTAGTTCAGACATCTTTCGCTACAAACTTTCGAACTCAAAAAGAACAAATTTTGCATATCAAATAAAACCTCAGACAGCTAAGACACAAGGAAAACAAGATAAGGAAGTACAGCAGTTTATTTAAATGTAAAAGTTACTAACTAAAGCTGTCAGATAAACACAGATACATCTCCTTCTCAAGTAGCAATGTTAGTGAACACAATAAATCAATTCTTAGAGAAAAGAAAAAAAAAAGTCGACTTGAATGTTGGAATATTATTAGGTAATGTAACTTTACAAATTTTACAGGATTTTTCAGATCGCCCGTATTAAGTCTATTGTGATCAAAACGATTTGACCTAGAACCTTGGTCTAAAGTTTTACCTGACCAATTTGTATCTGAAGAATTTCGAATCTGTTTCTATACATTTTCAAAGATACATTTAGATAGAATTATATACCTAATTTTAAAACAACAAACAATGTTTCACAATAAACCTTTATTTGTACAATGTTGAAGTTACCATTACAAGGTTTCTGAAATTGTAACAAGGGCAACATACATTGAGCCTTGTGGTTAATAAAAGTTTGAAAGAAGTAATCCCCAAACCACAAATAAAACAAACACAATTAACGTTATAAAGTTTTATAAACCCTTATGTACGTTTCGGTAAGATAGCTACCATCCTCAGGGGGGTGTAAATCAATACTACAGACAAGACTTTACGAGAAAAAGATATAGGTCAAGATATGATCCCTCGAGATTGCCATGTCCGTGCGTATTCACTACAGTCAGACTGTGAGAAAATTTACAGTTTTGCGATATCTCTTGTGGTTTTAAAACGAAGATAAAAAATACTATTTCACTAAAGTTTTAGTGTGTTTGTGTTACAAAGCTAATAAATACAAAAGAGTTGATTTATTTACAATAATAATTATCCAATTTTCCGTACACAGGCGAAGGGAGTATTTGTACCGAAGGAGATAGTTGTTGCCGCTAGTGGTTTCCTTAGTATTTTCGCCTATTCCAACATTACACGACACAAGAAAGAACAACTGAAGTCTGTGTATTCAAAACAGAATCTTCTTAAACAAAACAGTATACTTTTGGAGTTCGAACACGTTAGGTAATGAACCGAAGCAAAAGAAACAGTACTGAAGGCGTCAAACATTGAATAAATTTCAACGGTATAGACGCTGAATTTTTAATTTAATTATTCTTTACCTCTTGATTCCTACCTCTTGAATTCTCTAATTGCGTCAGGAGTTGGAAGAGAATACGTCTTGGTTAAGAGAGATACGATAGGAAAGATGAAAGAGAAGAGTATAAGTTAAGACTATATGAAGATAATTGCATCTAGCACACCAGACACAGCTAGGGTACATCAGGATTGTTATGCCCGTACTAACTGTAACTGCCCCTAAGGTTCATTTCCATGTTAGTAAAGTGAATAGGCTTTCGGTCATCATGCGCAGAAAAAAACTGTAAGAAGAAATGAACATAAAATAAAGATTCATAGTACTCGAATACTCTAATAGCGTCAGAGTTGGAAAAGAACAAAAGTTGGTCAAGAGAAACATACTTAACCTAACTTAACTTAAGACTACATAAATAAATATGTATGTCGCTACGGTACATTACCCTGAAGGTGAAGAGATATCAGATACGACTATTCGTTATCAGAACGTACTTATTTGTACATTATTTCCCTAATTTTCCAGCATCTGTATTCATCAGGGACTCGCCATGAGTCTTGGGTTATTCTTCTCTCTTTCATCTTTCTTACCGGGTCTTTCATGATCAACTCTCACCAGAAGAAAATCAAGGTTGGTGAGAGATCCGATAAGAAAGATGAAAGAAAGAGATCTAACTCAAGACTAGTTGAAGTAAAGTAAACTTCATCTAGAGTATCTCGAGTTTGGAGGTGGGTACAAGGATGTTTTCGATATAATAAACACTAATCTTATCAAACACAATACACGAACGAAGTAACGTTGAAATACAAACGCGAGTACGTTATCAAAAAATAACTAGTGTATACTATTCAAAACTACGAAATGTACCGACGATATGTTCACTTTGTTGTTTTAAGTAGAAAAATCACTTGGTAATTATAACCTTTAACAAAAGAAAAAAGGATAAAATAAAGGCAAACCAAACATTTCTCTAATTACATGGTCGGAAAAGAAGAAAAGAAAGCTCTGATATGAAAGAGAAAAACATAACTTTACCTGAAAAAAGTTGTAGATTCAGATAGGGTCTATGGGGATTGTCAACCCCATACTCACTATATTACGCCCCTGAGATGAGTTCATAGTGTCAAGTTTCTAATAATTACTACAACTGCATTGCAGTTTTAATCAGAATAGAAAGGTCTTCCTTGTTTTTAATCTAATAAAACCAGATGTTTTCAAAACTCGCACGTAATTATACAAAGTGGATAAGAAGAACGAATTGATTAAAAAAGTACAATACGTAAAATTTATTTAGTTTATGAGACTAATTAGTTTCCAAATCTTCCTCACCAGCACGCGCGGTGGTACAAACAGGTGATCCTCAAAGAAAGTGTGCTGTTGGGCAGGTGATTTAGCAGGTGACTTCACCTCCAGACAACAGCTGCCCGACACCTGTCTTATTCAATCTCCTATCTCTACTCATCAGTTCCGATATCTTCAGTCTTGATTAATAGAATTGTACTGTTAGGGATGTTCCGATAGGGAATTCTTAAGAAACAAAGCATTAACGTTGATGTAACATGTGGTTTATTAGATAGATTTCAGTTTAGTTGGTTCGAAATGTTTGACGTAGACACTTTATGTTTTGCGATTTTCGGTTTATTTGATGATAACACGTATGCAATGTCATTTTAAACGCATTTTTTCTAAAAAGTACCTCCCATAATTTTTGTTATATTCATTTGGGATTTAATAAATATTGTACTAGATCCTTTGTGATAAGTTATTAGAAGTGTCAAGATTTTGGTCGCCATCTTGAATTTTATTAATTTTTTTACTTTCTCACATGAACAATTATGTGATGGATCAAAAATTCCTGCGTATCGTTGCGTTCAGTGTCGTGACTGGAGTGATGTATTTGGAGGTGACGCAGCCAGAGATAGAAAGACTTGTGATGCTTTTCCACCCCTTGTAATTTTAAACACGTAAAAGAGACAGAGTTTTTGTGGATATATCCCTTTTGAAATCCAGAATAATTTTGTTTTAGAATAACTTTTGTCTGTCGTGGATTTTAACTACATTTGTAATGTGGGCATTTCTCGGATCGTTTTTCTAATTTTTTGTTTTAATAACTAAAAATTTGTGGAAACTTTCAGTAAGAAAAACAAAAATCTCTCAAAATCGGGTCATAGATTTTGGTCAAATTTCTCTCTAAGGACACAAACAAAACGTATTTGATTCTATCTTTTCAAAAATGGTAGTTTATAACAAAATCGAAAAAGTGTTGTATTCATAAAATACGCAATTTCTCACAATATACTCTACCTTTTTTTTTCAAATTGTATTGAAATATCAAGATTACTGGCCCAAAACGGTGAGCAAATTTGTAAATAAAAAATATTACGTTTTAGGAATAGTTCACACAAAAAAGTGAATATTTATTGATCAGAAATTTCGATTCTAATCAAGTACAACATAAGTAAAGTTTAGGTACTAATTTAAATATAAATATTTTTGTTCGAAATCGGCGTCCATGGTTTATTTTCGCTTTTTGATTAAAAAGTAAGTATTGATACTCTACGATTAGTTGTAGCTAATTTTGAGTGGTGGAGTGAGAAAGTTTGTAGAATGTTTTTTTTGCACAGTTTATATTTAATATGGTGACCTAAATTTAGTTCTATCATGCGTGGGAAAAAATTAAAACAGGAAGAAGAACTTTAAGGTGACTAGTGTCTTTATAAGGACACTATTGAAATCCAGAAAAATTCGAATTACAAATATCAAAATAGGCTGCCATTTTGAAACAGTTTAAAAAATATAATTCAACATTTCTACGATGACAAACAGGGAGGTTATTTTCAAAAATGTAAGTTAGAATTCTGAATTCTCAAGAAAATGTGATATTCATATAGTTATGAGATGCCTCACCTGGAAAAAAGTGGATACAGTTTAATATACAAATCTACGACGCCCATTGACAGACAATAGTCATATTCTCAGTTTGAAGTTATTTGTTAATGGTAGAAGTTCAATTTTATTATTATGCATTTTCGGACATTTGTCATCATTTGTGTGTTAGAAATCAAAACACGACGTTTCGGGAATAAGAATCAATTCCCGTTATCAAGTGACTAAAAACTAAAGAAACATGAAACTAGAAACTAAGCCTATGTAGGAAGTAAAATTAAATAAGAATACCACCAACCTTAATATCTTGATAACGGGAATTGATTCTTATTCCCGAAACGTCGCGTTTTGATTTCTAACACACAAATGATGGAAAATGTCCGAAAAATGCATAATAATAAAATAGTCATATATTCACAAAGGTTCAGAAAATAACTGTTTTAAACTTGTCTTTTACCACGAATAGTGGGTAAAACCCTCGAGCTCAATTACAATTTAACATTTTCTAAACTACTTAAGTGAACATTTTTTAGAGGATATGCTATTACAGTGTATGATAGGATTGGGTAAGTACCATGAGTGCGTTCTTCAACTTATGGTCAGATTTGATAAAATAAAATAGGAATGATCGTATAAAAACATCTCTGCATTATGGACGCCGATTTCATTTTGAATTACCCCCACCTGGCACGTGGTCCAAGTGGAACATATGACGAATGGATGTGCTCCATTCCAGATGGCAATCGCCTTTCAAAACTTATGACAGTCCTCCATATAAAAGCTGTTGCAGAGAGAATATTATTTTATTTCGACCCTATTGTTCTGAAACCTTTTGTATCTGCTGAAAAGGATCTAAAATATTTTATTCTGTGTGCGTGCAAAATAAAACGATTTAATGAGGCCATCATTGTACTTACCCAACCCATGAACACAAGGTTCTAATTAGAACGCAATTGTTTTTACGTGCAATGATTTTGATTGAAATCTTTGAACAAGAGTTTGTGAATGTGCATAAACCTACTGGGCAGCTTGTAAGTGGTTTAATGTATCGTCTGTATTGCGAGTTCCCGTCTATGTAATTCAATCCTTCGCAACCAGAATTCGCTACCAACTGTAGCTTCCCATGATAATGGATCAACAAAGTAACATTTTGAGCATCTCTGGGAATCGAACCAGGAATATTTTACGTACTAAATGAAAGATTTTCAGTCGTTTAACCTTAAACTTACGATTAGTTTGACTAAATTCTACAGCGATTATGATTACATTTTGCTCATGTTATCCTTTAGAGTGATAAACAAAACGTGTTTGTGATCATCTCTCAAAAAAAAAAAAAAAAACGGTTCGTGAGGTATCGTTAGTAAAATCGGACAAGAGGCTTATATAAAATATTTAAATTCTCAAAATCGGCACTACCTATTTCGTTCAAATTTCAGTACGGTATATTAATAACCCAAACACGTTAATCAGGAATAATATGCAAATAAAAATGACCTTGAAAAAAGCTTGATTTTAATCATATATGATATAAAGTGACGACGTGTTTATGCAAAATGTGAAGAACATTTGGGTCCTTTTTTAAATATATAATTCTAAGTACATTGACGGGGACGATGTTTCATCACTTTTTGAATGACAATTGCTGATTTTGCATTTTTGGTGCACATTAGATTATATGTGGTTTTTGGAATGAGTGAAAAAGTTCATGCAATGATTTTTTCCATCTTTATTGAAAATGCTAACGGGTAAAAACGAAAAAATCCAGAATTTTGGATTTTCAAAGTTCTTTAAAATTATATACAATTTGATTTACGTTGATAATATACAGAGTACAGGGTTGAAAATCTACACTTTTGTCATGGGTTTCGGTTTAGAGCATCTTTTATATTTCCTATCGAGTTTTTCTTGACCATTTTTTGATCCTTTCCGATACTGACGTTATTAAGTGTTCGACGCCTAGGTATTTCATATTTTATATTCTTTTATTTAATTAATTTTTTTAAGATGTTGATGAGCTTAGGAAACATACTTCTACTATAATTTTTGGAACCCAAAATTCGAAATCACATTACCTAAATGACAGTGGAGTAAACTTGATTCTGTTTTGTGAATACATTTGAAGTCTGAATAGAAAGTCCGTTTATAGAAAGTATATAAATGCAAAGTATAGGATATATCATCTTGTCTATGTAGGATGGTTGCGACTTAGAGAAGAGAGACAGACAACTGCGTGCAATTATAAGGGTGCTTGGTTTTACTGACAGTAATGAAGAGAAATCATTGAAAATGCATTCCAGTTTCCAATGGCTATAGTTCGTCTTAATTCTCACAAAAAATCTTTTTAAAATTTATAAAGTACGAATTACGTGATTAAATTAAGTTGTATTAATTTTAAAAAAAATAACGTATGATTTTGCTCTGCAATTAAATATCAAATCCACATTTATTATTATTATTATTATTTTTTTTTATTATTTTTTTTTTAATTTTTTTTTTTTATTTAGGATTTCAAGTTCATGCCTTCTTCAAGATAGAGAGGGGGGAATATTATTTGACACTTTGAATTTGGCTTAGCGCCAGCATATTTTGTGTGTGTTAAATAAACATACATATACCTAATCAGAATATGTTAGTGTTATTTGTAACCCCACACATAATATTTCAAACATAAAATATTTCAACTCTATAGTTTTTGTATCGTAACTACACTAAGGTCATTTGTTGTTACCGCTATAGTTTTCTTATATGTAGGACAATACAAAGTTTGTATAAATGCAAAGTTTATTAAAAATCCTCTGAACAAATAAAGATTGTCAGAAACACCAAGTTTAAAACTTAACTAATAATTCGTAAACTTAAGTAACAATTTAGGTAAACATGCAGCTATTTTTACGTATTTACCTAAAACATGTTTCTTATATTCTTAAGTTACTTAGAATATTTTTATTTGTTTATTCATAATCAATTATTCATGTAATATCCAAATGATTAAATATTGACTCATAGCTAATGTTTGACTTCTGACCAATAGGATAAATATATAGGATTTATCGTGTTGTCTATGTAGACTGGTTGCGACTTACAGATAGATAGATAGATGGATGGATGGATGGATTAATGGATGGATGGATGGATGGAAGGAAGGAAGGATGGATGGATGGATGGATGGATGGATGGATAGATGGATGGGTGGATGGATGGATGGATGGATGGATGGATGGATGGATGGATGGATGGATGGATGGATGGAGAGAGAGAGAGAGAGAGAGAGAGAGAGAGAGAGAGAGAGAGAGAGAGAGAGAGAGAGAGAGAGAGAGAGAGAGAGAGAGAGAGAGAGAGAGAGAGAGAGAGAGAGAGAGAGAGAGAGAGAGAGAGAGAGAGAGAGAGAGAGAGAGAGAGAGAGAGAAGAGAGAGAGAGGGGGAGAGAGAGAGGGAGAGAGAGAGAGAGAGAGAGAGAGAGAGAGAGAGAGAGAGAGAGAGAGAGAAATTATAAAGTTCA